>CAJNDS010002824.1:182500-267993 GCA_905221605.1 Symbiodinium natans
GCACAGCCGCAAGTCAGGAAGAGCCCTGCAAATCCCATGACAAGGGCCCAACATCTGCCTCAGCTGAAAAACCGAGGCAGACACAAAAACAAAAGAAAAGGACGGCCCTAAACCCCTAAACCCCCCCAAACCCCTAAACCCTAAACCCTAAACCCTAAAACCTAAACCCTAAACCCTAAACCCTAAACCCTAAACCCTAAACCCTAGTACCTGCTAAGCTGGGCAACGAAGCCCTGGGCCTTCAATCCGGGTTTCCAGGGCGGCTTCGTTGAGTTGTCCAGCTCTTGGTTCGGTGGTTCATAGCAACGATCAATCTTATTTTTCTTCTTATTACTATTACTATTACTATTACTATTACTATTGCTATTACTATTATTACTATTACTATTGCTATTACTATTACTATTATTATTACTATTACTATTACAATTACTATTACTATTACTATTACTACTACTATTACTATTACTATTACTATTACTATTACTATTACTATTACTATTACTATTACTATTACTATTACTATTACTATTACTATTACTATTACTATTACTATTTTCATTATTATTATTATTATTTACTATTACTATTACTATTACTATTACTATTACTATTACTATTTTCATTATTATTATTATTATTATTATTACTATTATTATTATTTATCATGTCAATTATCACTATCGTCTTTGTATTTGTTATTATTACCCTTTTCATGCTATAGGACAATATTGCTTGAAATGCTGATTACAGACGTGTGGTGTTAATGAACATTCAACATGCTCAATGCTTCCGCACTTAGATTCACCATAAATGCTTGCTGGTTAAGTTTTAGGGTTCAGGGGTTTCGGGTTTAGGGTTCGCTTGAGGTTTCCACACGTCATCCCGAGATCCAAACCCTTACAGCCTCAACAAACCTTAAGTCCGAACTCTGTAGCCCGTACTTGAAGGCTTCTTGTCACCCCTTAAACCCCAAACACAAACCCCTCAACCTAAAATCCCCAAACCCCTAAAGCCCAAACCCAAACACCCAAACCCCAAAACCACCCCAAAACAAACGCAAACCTGAAACCCTACAAACCCTGAACCGAAAGCCCTAAACCCTACAAACCGAAAGCCCTAAACCCTAAACCCTAAACCCTAAACCCTAAACTCTAAACCCTAAACCCTAAACCCTAAACCCCAAACCCCAAACCCTAAACCCTAAACCCTAAACCCTAAACCCTAAACCCTAAACCCTCGACCCTAGACCCTAGACCCTAGACCCTACAAACCACGAGCACGCGCTCCAGGTGCCCCTCCACGGCTCCAGGCCGCTCCTGGCCGCGAAGAGACTTTTAGGGTTTTGGGGTTTAGGGTTTGGGGTTTAGGGTTTAGGGTTTCGGGTTTAGGGTTTAGGGTTTAGGAGGCTCGGGGAGTTGCTCCAGGAGTCTGGGTATGTGCAGGCTTCTGAAAATGCGGGCTCCTTTCTGGCCCCCGCAAGAACACGATCTTTAGGGTACCCGAGGAGGGAGGGTCTAAGGGGTTTGGGTTCCTTTGGGTTTCGAGCCTAGGGTCTGGGGTTTAGATTCCTGTTTATGGTTTTAAAGGCCTGCATGATCTCCCGCAACTTCAAGCCCAAACCACCTAAACCCAATCGACTAAACTACCTAAACCGAATTTGGCCTAAACCTCAAGCCACAACCCAATTGGCCTGAACCCACAACCGCCCAAACCCCCAAAACCTAAACCCTTCCGAGACTCCAAAACACCCAGGCCCCAAACCAAAACCAAAACCCCAGTTGACCTAAACCAAAAGCCACCTAAGCCCCAAAACCTACATCTAAAACCCCCAATTCACCTAGACTCCAAACCACCTAAGCCCCAAACCGCCTAAACCCCCATTGACCTAGACCCCCAAACCTAAACTTAAACCCCAGTTGACCTAAACCCTCCATGCACCTAAGCCCCAAACCACCTACAGCCCAAACCCTACAGCCCAAACCCTACTACCAATAGTATTCCCTCATGGCCCCTTTGCAAGTATACTATGATAACCACCAAAACCCCTTTTAAAATTATTGAGACCCCTATATTAAGCCCCAAACCACCTAAATCCCAAAACCCGAAGGCGCGGAACTTCCTGTGGCTTTCGTTGGTCCAGTCCAGCGCCCGCGAGTGCACCTCTTGCAGGGTCCCTAAACCCTAAACCCTAAACCCTGAACCCTAAACCCTAAACCTTAAACCCTAAACCTAAACCCTACACCCTCGACCCTCAACCCTAAATCCTCTGGGAAGCTCTGCAGTGGCTTTCTACTTTTGCTCTCAACAACCCCCGAGGAATGCGAAACGATAATCCCGATATTACCCCCGAAAAACTGAACAAAAGCAATAATCCCCGTATTACCCTTGTGAGGAAGAATATCTTTTTGTTTCTTTTTTCTTAATTTGTTTTTTTTTTGGGGGGGGGGTTCTTGAGCTGGACTTAGGGCTGAGGATTTTGGGGTCATGAGAAGCCCGAGGAATCCCTAAACCCTAAGCCTAAACCCTTAACCCTAAACCCTAAACCCTAAACCCTAAACCTAAACCCCTAAACCCTGAAGAATCCCTGAGATCCCTGGATCGACCCCCGCATCTTGCCAGCCAAGGTCAGGTTCGGGATTCGACTTTAACACCCCAAACCTTGGCATGTTCCCCCTTATACTTCTATACGAACAGCTCCGTAGTTATAATAGGGGGGGCACTATAATCCCTATGAAGGAGCTGTTAGTACAAGGGGGGACATCCCGATTTACAAGCCCTCATCCAATGGATGAAGAATGCAAGGTTGCATGTAGGTAGTATTTGAGGCTCCTAGGGTTTAGGGTTTAGGGTTTAGGGTTTAGGGTTTAGGGTTTAGGGAAACTGGATCCAATTGTTTCTTCGAGCTATCGCACCGGCGAATGTACACGTCAGGCAGTTCTCATGCGAAGGAGCCAGGGTGAAAGGGGATGATCATCTTCTTTGTCGTCTTACCAAAAACCTCCAGTCCAGAAGCATGTCATGTGCCACCCTCTTTATGTGTATTCCCCCAACCCTTGCAACCCCCTTCCTTGCCCTAAACCCTAAACCCAAAACCCTAAACCCTAAAGTCCAAGATGTCGCCGACCCTCTTTGGGCTTCTTTCGGCTTCAGCGTTTAGAACTTTGGGCTTCAGGGCTTATGGATTCAGGGTTTGAGAGTTCTGGGTTTAGGATATGTACCTTCAAAATTTTGGGGGGTTCATGGCTCAGTAAGCCCTATGCAAACCTCCACAAGCGGACCTTCCCCTCTGGGTTGTTGGCATCCACATTGCGCTGAAGGAGCGGCATCCTTGTAGGTGCGTTCTAAACCCAGAATCCTAGAACCCCAGAACCCTAGAACCCTAGAACCCTACAACCCTAGAACGCAGGAACCCTAAACCCTAACAGCCCCCCAAGATCTCTTTCGAAGCCTCTTGAAGCCACGACGCACAGCTCGGGATTTCAAGCCCACGCCTCCGAACAAAGACCCCATACATTCTTAAAGCCTTAGGGTGTTACATGGTGCAATCCAAGGGGGTTTGGGGTTTAGGTTTTAGGGTTTAGGGTTTAGGGGTAAGGGTCGTGACATGGTCCCTTAGTATGGGCCCTTAAACGGGGACCCTTTATGCGCCCGCGTTCCGCGGAATCCAACCCCCGCCCCCCCATGGTATCCCCCCCGCCAAACCCTGCGTTAACCCTAAAAACACCACGGACCACATGGAGGGGAGAGAGAAACCCTCGAACGGCCCTGAACCCTAAGCCCGAAAACCTAAACCCACCAATGAACCACAGGGGGAGCAGGGTAACCTGAAACCTTAACTGCTTTCACCCTGAACCGTAAACCCAGCATGAATCCGCCGAGGCCTCGGGCCGAAGGTGTCTAGGTTGTCAGAACAGGCACCCCCCTCGTAATCCTCCAAAAAAAAACCTAAACCCCAAACCGTGAACCTTGAGCCCTAAGCCCTCAACCCTAAACTAACCCTCAACCCGAAACCCCAAACCATAAACTATAAACCCGGAACCCTAAACCCTACACCCAACCCTTATTGCTTGGGGTCCAGCGACTTGGGCGCTGCGGAATCACCATGCCCACGCGGATGCGCTGGGCCGGGCCGAGGCGGGTCGCGTAGCGTTAAAATTACAGGGGGGAGAGGGGGGAAACCATAAATCTACCATTACCCCAAACCTTGAACCCTAAACTCTAAACCCGCCGTGAACCAATGGACCAAGGGGGTCAGAGTGAAAATCCTGAACTCTGCAGACTAACCCTAGACCCTAAACCCATGAACCACAGACCAAGAACCACAGCGGGTGCGGGGGGGGGGGTGGGGGAGAACCCAAAACCCACCAAGAAACACAGAGGGGGATTACCATGGGGGGGGAGGAGGGGAGGGGGGGTGCGGCTATGCTGCCTCATATATTACCCTACCCTTAGGTACATGCGGGTTGATCTCATGTATGGGTTGCAGGGTTCCCAAGGGCCCATACTTCAGAACCCTGTAAAGGAGGCAAGGATAGCTACCCTTGGATTTAAGGGCTTACGGCATCTTAGGCGGCTACTGCTTCTCGAGGTCAGTGAGCACCACGACCCTGGCTTATGCAATGTAGGGCTTGAGGGCCTTGGGAGATTCAGGGGCTTCGAGGTTTGGGGGTTGAAGGTTCAATGAGTTTGCGGGGCTCAAGGGGATTTAGGGTCTACTGCTTCGGTGCTTCGGAGCAACCCTAGATGGTTTAGGCTTTGCGGGATTACTTGGAGGTTCATGGCACTGAGCAACGAACTATAACTGTACCTATAACTGTACTTATAACCGTATTAGGGCACTTAAGGGGCTTATAAGTGCGCTGATAAGTACAGTTCTAATTAGTTACTAAGTACCACGAACCTCCAAGTAGTTTGAGAGTTCGTTTGGGGTTCAGGGTTCAGGGCCAGACACGACCAATGCTTCACAAAAGGCCTCAAAGTGCTTCGACTTGGTGATTAGGGAGTGGTACCACTCATGAACCCAAAAAACCCTAAACCCCAAAAGGCCTGGAAACCCTGGAAACAATGAAAATCCTGAAAACCCTGAAAACCCTGAAAACCCTGAAAACCCTAAACCCTAATGCCTCTTGTTTGTGGAAAGCTTATGTTTAGGGGCATTCAGAGAAGGATGGAAGGCTTCTACGGTTGGCCTCGACTGGTCATCTTCTTGTCTTCCCCTTGGGGTCCTGCAGCCCTAAACCCTAAACCCTGAAACCCTAAACCCTAAACCCTAAGCCCTAAGCCCAAGCCCAAAGGGGGTATGGGGGGGCACTCTGGGCAAGCCAGGCCGGACTGGCTCAGCACCACAAGCCGCGACTGTCAGGCCCACCACCTCTGGGGAAACCCCAAACCGTCCTCAACTCGGAGGTTCAGGGTTCAGGGTTTAGGGTTTAGGGTTTGGGGTTTAGGGTTTAGGGTTTGGGGTTTAGGGTTTAGGGTTGAGGGTTTAGGGCTTAGGGTTTAGGGTTTATGGTTTACGCTTTAGGGGTCAAGGTTTAACCCAAGTCCCCTAAGCAGGTTAGAAGTAGAGTTTTCGCTGGGGTTTTAAGTACCCATGAACCTCCTGGAACCTCGTACTTGCTATGGACCCCATGGACCCGAAAAACGCTAGAGAACCGAAACCAGACGAGGTCTTTTAAAGTTTGGGGCTTGGGGTTTAGAGTTTAGGGTTTAGGGTTTAGGGTTTGGGGTTTGGGGTTTGGGGTTTGGGGTTTGGGGTTTGGGGTTTGGGGTTTGGGGTTTGGGGTGTGGGGTGTGGGGTGTGGGGTGTGGGGTGTGGGGTTTACAGTTTCTGGGGCGTTTTTTGGTGTTTCGACCCTAAGCCTTCAATTCTACAGGGATGCTTTAGGGTTAAAGCAGCACCTGGCGAGCTGACCCTAAACCCTAAACCCTAAACCCTAAACCCTACTCCCTACTCCCTAAACCCTAAACCCTAGACCCTAAACCCTAAACCCTAGACCCTAAACCCGCGCAAGGTTGTCTTGTCAGACCCCCGACCAGATCCAGTCGGGATTGTATACCGGTCCTGAGGGGGTCTTACATACTTGGTAAGTGCCCTAATATGGTTACAAGTACAGTTGTAAGCACAGTTATAGGTAGTTACTAAGTACCATGAACCTCCAAGTAGGGTTTGCTTAGAAATAATTCGTTGGGAGCTTGTATGAAGAATTGTAGACGGATTTGTATAAAGGATAACATTGAAAATCGGCTCTCCCGCATGATCGAACCGGCCACGTCCCCACGACTTCCGGGAAGAATTTGGTCTATTAGAGTACAATTACATAGGGACCATACGGGAATACTATTAACAATTATTCGACCTTTATATTACAGCTTTCTAAGGTCCCCTACGAATACGAGCTACCTTTTCTGTTGAAAAGACGGCTAAAAGGTACCCAAACCTAAAAGCAAGGTAGAGGATGTTCTAGTTGTAGCGTCAAAGTCCAATGTTTTCGACTTCCACTCGACGCACGCCCACGGCTATCTGAAACCCTGAAAAACTCGACAGAAGACCCCGTGCCTGCCGACAAAAGAAGCTTGGGGTTTGGGGCTTAGGGTTGCGGGTGGGCTGGCCCCAAGAGTAACCTAGGAAAAAACAAAAAAACGTGCCCTTTTTGTGGTTACAGGGAACCTAACCCTAAAAAATAGGGAATAGGGGCCTACTTTGGGTCCTAGCGCTAGGGTGTAGGGCCCCCAAGAGAACTCAAGGGCCGCAGCAATTGCTCCTGAAGACCTAACAAATGGCGCTATTTTGGGATGTTCCCCCTTATACTAGCAAGCCTAAGCCCAAAGGCCATCAAAGCCTGAAATACGAGAAAGCCTTCAACAGTTTAGGGTATCGGGTATCCTCGAAGACTCGTCATGGCTTTAGGCTTCGTCTCGATTACTTCCGGACACTTACCGAAAACGCCCTAAGCCCTTGCAACCCTAAAACCCATTTAAACAAATCAACCGCACCCCCTAAGCCAGGGTTTAGGGTTTAGGGTTTAGGGCTTAGGGCTTAGGGCTTAGGGTCTAAGGCTTAGGAAAACCAACCCCCTCCCAGAAAACCCCACATCCTTGACAACCCCAAAAGCCCTAGCGTAAGATTGAACACTGAAGAAACAGTCCACACCAATCCGCCAGGGCCCCCGGCGCCAACACCGGACCCAAGCTCAAGGCAGGTGGCGCCCCTAACCAAAAAGGTTTAGGGAACCCTAAACCCTAAACCCTAAACCCTAAACACAAGTTTTTTGCTTTCTTGGCGGGATGGCGTGGAGAGGTTGAGGGGGAGGAGCAGCAACCCGAGTGAGTAGGGGGCGGTTGGGGTTTAGGGCTGGTGCTCTGAGTGCAGCTTACTTGAAGGCTTAGGGCTGCAGGGTTTAGGGTTTAGGGTTTAGGGTTTAGGGTTTAGGGTTTAGGGTTTAGGGTTTAGGGTTTAGGGTTTAGGGTTTAGGGTTTAGGCTTTAGGGTTTTGGGTTTAGGGTTTAGGGTTTCGGGTTTAGGGTTTAGGGTTTAGGGTCCGCCGACCCTGGCGGCGTGCTGGATGGGAAAAGGAGGTGAAAACCTCCCCCAAAACGTGGGGGGGAAGGGCGTACCCGGGCAGCTTTTCCATGGAGGGCCAGGCCACCCACACCGCATAAACTCACGGACCATAGGCGGTTTCGCACAGGACATAGGGGTCCTTGGGAAAAACCCACCCAGCCCCCCCTACCCCCTCTCCCGGTTGCTGGCCCCCCCCCCCCCCCCCCCCCCTACCCCCCCTAGGCTGCCCTCCCCCAAGCTGGCTTCAGCTCCTGTTTGGGTCCTGGTGCTACCCCCTACCCCCCCCCCCAACGTTTCACAGAGGCTCAAGCAAATCAACTTTTGGCATCCTTTGAGCTGACGAGCGCGTTTAAACCTTTCAACTATGCTCCAGCGGGGTCGGCGGCTTGAGCCGGAGGCTCTTAAATTTAGGGTTTAGGGTTTAGGGTTTAGGGTTTAAGGTTTAGGGTTTAGGGTTTAGGGTTTAGGGCTGCAAGTAGAGCCATACTCAGGGATGTAAGTACCGTACCCTTGCAATCCTTTTCAGTGCCCATGAACTCGCATTGCAGTTTTACTGTGTAGAACTCAGTTAACGGAACCCCAAGCTAAAGCTTCTGTTCGCCCAAGATACCCTAAACCCTAAACCCTAAACCCTGAACCCTAAACCCCAAACCCTAACCCTGAACCCTGAACCCTAAAACGTTGAAATAGAAGCGGCTCAGGAGCTAAGAACGCCCAGCTGCTGCCACGGACAGCTACCAGAAAAAAAACAGCTCTGTGAGGACCAATAACTAGTTTAGGGTTTAGGGTTTGGGGTTTAGGGTTGTTTAGGGGCTGTTTAGGGTTGCTTAGGGTTGTCTAGGGTTTAGGGATTAGGGGGTTTAGGGTTTATGGTCCATCAGCTCCAGGGGCGCGAGCTTTGAGTTGTGTGTTTCATGCATGCTCAAGACTTGCGAGTTGCGAGCATGACGCTCGCTGAAGGAGCTTCAAGGGTTTAGGGTTTAGGGTTTAGGCTTTAGGGTTCAGGGTTCAGGGTCCATCAGCTCTGAGCAGTATGCGTTCTTCCACCTTTAGACCAAACTCTCCACACTCCACCCTAAAAATCCTTCATGTGAAGAATGACTCGCGCGCGTGGGCACGTGGGATCGTCTCGATGCCTGAGGGTTTAGGGTTTAGGGTTTCGGGTTTAGGGTTTAGAATTTAGGCATAGCGCAGCCGCAGGTGCAGGATGCCTGGTGCTTCTTGGGCACATGCTTCAGCTCGCCAGCGTGGACACATGCGTACTGCAGGCCCTCGCCAGATGATGTGTGAAGCGCTTGCCGACTGAAACCCTAAACCCTAAACCCTAAACCCTAAACCCTAAACCCTAAACCCTGACTTGCCGGACTTTCCGGGGACTTATTTGCCAAGCGGGCTCTGGGCTTGCACACCCGTTCCTCCGCGGCCTTTACTTCGGCCAACCTTGGCCTCTGCCTTCTGGGCCTCCACGAATCCGTGCCTCGACGGTTTAGGGTTTAGGGTTTCGGGTTTAGGGTTTAGGGTTTAGGGTTTAGGGTTTAGGGTTTAGGGTTTAGGACTTAGGGTTTAGGGCTTAGGAAGTAAGGTTTAGGGCACTTTGGCTTGAGGAGCCGTCGCCACTGAGAAGTTATAGCAGCCCTAGTACTTCTCATTCCCAACTACCTGAACCCTAAACCCTAAACCCTAAACCCTAAACCCTAAACCCTAAACCCTAAACCCTAAACCTCAAACCCTGAGCGCTTAAACCCTAAGCCCCAAACCCTAAACAATCTGGGAGTTTGCAGAATTTAGGGGTACCTTATTGGGGGTCCTTACTATGAGGGGATCCTACTACTTGGGGCCTATTTCGAGGGTCCCTCTTATTTTCGCACACCCCCCCCCCCCCCCCCCCCCAAAAAAAAAAAAAAAAAAAAAACTAAACCCTAAACCCTCAACCCTAAACCCTAAACAAAAGGCCTGCACAGCTCAGGATGGTCCACAAAGTAGTCGGAAAGCACCTTCTGCTCCATTTGTTGGGGTTCTAGACTGCAGGGTCGAGGGTCTGGGGCGTCAGGACCTCCACACCCTTGAGGGTTTAGGGTTCAGGGTTTAGGGTTTAGGGTTGAGGGTTTAGGGTTTAGGGTTTGGGGTTTGGGGTTTGGGGTTTGGGGTTTGGGGTTGGGGGTTTAAGAGTGTTTGGGTGTAGGGCTTGGCCCGGTTTAGGGTTTAGGGTTTAGGGTTTAGGGTTTAGGGCTGTCTACATCCTACTTGAAGGCTGATGGGAAGTTACAAGAAGGTGCCCAAAGCACAAGGGGCCGTGCCAAAAGCAGGGAGCGTAAGAAAAAAGGGATCATAGTTCCGCGAGCTGACCATGTGCACCTCACCTCCGGTGAGACCTGTAGTCACCCTCCTTAAGACACACCCCCATCAATCCCCCCGAGGTAGCCCGACACCAAAAAGCAACAACGCTCTGCCTGCCCCTGAAACGAGCTTTAAAACTGCTGTGAGAAACTGAAAATGAAGTAACCCTATCAGGATACACAAACCCTTGACCCTAAACGCCCAAAACAATCTGTGATACGTCATCATATGGCTCCATATCATGGTAACTCAATCCCTGGCCCGTAAACAACCCTAGACTCCGGAAACTCCTGAGAACAACCCTAAACCCCAAGCCCCAAACCCAAACTCCAAGTCCCAAACCCCTAAACCCTACTTAGAAATAAACCCGAAACCCGAAACCCCAAACCTTAAACTCTAAACCCTACACCCTAAAACTTACTTCCACCTACCCTAAACCCTAAACCCTAAACCCTAAACCTTAAAGCCTAAACCCTAAACCCTAAACCTTACTTCGACCTACCCTAAACCCCCGGGCCCACACTCCGCCTCCCCGGCAGACCACATGCCGTTGCCCACACCACGGGCCTGTAGGCTTCGAAGGCGGGTTCAGGGCTTAGGGCTTAGGGCTCAGGGTTTAGGGTTTGGGGTTTAGGGTTTGGGGTTTAGGGTTTAGGGTTCAGAGTTTAGGGTTAGGGCTTAGGGTTCAGGGTCTAGGGTTTAGGGTTTAGGGTTTAGGGTTCAGGGTTCAGGGCTCTGGGCTCAGAGCCTCGGGTTGATGAGCTTTGAGGTTTGGGGATTTTGAGTAGCTTGGGAGTTGGGATGTTCCCCCTCATGCTAAGAGCTCCTTAGTAGGGATTAGAATCGGGGGTACCTATAATCCCCATTAAGGACTGTGAGTATAAGGATGAACATCCCAATTTGGGAGGCTCCAGGGGTTTTTGGCCTTCGGGATGTGCAACTTCGATTCCCTTGGCTGGGAAAAGCCCCCCGCCACTTGGCATGAAGATTCGCATGTGCGACTTCCTTGTTTCATGGGAGCTCGGTACCCGTGCCCTTGAGGGCTTCTTCTAGGAAGCCTGGACTTCGGGTGTATGATTTACGGTGATGGCGACATGCTTGAGAGTCTCTTTGGGAGGAATGTGTGGACCCTTCTGAGACGGGCGTCTCTGCTCTGATGTAGTAGAGTCCTTGTTTTCAAGAGAGCCATGAAGATGGGAGATGCTTCCTAGTCCCCCTAAATCCGAAACCGGAGGTCCAGGCACGACAGGGGATAGTCTGCGGGTAGACACCGGGCAAACCTCGAAAGCAACTAAACAAGGGCTTAGGGCGCAGAGTTTAGTGCCAAAAAGCCCTAAAGCCCCCAAACCCTAAACCCTAAACCCTAAACCCTAAACCCTAAACCCTTCAAGCCTCCAAAGCTCCAACTTCCGGCTGGGGCCGAGGCCAACACTCCGCTGGGGTCCGAGAAGACGACCAGCCGGTCTCGCCACACGTACCTCCGTAAACCCTGAACCCTGAACCCTAAACCCTAAACCCTATAAACCCTATAAACCCTATAAACCCTAAACCCAAGGTACCTTTCTAAGGTTGGATCCATGGGCCCTTAGTATGGTTCCGTGCTTTTGTTTAAAGGGATTGAAAGGGATCCGAAGTATGGGGCCCTTACTATGTATAGTGTATATGAGGGCTATATAACAGGAAACAAAGTTAAGGGCCCATACTTCGGATCACCAAACCTTCTTCTTGGCGGCTTGCAGGTTTCAGGGAGTCTACTGGAGGTTCGGGTTTATAAGGTAAGGTTCATGGGAATCAGGCTTTAGCGGCTCCAGGGTTTAGGGTTTAGGGGTTTACGGGCTTCAGGGCTTTTCACCCCAGACCCTAAACCTTAAACCCTAAACCCTAAAAAAAGCCTAAACCCTAAACCCTAAACCCTAAACCCTAAACCCTAAACCCTAAACCCTACAAACCCTAAACCCTAAACCCTAAACCCTAAACCCAAAGGCTTTTGGAGGTTGATGGACTCCAGGGCTGATGGGCTTTTCAGAAAAGTCTCGAGGCTTAGGGTTTGCGGTTTAGGGTTTAAGGTTTAGGGTTTAGGGTTTAAGGTTTAGGGCTTAGGGTTTCGGGTTTAGGGTTTAGGCTTTTAGCGTTTAGGGCTTCGGGACAAGGGTTTTGGGTTTCGGGTTTAGGGCATAGGGTTTAGGGTTTAGGGCTTAGGGCTGAGGGGCGCACCGCAGCAGTCCGTCCACCCACTTGTCTGGCTCGCATCGCTGCTTCTTCGCCTGGGCGTCAAGTTGACCTAACGATTCAGCGCCTTGGGATGTGCCACAGGTTCAGGGTTTCGGGTTTAGGGTTTATACAGGGTGTCTAGGGTTTAGGGTTTGGGCTTAGGGTTTAGGGTTTAGGGTTTAGGGTTTGGGGTTTTGGGTTTGGGTTTTGGGGTTTGGGGTTTTGGGGTTGGGGTTTGGGGTTTGGGGTTTGGGGTTTGGGGTTTGGGGTTTGGGGTTTGGGGTTTGGGGTTTGGGGTTTGGGGTTTGGGGTTTGGGGTTTGGGGTTTGGGGTTTGGGGTTTGGGGTTTGGGGTTTGGGGTTTGGGGTTTGGGGGTTGGGGTTTGGGGTTTGGGGTTTGGGGTTTGGGGTTTGGGGTTTGGGGTTTGGGGTTTGGGGGGGTTGGGGTTTGTTGGGTTTAGGGTTTGGGGTTGGGGTTTGGGGTTGGGGGTTG
Organism: Symbiodinium natans; assembly: GCA_905221605.1. Classification (NCBI taxonomy): domain Eukaryota; class Dinophyceae; order Suessiales; family Symbiodiniaceae; genus Symbiodinium; species Symbiodinium natans. The sequence goes on from CAJNDS010002824.1 coordinate 195,107, forward strand.
GGGGTTGGGGGTTTGGGGTTGGGGTTTGGGTTTGGGGTTTGGGGTTTGGGGTTTGGGGTTTGGGGTTTGGGGTTTGGGGTTTGGGGTTTGGGGTTTGGGGTTTGGGGTTTGGGGTTTGGGGTTGGGATGCTCCCGCCTTTGTTTATCACAGGGGGTACTTCAGTCCCTGTTAGTATAAGGGGGAACATCCCAATCAGTGACTAGCTAGACTAAGTTCTGGCAAGAACTAGCGCCACAAAGACCAAGCAGTCCCAAACACGTACCCGCTACTCTAAACCTTCAAGATGCATCTCACAAGTGCATCTTACCCCAACAAAGACACGACTTGAACTCAGCATTTGCATCGTTGAAGGTCCAATTAGTGAAGGAAATCCAACACACTCCTCCCCCCAACGTCAACCGACAAGTATAGGGGCCTGAAGAATTAGAATAGGGTTGTGCGGGTTCTTATGGTATAATTACACAGGGACCATAAGGGAACACGATTAGTAATTATTCCGACCCCTATAGCAGTCAGAAAGAGCCCCTTTTTCGCGTCAAGAGCCTTTCATCGAGCGGACTTTGGCACGATGGCTCAGGTGGTGCTTCTCCAGTCGGGGGAGCTGACCTAGGATCGAAATCACGGCTTTGAGGGGTGCTCATGGTTTCAAACGAAGACGAAAGGAAGCCGCAAGAGCAGGCCAGTTGCGCGCCTTCTCCAGCACCCGATCGCCCTTGCAACCAAGCGGCTTCAGCAAAAAATCTTCGAACTCTCTGATGTCGTGTTCCACATACGTCAAACCTCACGGATGCAAGTCAAATGAGTCGCAGAATCCCGACACTGCCACAAGTACTGGTAGCGCAGTCATGACCAATCATGACCCAAAGAATGCCACCAGTTGCCAATCGTTAACCAGCTTCGAACCGAAACAGCTGCAGCCAAAGGAGCCCAATTTCTCCAAGTAGGCCACCTCAGCCGTCTGTGAGGCACCGAGGCCGGTGTTCTTCCGCGCTTCTCCTTTGGCCTCCGCATCGCACAACTTCTCCCAGGGCAGCTTGCCACAGGCCACTTTACCTTAGGCCCACCGTGTAGTTATTGGGTAACTGCAGTTTTCATCTAGGCGTAGTTCAGAGGAAGAGGTTCCATGGTTGGAACCCCAAAGTGAGTACGGTGCCAGTTGTTTTGTGTTTCTGAACATGGCTTGACCACAACATGTCGCAACACAAACGCAAGGAGCTGGTTGACGCAACACCAACATTGAACGCCGAGCGACCTTCAAAGTAAAAAACGTGAAGCGTCTGCCCCTCCTTAGCAGCTGCATCGACATTCACTCTCCACCTTGGTTGTCCGAGAAAGGAGCTTCCAAAATACAGCGAAGGCTTGTTTTGGCTATCAACCGCAAGAAACTGACAAAACAGAGTACCGCAAACCCTAACTAAACCCTAAACCCTAAACCCAAAACCCTAACCCTAAACTCTAAACCCTATAAGCCCTAAACCCTAAACCCTAAACCCTAAACCCTAAACCCAAGCTTTGACCCCAAGCGGCTCCTCAAACCAATGACATCCCCAGGGGGCTCTGCCTTCATTCTTGTTGCATCTGGTCTCCTTGGTAGCCCAGTAACCATAATCCACGGTTTAGGGTTTAGGGTTTAGGGTTTAGGGTTTAGGGTTTAGGGTTTAGGGTTTAGGGTTTAGGGTTTAGGGTTTAGGGTCATTTTATAAGGGAGCCCATAACCAATAAAAAAGAGTATATGGTACCACTGGGCTACCAAGTCTCTGCATCGTCCATCGCGTGTGCTAGCTCAGCCTCCCATTCCAATTCCAGCTGATCATCTTTGATCACCAACACCTGACCCATGGCATCTGCATCCACTTTCTTGAAGGCCAACTTCCTCACAATTCTTTGGACAGAATAGTTTGTGCGTTTGATACCCCTTTCCTACCGTGCACCAGATTAGGCATGTCGATTTTGGTTTTGACGGTTTCTCCCAATAACAGCGAGCGATATCATGGGGTCCGATCAGTGAGATCTTTTTAAATATATCGAAATTGTTCTTCATATGTGCGCGTCTCAATGACCTTTCCAAACACACCATAGAAATAAACAATGAAGCCAAAGCTGCTCTGGGGTCATAGGTCCATCAGTGTCGTCTTTCATGTCAACCACGCTGAGATACGTCTGTGCCGGCAAAGATCCGTAAATCATCCGGCACCAACACTGCCCAGGTGTGTCGGGGTTATCACCTTAGTTGCTGAGTTCATAAGCCCCAAAAAAGTGTAAACTTTCAGTTCTATAGGGGGTTATAGTACCCCAAAGAGTGTGAAGTGTACTCATTCAGCTACTAAGTCACTGTGGCGGCCCAAACCAGAAGCCCGGTCTGTCAAGAAAACACAGGCCAACGAACAAGTCTGCTCCTCTTGGACGCTTGAGACAGCTTGGTCCCACCTTGGATTGGCTTAAAATTCAGAAGCGAACCAAAAAATTTGCTGGCAAAAAGCCCTTCTAGGAATCATAAGGACATGTAAGGACACAAATGCAAAATCACCTTCTTACACACAAACCAAGCCACTCAGCGCTGTACTTGCCAGGGAAAGATACAATGCACTCTGTTGCGTGTGCATTGATCTTTCCCGGAAAAGCGATGCGTCTTGACGCGAGGCCGAAACCAGAGAGGTGTGCGAGCTTTCGAAAGGCTTGCATCGGCCGTTCCCAACCCTTTGGTCCAATCATCCCAGTGAGGAGAAGAGTACCAAGCACTTGGGTGCCGACGTCGAGGGTCACCACAAGCATGGGAAGCAGGGGAAGGTAAATTAGACCAAAGAGTTTGATATGCCGAGACAGAAAATTTGTCCACATGGTCACCACAGAGAAATAGCTCAAGAAAGGCCCCACGACTGCCAGGACTCCGTTCACGTATAAGCACAAGGCTGAGCATCTAATGCTTTCATCACCTCCCCCGTGGAGTAATGCCCATGTGGCTGCCCAGCACAGGGCAGTGCACTGCACAAGCAAAATTCCAAGAACATTAATCACGCAGGAAAGTAAGTTCGGCCAAGGGCTGTCAAAGTACTCGAAGTAATCGAGGATTTCATATGTCCCGGTACAAATGGACAACAGGAGGAGCGCTTGGCAAATCCTGGCCTGCGAACGCCAACCTAACACCTGCAGCTTCAGGTTCGTGATGTACACCTGCAACGCATTGGACACAAACACCCAACTAGTAGACGACACCAGCGCGAGAGCAGAAGGAATGGTCTCATGAGGCGTAGGAGTCTGGATGTCGTCAAGTCTCTCCATGCCGAATGCGATGCTTTGGTCGGTTATGCAGACGGCCAGCAAGTAGATGATCCTCCTGCTCCAAACATGGAGTCTCAACTTCGCAGAAAAGCGGGTGTTCTTCTGCAAAAAGCAGTAGACCCCCAGGCCGGTGATCACGGGCCTCGCAACTGCGTCGGCATACAGATCTAGGCCCTCGAAGACACTTGGGGTTTTCACCTGGATTCTTTGCCAGCCATGCTGAGGGTTGTAAGTGTCATCATAGTATTGATCCGTTAAGAATGGAGCAGAAGCGACGCACACATTCGCCACGACGCGCACCAACGTATACCTGAGATAGAGTGAGGCGTTCTTTGTTCTGCACAGTCAGGTGATGTGAGGCATTTCTCCCGTGCAACCATCTACAAAGCAACTTGTTGCAATCCAAGACACACCAAAAGCACCACTTGCCCCCTGGTCCACGCACCTCGTAGACCCTTACCACCTTCTTCACTCTCCAGCTGCTCCAGTTGCTCCAGGTGCTCCAGCTGCTGTGCCACCGAAATCAAGGTGCTCCTCTTCCTTGGAGCCTCTGGCCCGTCGGGTGCCACTGCCGTCCATGCCTGCCGCGACGGCGTGGAGGGCCGCCCCAACGGCACTGCCAGAGCTCCAGCCATGGCAGTGGAGTCTGCAGTCTTCGGCTCTCAGATTCGCTGGAGGCGAAAACTTGCGCCCAGGGACATCCTTTCTAAACAGCCCTGGGGCTCTATCCACCTCTTGGTGAAGCCATGTAAAACCTCCGGTAGAAATGGACGTGAACCACTTGGACGTGAACCACTAGGCGAAACCCTAAACCCGAAGCCCTAAACCCTAAACCCCAAAACTTGAGGGGCACAACCCTAAACCCTAAACCCATAAGCGCGCCAAGGCCTCCAGTACACCCTAGCCCTCGCGCAAAGGGCGCCGGGATCTTAAGGGGCTCAAGACCATTCTTCGCCCAGAGGGCTTCATCAAAGCAAGCCTTTAGGGTTTAGGGTTCAGGGTTACAGGGTTAAGGGTTAAGGGTTAAGGGTTTAGGGTTTAGGGTATAGGGTTTGGGGTTTACGGGTATAGGGGTATCGGGGAGCATGCTTTTATTTAATTGTGTGGGGTGTTCTACTAGCATTGACCTCCTACGCGGGCCTACGCGTGAACTCATGTTTAGTAGCCGCGCGGCCTACGCGCGGAGTATGTTGTTGACGTGTGCCTACGCGGACCTACGCGGCAAAAGCGCAAACGCAGCGTTTAGCCCTTAACCCTAATCTTAAACCCTACACCCGAAGATTTCTGCCCAACTCTGCCCGATTTCCTGCCGAAGCCCGATTTTCTGCCCAACCCAGTCCGATCTGGGATGTTGATGGATGGGCTACGACGTTGAAAACGACACCTACGCCTTCGCGCGGGCTACGCGGAGCCTACGCTGCGCCTACGCGGAATTTATATGTATAAATATAATTATACGTATGTATATAAATAAAAAAAAAATATATATATATATATATATATATATATATATATATCATACTATACACCAACAACCTACGCGGACCTACGCGGAGGTACTGCGTAGACTTGGCTACGCGGACCCTTTGCAGACCTACACGCTGCAGGCAAAATGCTACGCGGCCGATTTCCGAGAATCGCGTCTCTATGTGGCCTTGCTTGTAAAAGAAAAAAAGCTGCTCAGGGGGCTCCCAAAAGACCACCGAGCTTTAAGATTCAGGGAAGCCAAAGAGAGGAGCCCTGCACCCTAAGACCCCTCAACCCTAAACTCCAAACCTGGGTGCTCAACCTTACCAAACCCCCAACCCCAAAGCCCTAAACCCTATACTTCCCTAAGGCCCCTAAGCCCTAAAGCCCTAAAGCTCCTAACCCAAAACCCTAAACCCTAAACCCCGAGACCCTGGTGACTTTCCTCGCCCGGCTTTGTGGCTCCCTAGTTCGGGTTCGAGGGAGGGCTTTGGAACGATAGTGGCAACCGAAAGCCGTCTGCCCTACACAGTGACCCCAAACCCTTAATGAAACCTGAGCCCCCGAAACCAAGGTTTAGGGTTTAGGATCTAGGGCTTAGGGTTTAGGATATCAAACCCCTGAGCCTTCTAACGAGCAGGCTGAACCATCCTTGGTGTGACCCTGAACCCTGAAACGGCGCCCTTGCAAAGGTTACATTGGGGGAACCTTCTAGGGGTAAAACCCTGGAACCCCTGAGCATCTGCAGGCAAAACAAGCTGAAGCTAAGCTGTAGAACAAGCTGAGCAAAACCATGCAAAGCCAGAGCAAAGACAAAGCGCGGTTTAAGCAACATGAAGAAAGATGAAATCTTGCAACGACTTGTGCTGAGGTGACAGGCTTGAACCTGATTCACAGAGTTGGGGATTTCCGAAAATAAGGGGTACCCAAAATACTATATAATCCGTTTACAGGAGCCCCCAAACAGGGTACCCCTATTTTCGGAAACCCAATATGCGCCCGCTTGGCTGCATTGAGTCTCACGCCGCGACTGCTTCTCCAGGCGCAGGGTGCGAGCCGTCCTGGGGTGGCTCGACGGGCTTTCGGGATTTCAGGAGGTTTTAAGGGCAGATTTTTCGGGGACTTTGGGGATATTAGGAAGCTTTTGGGGGGCTTTAGGATTTCAGGGGCTTAGGGCGGGCTTTGCATGGGTTGAGGCTTTGAGTTAAGGGTTTCGGGTGGCATCGGGCTTTATGGAACGGGTTTAGGCGACCAGGATGGTTGAGGGCTTGGTTTAGGGTTTAGGGCTCGGGTTTTTTTGGCTTACGATGGTTTAGGATGGCTGCAAGGCTTTTGGTGCTCTAGGGATTCGGGGCTAAGGCATAGTTCAGGGGTGGAACCAAGCATCTCAGCCCATCGGGGGGCGCAGGGTTTCGAGGAAAACGTAAACCCCTCAGCCAAAGCCCTAAACCCCAAACCTGAAACCCAAACCCCAAACCTCATGTGTCCTTGTCTTCCGCCTCTGCCTCAGTGACGGCAGCAGCGCACATGGCTCTACATCACCCTCTGATGTTGTCTCACAAGGGCTTTGGAGCTTCCAGGGTTTAGGCCTCGGGGCGGATTTGAAGTGGCTCGTGGTCTAGGGTTCGGGTTTCAGGTCGCTGCGTGTGTGTGTGTAAGTTCACGCGAGCCCAGGTCCCAAGCATGGGAATGAGCTTTCGTGGAAGAGAAGCGTCTATGAGCATGGCTACGGACATATGACATAGGCGACCCAACCAAAGAGGTGCTAAGGCCATGATGATGAACACACGCTGGTTCCAGGACTTGTTCATGAAAACCCTTGCACCAACGGCCACACCATGCAAAAGCGAGCCTGAAAGCTGCGCGGGCGGAGGCTCTTGAGCCACGCAGGTAAAGCAAGCCTTTAGGGTTTGTAGGAAAACTCTCCGGCTGACAGGGTTGGGTTTAGGAGTTTGGGTTGCTCCAAGCACTACACCCCAAAACCCTAAGAGCTCTAACGCCACAAGCCCTCCCCACCCCCGGCTGCCCCCCCCCCGAACCCCACACCCCCGCGACATCGGGGGCACCGGTTGCAGTTGCGGCAACGCTGCAGAACCTTGAGATGGGGCTTTTAGGCCTCGAGGAGATTAGGGCCCGGGGCACAGGTTCTTCTTGCTGGTTCTTACTAGTAGTAGGGAATGAGCCTTTTACAGCGCATATGTTATAGAGCTTCCCTTAGAGTTGGGGAGGCTTAGGACGGTTTAGGGCTCAAGGCCCCCGCGCAGAGCCCTAAACCCTAAACCCCAAACCCCAAACCCTCAACCCTAAACCCTAAACCCTAAATCCTATGAAGCCTTCATGTAGGAAGGCGTAGAACTGCATGACGGTTGGAGGAGCCCACGCTCATCGCGAAACCCCCTTTTTGGTGGGGTTTAGGGTTTAGGGTTTGGGGTTTGGGGTTTTGGGTTTGGGGTTTAGGGTCCGCCGACCCTGGCGGCGTGTTGGATGGGAAAAGGAGGTGAAAACCTCCCTCTTTCCCTCCTTACCCCCCAAAACGCGGGGGGGGGGGGGGGGGGGGGGGGGTGGGGGGGTCGGTGCACAATTTTTTCGTGGAGGACCGCACCACCCGCACAGCGTAAACAGGCGGTTCAGCACAGGGGGGTAGGGGCGCCCTCAGCAAAATCAGCGTTTTCGCCACCCCCCCCCCCCCCCCCCCCCCCCCCCCCCCCCCCCCCCCCCACACCCCCCCCCCACCCCCCCCCTCCCCCCCCCCCCCCCCCCCCCCCCCCCCCCACACCCCCCCCACCCACCCCCACCCCCCCCCCACCACTCTTTTTGGCTTGAGCTTGTCCTGATTCTCCCCCTACCCCCCCCAAACGTTTCACAGAACTCTGCCGAGCAGGCTGGGATAGACCTCTCAACTATGCTCCAGCGGGGTCGGCGGCTTGAGCCGGAGGCTCTTAAATTTAGCGTTTAGGGTTTAGGGTTTAGGGTTTACGGTTGTTTAAACAACCCTTAGGGTCTAGGGTTTAGGGTTTAGGGTTTGGGGTTTGGGGTTTAGGGTTTGGGGTTTAGGGTTTAGGGTTTAGGGTTTAGGGTTTGGGGGGGTGGAACTTTGAGAGTTGCTTCCTCCAATTGGGGGGGGGATGAGCATGCTTGGGTCCATGCCACTTGCCGCGAGATGCCATCGGTGATGGAGACCTTGCAGGACTCGGGGCTTGGGGGCTTTACGGCTTCCACGCCCATAACAAATCAAGGGCCGGACATTCAGGGTTTATGGGTTTTAGTGTACAAGTGCATTGTGATAAGAAATGTTATTGAACAAGAAACTAGAGTCTGGCCGGCGCAGGAAGACGAGATTTGAGACTCTCGTCCAGAAAAATAGGCTATTTTGCCAGTCGCTTAGTTCATGCAGGATCGGCTCAGGGTTTCAGGCTTCAAGAGCTTCGGGAACGAGTCTGGTATCAAGATTTGGAGCTCAACATCGTGGACTACGACGTGGAGCGGCCCAGATAGGGCCGAAAGAGGGGTTCCAGCCCTATCTGGCCCCGATGGGGCCGAAATGGGTGTTTAGGGCGGGAATAGGCGTTTCCAGCCCTATCTGGTCCAGAGGGCCAAAACGTGGGCTTCCAGACTTTGAAGCTGATCTCGGCGCCCAGATAGGGCCGAAATTCTTGGCGACGTTGAGGCTGTTTCTCTCTTCAATCCTGTCCCATGCCCCCCCCCAAGTCTCGCAACCCAAATCACGACTGTATATGTACACTATAAAGCACCAAAGTCCAAAACCCAAAGTCCTTAAACTGGAAAACACCCAGCAGCCAAAGAACCTGGAGCCCCAGGCACGAACCCGACCCACTAACTTAGGGTTTAGGGTTTAGGGTTTAGGGTTTAGGGTTTAGGGTTTAGGGTTTAGGGTTTAGGGTTTAGGGTTTAGGGTTTAGGGTTTAGGGTTTAGGGTTAGGTTTAGGGTTTAGGGTTTAGGGTTTAGGGTTTAGGGTTTAGGGTTTAGGGTTTAGGGTTTAGGGTTTAGGGTTTAGGGTTTAGGGTTTAGGGCGTGTGAAAGCCAAGCACGCTGCCTCTGCCTTGAGGCATTGGGCGCATCGCATGCTCCTCGGAAGCGGCCCGTTTGCGAGCGAGAGTCCCTCAACGACAAACCCTAAGTCCTGAAGCACCCCAAACCCTAAACCCTAAACCCTAAACCCCAAACCCTAAACCCTAAACCCTAAACCCTAAGATTTTAAGCCTAAAATCCGGGATCCTAAGCCCTACCATCCGAAAGCGTGAGCTCTGAACCCTCAGCCCTGACGTTCCCTGAATCCGAAAAATCTTCTGACCCTAAACCCTAAACTAAAATCAGGCTCAGTGAGACGACTTTTTCGGCTCGGAGCTGGGCTTAAGGTTTAGAGGCTGCGGGCCTAGGCTTAAGGTTGAGGGCTTAGGGTTTAGAGGGTTAGGGTTTAGGGCTAGGGTTGAGGCTTTTAGATTTTCGGGGTGCGTCCCAGAGACCCTGGACCACGCTGACCACCCCAAACCCCACCAATGCCCAAACCCTGGATTTTGATCAACCCTTAATCCACGAGATCCCAAAGCGCGCGTGAATCCGAAAACCTAAACCCAAAATCACAATCAAAAACAGAACCAGGGTAATACTCCCCGACCTAAAACCGCGTAGCAGTGCTCCCCGATCGAAACCAGCAACCCTCCCGAACCTTAAGCACAGCCCTCCCTCGAGAAGGGGCAAATCCTGCACCCTCAAAACCCTCGACCCTATATAAACCCCCAGCCACGGCCCAAAACCCGAAAACATCCAACCACCCCAAACCCTAAACCACCCAAGCCCTAAACCTCAAAACCCAAGAAGGCTCCCTAAGGTTCCGGCTGGTTCGGAACCATCGGCACGCCGCAGCTGCAGCAGAGCACGGTCGAGACGCCCAGCGTCGACTGGCATCAGGGGTTTAGGGTTTAGGGTTTAGGGCTTAGGGCTTAGGGCTTAGGGCTTAGGGCTTAGGGCTTAGGGCTTAGGGCTTAGGCTTAGGGTTTAGGTTTTAGGGTAGAAGTCTAAGCCTGCAAGCGTCGTGCGATATGATGCACACGCAAAGTTCATAACACCTGTGGCCTGCAATCATGTTCCGTACAAGCAGACCAGCTTGCACGAAAGGGTTTAGGGTTTAGGGTTTAGGGCTTAGGGACACAGTCAACGCAGGTACCAAACTCTCAGACTTGCCGGTGTCCACGGCCATGAGCGGATTAACACCATTGGTTTGCCATTGGGGTCCTCATCCAAGGCAAGTCCTTTCCCGAGCCTACAACCGGAATTCTGGGCTGCGGGATCACCATGTAGTTGTTCCTGGAAGCCCTAAACCCTAAACCCGAAACCACCCTTAACCCTAAAAAACCCTAAACCCTATTAAGGACTGTTAGTATCAGGGGGAACATACATCCCATTTGGGGTAGGGTTTAGGGTTTAGGGTTTCGGGTGTATGGGTTTAGGGTTTAGGGTTTAGGGTCTGACGGCCTCCAAGAAGAAAGCCCTGAGCCCTCAACCCTGCAAAAACAAAGAAATGCAAACTCCTAAACCACCCTCTAAACCCTCAACCAGGCGCCTCACCCCGAGCCCTTAAAGCCTTCAACCCTCAAGCCCTGGCCCCTAAACCCTCAAAACCCGAAGCTCTAAACCCCGAAGCCCGGAACCCCTAAACCCTAAACCGCAAACCCTCAACCCTAAACCCTAAACCTTAACATCCCCGGCCTCCATGGAGATGTCATGGCTTCGCTTCATGCCCATCGAAACTACGGCGCCCCAATGGCGATTTCCACTCTCAGGCGACGGGGGCCTCGTGCCCTCACGAAGGGGGTACTGTAAGGGGTCGGGAATAAATTCTGATAGTATTGGGTTATGGCTCCTATATCATTCTACTATAATAACCCCCCAAAACCCCTATTCGAATTACTAAGGCCCCTATACTATGAGGGTCTTAGGGGGTACTCAGGTATTGAGGGGATTGAGGCTTAGGGCTCGTTGCAGACTATGTGCTGTCTTAGGGTATAAGGCTTGGGGCCTTTGAGACACAACTGACTCTTCAACTGACCGGCGTCTTTTGAGGTGCTCCCCTTGTTGAGCCAAGCAGCTTGACTAGGACTGCCCGAGTAGCTCTTGTAGGGCCGGGTGTCATCCATAACCCTAAACTCTAAACCCTAAACCCTAAACCCTAAACCCTAAACGTAAGCCATCCTTAAAACCTCCAGAGGCGTCATCTTTAGAACCCCTGAACCACGTCAACCTTCCTAAGCTCTACATGGGTGGGGGTTCCGGGATTCCCATAATTCCCGTTAGAAGAGTTCTGTTCTTTTTGGGGTATTTTCCCGAAACCCTAAACCCTCAACACCCCAAACCCTAAACCCCAAACCCCAAAACCTAAACCCCAAACGCGAAACCCTAAACCCTAAACCCTAAACCCAATCTTGGGGGAATACCCATATCAGCTGAGGGCTCAGGGTTTCGGGGCTCATCTCCTTGGCCTTGGGCCCCAGATCCCGGAAAGCCTAGGGTTTAGGGTTTAGGGTTTAGGGTTCAGGGTTTAGGGTTTAGGGTTTAGGGTTTGGGGTTTGGGGTTTAGGGTTTAGGGTTCAGGGTTCAGGGTTCAGGGTTTAGGGTTTATAGGGTTTAGGGTTCAGGGTTCAGGGTTTAGGGAAATCCCTTCCCCACTCTAAAACGGCTCCAAGAAACCTCAAGGTTTAGGGGCTTGAGGTTTTGGATTTAGGATTTGGGGTTCAGGGTTCAAGGTTTAGGGTTTAGGGCTTAGGGTTTAGGGTTTAGGGTTCTTAAGCGAGGGGGGTTCATGGTGGGTAGGTACCTAGGAAACCTTCGGGAAGCTTAGGGAACCTTAGGGAGTGGTGGGGAGTATTCAGGAACCTTGGGTTACATACCCCTCCTTCCTTGAACCCCCCCCCCCCCCCTCCCTTAAGAACCCTAAACCCTAAACCCTAAACCCTAAACCCTAAACCCTAAACCCTTCAGAGCCCCACAATCTTTTGCTGGCCACAGCTAGTCGTCGTCGCCTCCCCAGTCACCGAGATCGAAGTCTCCGAACATGCCTCCAGGCAACAGCTCGTGGTTGGGGCTTAATTATGGGGTAGGAGGGACCCCCTCGAAGGGGTGTAGGGTTCAGGGTGTAGCGGTTTTGGGTTTAGGGTTTAGGGTTGAGGGTTTAGGGTTTACCCTTTCTCTTATTCCCCTCTATAACCCTTATATAGACCTTGCAAAGTACCTTTTACCTATGAAGTAGCCCCAAAATAAGCCTCAAGGAACCCCTAAGGTCCCCTTTAAGGGTCCCTCCTCTAGTCCCTTGAGGCTTTGGCGTTTGGGATGAAGTTTACATCAACGTTCATAGGTACTTACAGCAGGGCTATGTACAAGGATCCCAACATAGGTTGTAACTCCGTATTGCTAGAGTCACCCCCATCCCCAAGATGTGGTTTTAGGCTTACGGCCCTCAACCCCCTAACCCTAAACCCTAAACCCTAAACCCTAAACCCTAAACCCTAAACCCTAAACCCTAAACCCTAAACCCTAAACCCTAAACCCTAAACCCTAAACCCTAAACCCTAAACCCTAACCCTAAACCCTAAACCCTAACCTAAACCCTAAACCCTAAACCCTAAACCCTAACCCTAAACACAGAGGCCTTCAGTGTCCCAGTCGCCGCCATCATCACCACCAGCCGCCTCCGGCAGAATGCAGTTGCGACTTAGGGTGCCGGCTTCAGGTTTAGGGTTGAGGGTTGAGGGTTTGAGGGTTTGAGGGTTTGAGGGTTTGAGGGTTTGAGGGTTTGAGGGTTTGAGGGTTTGAGGGTTTGAGGGTTTGAGGGTTTGAGGGTTTAGGGTTTAGGGTTTTCCTGGCAGTGTTCTGCTTCGCGCCTACAAGCAGGGTTATGTGTACTGCAACTGGGGCTACAACAACATGTAGCCTCAAACCCTGAACCCCAAACCCCAAACCCGAATCCTCGGCAGACAAGTGCCTGTACCCTACCCCAAACCCCAACCACCCCTCAACCCTAAACCCCAAACCCCAAACCCCAAACCCCAAACCCCAAACCCCCCGTAACCCTAAACCCTAAACCCTAAACCCCCCGTAACCCTAAACCCTAAACCCCAAAACCTCCCACCCCCCAATTGCTAACGCCATGGCCGCCCTTCCCGCGCCTCTTCGGCCGGAGCCGCCTCGCTGGCGACGGCGCTGGCAGCGAACATGCCGGCCACTCCTGGGACTTTCGAGTTTAGGGTTTAGAGCTTAGGGTTTAAGATTGAAGGTTCGGGGGTTGGGAGGTTTTGGGGGTTTGAAGGCTTGGGGTGTAGGACTCCCCGGAGTGGTGACGAGGGATCTAGGGTTCAGGGTTTAGGGTTTAGGGACTAGGGTTTAGGGGTTTCAGGGATATGGTTTTCTTAGGGTAGTTACATGGTCCTGTAGTATGGGCCCTTAAAAGGGGACCCTATACCAACTTTGTATGTATATATATATATATGTACCCTATACTACATCAGCACCCTTTCAAGACGGTAAGGGACCATCTTAAGGGCCCATGAAACTACCCATAGAGTTTTGGTTTGGGCATGTTTTCGGCTGTGGGTTCAAAGTCAAGGCCAAAAAGGGTTTAGGGTTTAGGGTTTAGGGTTTAGGGTTTAGGGTTTAGGGTTTAGGGTTTAGGGTTTAGGGTTTAGGGTTTAGGGTTTAGGGTTTAGGGTTTAGGGTTTACGTATGAGCTAGTAGGCGGTATCCCCATGGCCCCGTGGCTTTGAGCGGCTGCCTGAACTTCAAACCCGAAGGCCTAAACCCAAAGAAAGCTACACCCCAAAAACTTGGATGTTCCCCCTTATACCAACAGCCTTAATATGGATTATAGTACCCCCCCAATTAGAATACCTTTTTTAAGGACTGCTAGAATAAGGGGGAACATCCCAACCCCAAAACCCTAAAAACCGTAAATCCCGAAAACCCTAAAAGCCCGAAACCCTAAACCGCCCAAACCCTAACAACACCCTACACCCGGAACCTTCACAAGATCCTGCATAGGATGTCTTTTGCTTAGCTTTGAGGGGCTTGGGGGTTGGGGCTGGATTAGGGTTCACAGTAAGGCTTAGGGTTTAGGGGTTTGAGTGCAGGGTTTTGGGTTTAAGATTCACAGTCTAAGGAATTCCAGGTCTAAGGGACGCTGGGATACCAACCACCTCGACCCAGTTTAGGGTTTAGGGTTTAGGGTTTAGGCTGTAGGGTTTAGGGTTTAGGGTTTAGGGCCTTCCTACGAACTTAGGAAGACCCTACAACGTTCATTGGCCTCAATGCTCCAGAACCCGGTTTCGGCCGTTGAGTCTTGGGTTTCAGGGGTTGAGGGGCTTAATACGGGTTGTTTGGGGCTGAGGACTTGTTCAGGGCTTAAGGTTCCTAAACCCAAAGCCCTGAAAACCAAGGCCCACAGACACCTAAAGCCCGAACCCTTAACCCCCAAGGTCCAAAGATCCTGAACCCTCAACCCTCAACCCTCAACCCTAAACCCTAAACCCCAAACCCTAATAAACCCTAAACCCTAAACCTCAAGACGCCCGCAAGAGAGGCCGGGGCACCGGTGATGGCTGCCCCGGCGATGGAGAAGATGGGCGTCACGAGGCCGAGCATCATCAGTGGGTTTGACTTGGCCCAATCCTTGGGTTTCGGGGTTTAGGGTTTAGGATTTCCGGTTTAAGGTTAAGGGTTTAGGGTTTAGGGTTGAGGTAACCCTAAACCCTAAACCCCTAAACCCCCCAACCCCTGAACCCCTAAGAGCCCTAAGCCCAGCAGCGATCCAGCCCTGCTCAAGCGCCGTCGGCAGTCGACTACGCCGCGGGCCGAGGGGTCGCTCCAGGAAGTCGGACCTGCTTGGGGCTTAGGGGTTTAGGGGTTTAGGGGTTTAGGGATTAGGGGTTTAGGGTTTAGGGTTTAGGGTTTAGAGTTTAGGGTTTAGGGTTTAGGGTTTAGGGTTTAGGGTTTAGGGTTTAGGGCTAGGGGGTGGTAGGGTTGAGAGTTCGAGGAGGGTTTAGCCTTTGTTGGGGGGTTAGGGGGTGTGGGGCTTAGGGTTTAGAAGGGATAAGGCTTTGGGTTTGGGAACTTGGGGTAGCTGGGTGACGTAGAACCTTGAAGAGGGGGTTATTGACACCTATGGACCTTCAAGACGACCCTGAACACATAGATTCCTAGATCCCGGGCAAGCACCTAGAGCCCGCAAAGCTTAAGATGACCAAGATACCCCAAATAAGGTACCCTAAACCCCAAACCCTTAACCCTTGAACCCATGAGTCCCCAAACCCCTTTAGGCTCTTCAAGAAGAGTCTGGCTGCAGGTTTGCAGTGCCAGAGATTGAAACGGTGGTTTTGTGCTTGGTTGAGGGTCTAGGGTTTAGGGTGTAGGGTTTAGTGTCTAGGGTGCAGGGTTGAGGGGACGCTGCATGGCAGCCCTTTTGGGTATGTATTTCGGGGACCTAAACCCTAAAACCCTATAGCAGAATCTGGACCAGCTTCAAAAAACCTAAACCCTAAACCCCTAGAACCGCAATTCCCCTAAACCCCAAACCATAAACCTAAACCCTAAACCGTAAACCTGAACCCTAAACCCTAAACCCTAAACCCTACACGCCCTCCCCCGCAGTCGCTGGGCCGCCCACCACGTCGCCGTGAGCCGACCGGGGGCCCGCCGACAGGAGCCTCTCGTCCATCGGTAAGTCTGGGGGGGCTTAGGGTTTAGGGTTTAGGGTTTAGGGTTTAGGGTTTAGGGTTTAGGGTTTAGGGTTTAGGGTTTAGGGTTTAGGGTTCAGGATGTAGTTTGCGGTTTGGGATGTAGTCTAGGGTTCAGGGTTTAGGATGTAGTTTTGGGTTTAGGGTTCAGGGTTTAGGGGGGGAGGGGGGGGGGCTTAAGGTTTAAGGTCTGGGATATTTAGGGTTTAGGGGTTTCAAGTCTGGGGCTTAAGGTCTTGGAGTTCACAGTTGAAGTTCAGGGTCCAGGGTTTAGGCTTCGGGTTTCGGGCTCAGGCATTCATATTTTTTTTGGAGGGCCCACATGGCTTGAAAGAAAGCCTCGGCTCCGGGTAAATGGCTCGGTTTGCATCACCAGCCCTGTCCCAGTAGACAATGTCCTGCTTGCGGAGGACCTTGTAGTGCACGAACTTAGTCTGGGTCTCAATGTCCATGCGGGACACCCAGAAGGAGTGGAACCGGGCCTCCAACCAAAAGGAGATGGATTCCATTCGCGTGAAGAGGTCTTGGACGCCTGGGAGCCAACAGCCACAAATTGGGAAGTGAGGACAGCAAGGGCCAACAAAGTGCCCTAAACTGAAAAGCCAAGCAGCTGAAGGAGTCCTCCCGCGCAATTCTTCACTAAGGCGCACGCCTCTCGCAAGACAAAGAAATATCCCCGAAACCCTGTATCCATCAAACCTTACCCCCTGAACCCAAACCGTATAATATCTAAACCCCATATCACCCCGATAGGCCCTGGATCCTGAACCCGAAACCCCAAACCGTAAACCCAAACCTTCCTAAACTTCCTAAACTTCCTGAACCTCCTAAGCTTCCTAAACTTCCAAAACCCTAAACTTTGTAAACCCTAAACTTCCTCAACCTCCTGAACTTCCTAAACTCTAAGCTTCTTCAACCCTAAGCTTCCTAAACCCTAATCCCTAAACCCTAAACCCTAATCCCTAAACCCTAAACTTCCTAAACCTCCTGAACTTCCTAAACCCTAAACCCTAAACCCTAAACCCTAAACCCCAAACCCTGACAGGCCTGTGGCGAGACATGGCCCCTCCAACAGCGAAGCTGGCACGGCCCGGGCCTTTCAGGGCGGCAGGGGGGTCAAGGGCCCTCGACCCTAAACCCTAAACCCTAAACCCTCAAGCCCCCTGTAACTTGAAATTATTAAGAAAAATCTAAAAAAAAACGAAACTCCTTGAAACTCCTCGAAACTCCTCGAAACTCCTCGAAACTCCTCGAAACTTCCCCGGACCTGAACCCTTAATAATTTCAATAAACCCTTTAAGGCATAGGGGTTCAGGGCTTAGGGGTTCCGGGGAGTGTTGGGCGTACAGGGTTGAGGGGTTAAGGACTCTGGGACGAAGGTTTGCATAGGGTTTGGTTGTTCAGGCTTAGGGTTTAGGGTTTGGGGTTTGGGGTTTAGGGTTTAGGGTTTAGGGTGCTTAGTGGTTAGGGCCAGAGGCTTGCGATGTCGGATGCCAGGCTTCGTGGGTACTTCTAAGCAAGGCTGCCACAGATACAAAGCTGAACGACCTAGGGTTTAGGGTTTAGGGTGGGTTTAGTGTTTAGGGCTTAAGGTTTAGGGTTTAGGGTTTAGGGTTTAGGGTGTAGGGTTTAGGGTTTAAGTCCTAAGCCCTACACACAAGTTAGGATGTTCCCCGATATACTAACAGTCCTTAATAGGGACTATAATACGGGGTACCTATAGTCCCCATGAAGGACTGCTAGTATAAGGGGGAACATCCGAACTCATAACCCTAAACCCAAGACCCCAAACCCTACTCAAAACCCTGAACCCTCAATCCTACTCACAACCCGGGAAGCTCCATCTGCGCGTGAACCAAGTCGGAACCCCAACCCTCAAACCCCGGAACCCCCCAAACCTCAAGCCGGAGCTCCAAGCAAAAAAGCAGGGTTTAGGGTTTAGGGCTTAGAGTTTAGGGTTTAGGGTTTAGGCTTCCAAAACCCCCAAACCCTGATCCACCCCCTCCTCTCCCCCAACAAAAAGCCAAATTAAAATGGGACACATGTTAAGAATAAAACCTATCCCTGAGGATGCCTTCAAGAGTCGAGTTTCTGGGCTTCACAGAGTTTGGGTTTCGGGGTTTAGGGTTTTGGGTTCAGGGTTCAGAGGCGAGTGGGATGGGTTTCTGGAGGTGAAAACCTCCCTCTGTCTCCTTACCCCGGGCTTTTCCGTGGAGGAACAGGCCACCCACACCGCGTAAACTCATGGACCATAGGCGGTTTCGCACAGGGCATAGGGGCTCTTTTGGGAAAACCCCCCCCCCCCTACCCCCCCCCCCACCCCCCCCCCCCTACCCTACCCCCCGCCCCCATTCCGACAATTCTAACCCCCCCCCCCCACCCCCCGAACCGAAACCCAATCCACCAAACCCCAAACCTTAAACTTGTTCTCCTGCGGGGTCGGCGGCTTGAGCCGGAGGCTCTTAAATTTAGGGCTTAGCTTCCAAAAGAAACGCTACCCTTCCCTTAAATCCTAAACCCTAAACCTCCCCCTCCCCAGCCCGTGAGCGTTAAAACTCCAAAGCCTCAGCTTCTAGATAGGGTTTGAGGGCTTTTGGTGGGGATTATCATAGGGGGGTACTGTCATCCCGATTAAGGACTGCTAGTATAAGGGGGAACATCCCAAGTTCAGGGTTTTACTTCAGGGTTTAGGGTTCTATGCCTCGAAACCTGGCGCCCAAACCCGTAAAACTTACCCCTATAAACCCTACACCGTTAAACACTAAACCCTAAACCCTAAACCATAAACCCTAAACCCTGAACCCTAAATCCTTAAACACTAAACCCTAAACCCTAGGCCCTAAACCCTAAACCGCTCACCTGTGTTTGGCCCAGGCCACGCCATTCCAGTGAAGTTGCATTAACCTTCGCGCAAGGGGACTTCTGCGGTCAGAGCTACGGTCCCTCAAACCTGCCCAGAAAGGTTTGTGGGTTCAGGGTTTAGAGTTCAGGGTTCAGGGTTTAGGGTTTAGGGTTGGGGGTTTACGATATTAGGGTACCTTATTGGGGTCCTTACGATAAGGGGATCCTACTATTTTGGGGTCTATATTGGGGGTCATATCGCAAACCCCCCATGTCAGCATATGCTGTCGTTCCCTTCCGCGGTGCCAACACCATTACTGCGTTGTGACCTCAACTATCCTACTTACAAGCTCGGATATGACTAGTAGGCGGGAGATGCGGAACGTACAGTTTTACAGCCCAAAACCCTACACCCTAAACTACCCTGGGTTTCCCAATGCCAACATTGAAACTCGCGGTTCCTTGCGAACCTCAACACGAGGAGATCTATGAGAAGCCTGCAGTCAACATGAACTTCTACATCAGACTGAAGGTTTGGGGCTTAGGACTTAGGGCTTGGGGGTTTAGGGTTTAGGGTTACCCTAGAGCCTAAACCCTAAAACTTCCTTGACCCCAACCTGCCACGCGTAGGCCCTTTCCTTGCCCCGTAAACTCATGATAACCAACATACGTTCGCAGAAACCCACAAAAAGATGCCCTAATATTTGATAAGCCCCCATCCCTGAACCCTATACTTCCTAAACCCTAAGTCAAAATTTAGCGTTTAGGGTTTAGGGTTTAGGGTTGAGTTTAGGGCCCCAAACCCTGAACTTTAAACCCTAATCCCTAAACCCGCAACCCTAAGCCCCGCACAGCCCTAAGGCCCGTGGCGCCTGTGGTTGGTTCAGGCCCTGGCAGTCCAGCGAACCTCCTGAAACCTCCGCAGGCTTCGGGGGTGTCAAGCCTAAACCCTAAACCCTGAACCCTGAACCCTAAACCCTGAACCCTGAACCCTGAACCCTAAACCCTAAACCCTAAACCCTGAAACTTACTTCCCTAAACAGTAGGGCCTGGGGCTCAAGGTGTAGGGTTGAGGGTTTAGGGCTGAGGGTTGAGGGTTTAAGGTTTAGGGCTTGGGGAGCACGAAAGCGCATCCCCCCCCCCCCTCAACACTGCAGGGCGTTTAGCATATCAGGGTCTTTAGTGTACTGCTTGGGGTCTGGGGCTGGCTTGATTAACCACAAGGTACCATGAGACTCCAATGGCCGTAGATCTGTATGCCTAAGAGCATTTCAGTAGTCGTAAGATCTTCCCGAGCTCAGTCGCGCACAAACACCTCCAAAACCCTGCCTTACAGTCATAACTCCATGCACGGCACATTCTAAGGAACAACAGGCTTCTGTCCTAGCGGGGGGGAGGGGGAGTTCATGAAAAAGAGGAGTCTAGGGCTTTTTTGAAGGGTTCAGTTCCCGCCCTGAGCCCAAGACTACATCCTCTTGTCAGCTGGAAGCCGATCTAAATCCGGGGCCCATTTTTTGTTTACGTAGGGTTTTAGGGCTTTCCGGTTTAGGGTTTCGGGTCTAAGTCTAGGGCGACTGGGGGTGTACGGTTAGGGTTGTCCGGGCCCGAATTTGGAACCAACCAGGGGTTGGCCTTGGCAAGGCAGCTATCGCCCAGCCCCCATGGCATGGGGGGCACGTTTTGGTCTGGCGGCCGCTGCACCCTGAGACCCTTAAAGCCTTTAAAACCCTAAACCCTAAACCCTGAAACCCATAAACCCTTAAATTCCAGCCTTAAACCCTTAAACCCTTAAACAATAATTAAACCCAAACCCCTAAACCAACATATGTTTGGGCACCAGTAGTTGCTGCGCTTCGGCTCACCCGCTGCACCCGGGCCATGTAAAGTTTTGGGGGCTAGGATTCAGAGCAGGGTCGAGCAATCAGGCGGAAAGGCTGAAAGGGTGCAGGGTTTAGGGTTCAGGGTTTAGGAATGACTTAGGGTCTGAAAGGGACAGCCGTGAAAACTAAAGTCTCCGAACCCTAAACCCTAAACCCTAAATCCTAAACCCTAAAGATGTCGAAGCTTGAAGGTTACGGTGCTTGCGTGGTATTGGTTTCTGCACCTGGCCTGAGTGAGCAAGCCGGTGGCCACGGACGGAGAGATTTCAGGGTTTAGGGTTCAGGGTCTTGCTCAGCGGCAGCAATCAAGAGTCATAGGGACTGCTGCCGATGGAGCACGGACACTTGCCATAAGAATAAGAATGGTCCGTGCGAAATAAGAAGCACAACAGTGCCGAACGTTCTAATCTGACAGAGATATACTGATATACACCAACCCCGAACCCTGAACCCCAACCCTAAACCCTAAACCCTAAGCCCTAAACCCTAAACCCGAACTCTAAACCCTAAACCCTAACCAGCAATGAAGCCCGCGTCTGTGGGTATTAAACCCGCCTGAGGGGCTGCTTGGAGGTTCATGGTACTTATTAACGCATCATCACTGTACTGAAAACCCAACAAAAACCATATAAGGGCACTTAAGGGGCTTATGTGAGTGGCTTATAAGCGCAATTATGATGGGTTGAGTTACGTGCCATGAACCTCCAAGTAGCAGACTGGGCACTGCCGGAAGATAAGTTTAGCTGATTTTTTCCAAGTGTCCCTAAGTTTCGCGGGTAAGGTACAGGGGCCTCTTTGCTTTCAGGCTGAAGGTTTAAGGTTCAGGGCTCAGGGCCAACATACCCCGTATCCGAATCCTAGACGCGAATCTCTCAGGCCCTACAACTTCCACCGGTTTTTGTCCCTGCCCGCGGTTCGCAGCCAGTCGCTACGGCCGAGATCCAGCAGAAATGGATGCCTCAGGTTTCAGCGAAAGCTCATGGGTAGTAAAAAGTAAGGGTTCTATGACTTATATGATGACACATATGATGCAATGTACCAGAAGGTTATATGACAACGTGTACCTGAAGTAGGGTTTATGTGACGACGTGTGCCTTCAAGAGCGTATGTGATGACTTGTACCTTGGGGTAGAGTTACACGAAGATGTGTACCTTGAGCAGGGCTACATGTGCAGCTTTCTTGCTTGCATCCCTGCCTACCAGAAAGCTCAACACTCCCTATCTGAGAGGAATGCTCGTACTCCTCATCACATGATGAGGAAATTCCATTCCTGCATTCAAGAGCCTTGAGCCCAAACCCGAAATCTTTACTTTAATTCTTAACCCTTAACGAAGAAGCACTTCGCTGCCTAAGGACCTTCAACCAGGGGAAGAAGTGGCTTTAAGCGATGAATGGGATTTAGCCGCTCAAGGATTCAGAGTATCAGTCGTTTGGTTTTTTGCTCTTTTTGTTTGGGGGGGGGGGGGGGGGGGGGGGGTGGGGTTGGGGGGTGGGGGGGTGGAGGCGGGGGGGGTGGGGTCGGGGGGGGGGGCGCGGGGGGGGCGGGGGGGGCGGGCGTGGGGCGCCGGGGGGGGGGGGGGGAGCCCCAAACTCTCCATCCAAACCCGAAGCCTCTACTCGCTCACCGGCACTTGAAGTTATACCTAATACCACGACAACTTTCCGGCTTCTCACCTGAATCATCACTACCCCCTGAAACCTCCAAGGATACCGTCAACCCTAAAACCGCCCTCCAGCTGCATGGGCTATCATACCCTATGAACTCCTTAAAAAGGCCCTTGTAGCCCTAAACCCTAAACCCTAAACCTCCAAGTCAAGTCGCCCTTGAAAACAGCTTTGGCTGGGTCTCAGATGCTTTCCACCTCAGCTCAGGGCTTCTAGGATTTTGGGTTTAGGGTTTAGGGTTTAGGGTTTAGGGTTCAGGTTTTAAGGCTCTTAAGATGTCGGGTTTGAGGAGTTTTCGGAGTTTGGGGGGGGTGGGGGGGGGGGGGGGTTTACGGGTTTTAAGGGCTGAAGGGTTTAAGGGTTTAGGGGTTTCAGGAGTTTTCGGGGTTTTGGGGTTTAAGGGTTTGAGGGTTTAAGGGTTTAAGGGGCTTAGGGGTTTAAAGGGTTTGGGGGTTTAAGGGTTTAAGGGATGCAGGGTGTAGGAAGACGAGCTTGGGTCCGTAAAAGGTTTCAGATTTTGAGGCTTAGGGTTGTGTCATACAGTGGCCTCTTCAATTAGAGTGGGTACCTGGTCAATTCTATTTTCCAAGGCGGGGGGGGGGGGGGGGGGGGGGGGGGAGGGAAATTATTGGTAACTACCAAAACCTGACACCCTAACCCCTGAACCCTAAACCCTACACCCTGACACCCTAAACCCCGAAACCCTACACCCTGACGCCCAAAACCCCGAAACCCTACACCCTGACACCCTAAATCCCCAAACCCTAAACCCTGACACCCTGTAACCCCCTAAACCCCTACACCCTGACACCCTAAACCCCTAAACCCTAAACCCTAGCCCTGACACCCTGGCACCCTAAACCCCAAACCCTAAACCCTACACCCTGACACCCTGTAAACCCCTAAACCCCTACACCCTGACAACCTAAACCCTGAACCCTAAACCCTAAACTCCTAAACCCTAAACTCCTAAACCCTAAACCCTAAACTCCTAAACCCTAAACCCTAAACCCCACTTGTCATGGGCTCCGGACACACAAGCAGTGCAAATTAATTGAGTCTGAGAAGCGGATGATGGCATCATCCAGCAAGCCCTGGAACTTGTTGTCGTCTGGGTTCTTGTAAAGCAAGTCCCGGATCAGGTCCGGCATCTGATGCTTCAGATGAGGGAAGGAAGCCTGTCGATCGAGACCTGTGAGTGTCCTCTGCCGTGGCAATACCAGGACCAATGCTGACTTCGTCCGGGTGATCCTCCACAGCCTCGTTCTCTTTCTCCTCACTTGGCGCCGGCTCGGCCGAGGGCGGCGCAACGGGGGGGAGGGCTGACTTCTCTTTGGCCTCTTGCATGAGTCTCACCCCAACCCTAAACCCTAAACTCCCAAACCCTAAACCCTAAACCCCTAAGCCCGAAACCCTAAACCCAAAGCTCTGGAAATTTTCTGCTGAGAAGCTGGGGGTCCGGGTGGCGGAGGCGGCCTGGGCGGGGGTCGGGCTTCGGCTTCTATGAGGGTTCAGGGTTTTAGGGTTTAGGGCTTAGGGTTACGGGTGTGGTTTTTTAGGGTTTAGGGTTTAGGGTGTAGGGTTAAGGGTTTAGGGTTTTGGGTGTAGTGTTTAGGGTTCAATGTTTCAAGAGTTTTGGGCTTTGTGCGCTGTGGGGTTTGGGGTTGGGTTGTTGGGGTTTGGGGCTCAGCGGGCTTCTGTTTGATGGCCCTTTAGTGTTTTGGGATTGGGGTTTAGGGTTTAGGGTTGAGGGTTGAGGGTTGAGGGTTGAGGGTTGAGGGTTGAGGGTTGGGGGTTGAGGGTCGAGGGTGGAGGGTTGAGGGTTGAGGGTTGAGGGTTGAGGGTTGAGGGTTTAGGGTTTAGGGAGTTTATTCTAGGGAGTTGGGGTTTTGGCCATTGGGTTTTGAGGTTTGGGTGGGTCCTTAAGATATAAAGCTCAGAGTCGGAAGGTCGTTTTGCTGGGGTTGGCGGTTCACGGTTCACGGTTCAAGGAGTTTATCGATGCAGGGTTTTGGTACTTCGGGGTTTAGGGTTTTTAGCGTGGTTGGGGTTATCAGATTCTAGGGTCTTGGGGGTCAGGATTTGAAGTTTGCAGTTTCGGGCTTTTGAAGTTTGGGGGGTGACATTGGGGTTTACGGCTTAAGATCCTACGCCAACAGAGAAGAGCTGCACCATGCGCACACGAACCACGAACAGACAACTCTGAACCACCACTCACCCAAAACCCTAGGCCCTTGAAGCAGAAACAATAAAAGAGCAAATCCCAAAAAAAAAATCTAGAACCAACCCCCCCCCCCCCCACGCGAACTACCCGCAACAGGGACTACAGAGCCCTAAACCCTAAACCCTAAACCCGAAACCTAAACCCTAAACCCTAAACCCTAAACCCTAAACCCTAAACCCTAAACCCTAAACCCTCAGTCTAGGGCTGAGAGCTGACGAAGGGTTTGGGTTTAGAGCTGGAAAAAAACCCTCGTCTCATCTCAGGGCCGGGCGGCGGATCTTCAACCTTAGGCTGAAAACGATGAAGGGGTTTAGGGCTCATGGGTTTAGGGTTTAGGATTTAGGGTTTAGGGTTTAGGGTTTAGGGTTTAGGGTTTAGGGTTTAGGCTTTAGGCTTTAGGCTTTAGGGTTTAGGGTTTAGGGTTTAGGGTTTAGGGTTTAGGGTTTAGGCTTTAGGCTTTAGGCTTTAGGCTTTAGGCTTTAGGCTTTAGGCTTTAGGCTTTAGGCTTTAGGGTTTAGGGTTTAGGGTTTAGGGTTTAGGGTTTAGGCTTTAGGCTTTAGGCTTTAGGCTTTAGGCTTTAGGGTTTAGGGTTGAGGGTTGAAGGTTTAGGGTTTAGGCTTGAGGGTTGAAGGTTTAGGGTTTAGGCTTTAGGGTTTAGGGTTTGGGGGATTTCGTGGCTTAGGATTGTTAGGGCTTTGGGTTCAGGACCTCAAGGTACCTGTCGGCGTTCATTTGTGTTGTGGGTGCGTTGCTTGTGGGTGAACAAGCCCTAAACCCTAAACCCTAAACCCTAAACCGCTGGCTTCAGCCGGGGATGGCCAATAACGTAAGGATCTCCGGGGAGATGGGGGCTGTGACATCCTCCTGGCTGCTGAGCGACATATCGACACACCTGTGCTTTTGGGGTGCAGGGTTTTGGGTTTAGGGTTTAGGGTTTTTTTTACTGGAATCACCTTTTTACGGGCGGAACGTCAGCGTTCTCCAGACGTGAAACAAAGACACGACCACCCCCTCCATCCGGACCATCTCCCACTCCAGCTCGCCATGGAGGTCCTCCCGTTGATATCAAGCATCGTCATCAGACACCTCCACAATCGTCTTGTCGACCCCCACGGACGTAGAAGAGCCCCCCACAGATGTCGAAGAGCTCAAGGGCGGCGTAGGAAGACCAGCAACCCCCAAGCCATCACCAAGACCACCACCACGAGCACGAGGGCAATGAAGGCTCCCCCACGGAGTTGGGGTTAAGGGTTTAGGGTCAAGGGTTTAGGGTTTAGGGTTTAGGGTTTAGGGTTTAGCCCCAACCCCACAGGGGACGGGGTTTTCGTTTTGGGGGGTTTGGGGTTCACGGTTTTCAGGGGAAGCGAATGCCGGACGCCGAGCACCGAGCCACGGCATTGGTTGCTGGCAGCATCTGGATTTCCCGCACGGCGCGCCAGTCGACCTGGACGCGGTACGAAGCTTTTCAAGGTCCCGGAACCCGGCTCCAAAACCCAAAACTGACCCTCACAAGCCAACCTCGCCCTTAAGCCCCAGAACCTCAGCCCCAAACCTTAAAGCCCTCAAGGCAACCCCTAAACTCGGCTAAAATCTCAGACCCTGACCCCCCAACTCCGTGAACCCTGAGCCCCTGAGCCCCCAACTCCCTGCACCTGAAGCCGTGAACCTCTAACTCCCTGAACCCCAAGCCCTTCAACATCCCTCAAAAAATCGCGAGCTCCAGACATTGATACTCAAAACAAGGGGGCGCATAAACCCTTAAGAGGCCCTATGCAAGCACGCCCTGAGGACCCCAAGCCCGAATGCCGAAGGCCCCCACCCCCTAAACCCTAAACCCTAAACCCTAAACCCTAAAACCCTAAAACCCTAATACCCTAAAACCCTAAAACCCTAAAACCCTAAAACCCTAAAACCCTAAAACCCTAAAACCCGAAACCCTAAAACCCTAAAACTCTAAAACCCTAAAACCCCAAAACCCTCCTCCCCGCGCCTCTGAGCGGCAGATGGGGCAGGTCTTCCGCCGGTCTTTGAGGTCCTGGACCTGGTCGGCCCTAAACCCTAAACCCTAAACCCTAAACCCTAAACCCTAAACCCTAGTCAAGGGTTTTTGGGTTTGAGTTTTGGGGTTTGGGGTTTTGGGTTTAGGGTTTAGGGTTTGGGGTGCAGGGTGTAGGGTGCAAGGGTTTAGGGTCTGGGAAGTTTCGGGTTCCGGGTTTTGGGAAGTTTGGGGTTTGGAATTTGGGTTGCTTGTTAGTTTGGTCTACTGGGTTTTCCCCAAAACTTTACCAAGATTGGCATAAACCCTGGACCCTAGAACGTCCGCAAGGCCCCAAACCCAATCTAAGGCTGGCACCCTACCCCCCAACACCCACCCCTAAACTCTACACCCTAAGCCCTTGGACCCAAATTCATGGGGTGCCAGGTAGTGCTTAGTAACCCTAAACCTTGAAGCCTAAAATCATCGTCAACCTCAACCCTAAACTAGTCAGGCCACAACTGCCGAACCTTGAACCACTGCGAGCCCAAAAAAGGCCCCGGCGCAGGCGCCGTGGAAGCGATGGCCACAAGGCAGCTGCACCACTGGGATTGCGGGCCTGGGAGATTTCGAAAAGAGGGTGGGGGTAGAAGGGGGGGGGGGTAGAAGGGGGGGGGGGGGAGGGGGGCCCTAAACCCTAAACCCCTAAACCCTAACCCTAAACGCTAAGGGGTGCAAGGGTTGGAAAAGGGGGGTCTGGGGGGGGGGGGGGATTGTGGAGGGTGGGCCTCCGAAGATGTCAAGTCTTTGCGGGGCTTGGGGTTCCGAGGCTTTCGGGTGCAGGGGAGAGGGTTTAGGGTTTAGGGTTTAGGGTTTAGGGTTTAGGGTTTAGGGTTTAGGGTTTAGGGTTTAGGGTTTAGGGTTTAGGGTTTAGGCTTTAGGCTTTAGGCTTTAGGCTTTAGGCTTTAGGCTTTAGGCTTTAGGGTTTAGGGTTTAGGGTTTAGGGTTTAGGGTTAGGGTTTAGGGTTTAGGGTTTAGGGACGTTGGGTTTTGGGGCTGTTTTGGGTGGTTTCCGGCTACAGTAGGTGGGTGGGTAGAGGACAAAGTCAAAGGGGTCCAAACAACAAGAACAAATGGATACCGAGGGGACATCTCGGGAGAAGAATCAAGGAGCGTGGGCGAAGAGGCGAAAGGGCACCCCAAACCCTAAACCCTAAACCCCTAAACCCCTAAACCCTAAACCCGAAACCCCTAAAGCCCTAAACCCTCAACCCTAAGCCATGAACCTGTCGAAGCAGCAGCTGACGCCCCAGCGTGGACACAAACGCACCCGAACGCTCCATGGTTTTGGGGTGTCCATCAGGGTTTGGGGTTTAGGGTTTAGGGTTTAGGGTTTAGGGTTTAGGGTTTAGGGTTTAGGGTTTAGGGTTTAGGGTTTAGGGTTTAGGGGTAAGAAGCCACCTTGAAGCCTGTACCCGAAGCATCGTAGGAAGTCCCGATGTTGCCGGACACCCCCAGGGATCCAGGTCTGGCGCGTGTCGGCAAAAGCCTCCGCGCAAATGGCACAGTCTTCATCTGCCAGCGTGGGGTCCTCGTTCAGGGGTGTAGGGTTTAGGGGTTTAGGGTGCAGCGCCTTAAGAGTTTAGGGTTTCGGGACTTAGGGGTTTAGGGCTTAGGGTTGCTTGGCTACCAGAACATGAACCTAGCAACAAGGAGCCCTGTGTTTTTCCTTTGGAGTGGTAAATCTTGAGGGAGATTCGAAGGTGCGTGGGGATAGAGGTTGGGGAACCCTTGTTTTTTCGAACGTCCGTAAACCAAACCCAGGGTTTCGCCTCACAACCCCAAACCCTAAACCCTGTGTACATACATATATATATATATATATATATATATATATTTATTTATTTATTTATATTTATTTATTTATATTTATATTTATATTGATAATATTGACAATATTGATTATAAAATTATGGATTTTTTTCTCATAATTTATTGTTAGAGATAGAAATATTGTTTGCCATGGTACACTCCCTAACTTGGGATGTTCTCCTTTATACTAACCGCTCCTGAATAGGGATTATGGTGCCCCCTAGCATAATCCCTATTAAGGACTGGGGGAGCATCCCAACCCCTAACTGTAGCCCAGAAAAGCCCCCAAAAAAGACCTGGCAAGCCTCTCATTAAAGGGTCCTTAAGGGAGGGGGGTTCATGGGGGGTTGGTACTAGAGAACCTTAGGGAAGCTTACGGAGCCTTAGGGAGTAGTGGGCAGTGTTAGGGAACGGGTTACATACCCCCTTGAATCCCCACCCTTGAGAACCCTATAATCTCACAATGGCTCCAGACCCATGACAAACAACGGACCTGGCAACCCCAAAAGCAGCCCTAAACTAACCCGGAACCCTAAACCCTAAAGACCCAAAAGAAACAAAACGCTAAACAAAAAAACGCCCAACAAATGAAATCCTAACCCCCCCCCACCCCTCCGGCAAAAAAAAGATAAAACAAAACGAAGCCCCTGAACTCCAAATTCCCGCGCTTAGCTTCGCTGGCAACCACGTTCTCCGCGGCTTGCAGTGCTGCCTCCGACCAGGGCTTATGAGCTGTCTTTCGGGTCGGAAGAAGTACTCATAGTATTCTCTTCTGGCCCCTATATGAGTACACGATGAAAATAGCCCCCAAAACCTTATTCTAATCATTAAGGCCCCCATATTGGGGCGTTTTGGGTTCAGGGGTTTTAGGGTTTGTGGCTTGTAGGGTTTAGGGCTTCTAGCTTTTAGGGTTTAATGTGTTTAGGGTTGAGGGTTTTTTTTGGCTTAGGCTTTTGAGGATTTAGCTTTGGGGCGTTCAAGGTTTTAGGGGTTTAAGGGTTTTGGTTTCTTGGCATTTAGGGATTAGGACTTTTAGCCTTTTAAGGTTTAGGGCTTTAGGGCTTTTACGATTCTTGCTTTGGCGTACTTGACCATCACGCCCTCGCACAAAATTGGTTCACACGCTTGCAAAACTAGATCTGGGCAGGCTGAGGCAAGCCGATCCTGTCGACTCATCCACTTCCAGACACGCTGGCTAGTGTCGCAGTTCAATGAGCTTTGGGTGACGACAAGTGTGCTGGTGCACCAGTCTTCCCCGGCACCACAGACTGTTTCGAAGAGCTCACCCACGCAAATCTTGAATTTGTCAACCACAACTTGAGGACAGCTCTTGCCTTGGGGCCATCCAATATAAACGAGCATCCCAGCTATGAACCAAGCGAATCGGTTTTGAGTGCTTAGGGATTTCAGGATTTAGGGTTTAGGGTTCTCAGGTTTTAGGGCTTCGGGCTTAGGGCTTTCAGGGCTTTTAGGGGTAGGACATCGAATGTGTTTTTTAAGGTTGAGGGTTTAGGGTTTAGAGTTTACGGTTTGGTGTTTAAGGGCCTAGCAGGTACCAGCAGGTGCCTGTCAGGAACTTTATAAGGAGGTGCTCTGGGTGCAGGGCCGATGAGTCCCGACGCAGACTTGCATGAACAGGAGAGCTTCAATTTAGGGTTTAGGGTTTGCGGGTTTTAGGGTTTAAGGTTTAGGGTTTAGGGTTTAGGGTTTAGGGTTTAGGGTTTCCGGGTTTTGGGGTTTAGGGTTTAGGGAGCACCCCTACAGCGCGCCCTTCGGTGGCCTAAACCACTCTCAGACTTGGCTTCGGGATAGAAAATACTCAACAGGAACTCGCTAAACCCTACACCCTAAACCCTAAACCCTAAAACCCTAAACCTTCTCCAACTTAAGCTAGCCCCTCTTCTTTTTGCGCTTGGGCCCCTGGGGCTGGCTCTGAGTTCCGACGCCCTCCCCAGTTGTGAAAGGGGTTTAGGGTTTAGGGCTTTCTCCAACTGCATCTCCGCTTCTTTGCTCTGGACAGCTCTCGACGGAGGTAGCTGAGCCTTCAAGGAGAGCAACAAAGCCCTAAACCCGAAACCCTAAACCCTAAACCCGAAACCCTAAACCCTAAACCCGAAACCCTAAACCCTAAACCCGAAACCTCTCAGCGGAGATGCTGGCATCCATGCCACGGACCTTTTCGGTCAACTCGCGGTCGAATCCACCCCGCAAGAACTGCTTGTAAGCTTTCTCATATGCTGTAGGCCCAGGGGCCTTCTGGAAGGCTTGCCCAAAGCGATTCCAAAGGCAAACCATGTCATATCCAAGATCCGGGTTTAGGGTTTAGGGTCTAGGTTTAGGGTTGTGAGTTTGGGTTTTGGGTCTTGCCCCCAGGAAGCAGCACTGCCTTCCTTCATTTTCATGAGGAAGGTGGCAATCTCCCTTTGCAGGAACATGAAGTTTTTGCAAGAGACGACTTCAGCAGCCTCCCCCGCCTCCTCCTCCACAAACCCCCCGCACCACCTCTCCATAGCCTTCTAGGGTTGAAGGCTGTCCATCTCATCTCATTGTAGGATTAGGATTCAAGGTTTGTTAGTTTTTGGTGAAGGCGTTGCCCATCTCTTTACAGGGCTGGAAGTGTCCTAGCCTAGATCTCGGTGCCTACTACACAGTGCCTGCCCCCTCGGACGAGCATCACCCCGAAACCCTAAGCCATAAACCTCTACACCCCCAACCCAAGCAGGCCTGAAACCACAACTCGAAGTCCGGTGCCGGGTTTTTCGTGTGAGGGGTTAAGGTTTAATTAGGGTTCGGAGGTGTTTTCGGTCTCTAGCAAGCCCCCCAAGAAGGTTTCTGGGGCCTTTGCAACGTAAAGGTGGAGTTCTACATTCCTACAGGCTCTCCACTGAATCCTAGGGAAGGCTGTGGGGTCCCACCTCAGACTCATAGGGTTTAGGGTTTAGGTTTGAGGGTTTAAGGTTTAGGGTTTAGGGCGTAGGGTTTAGGGTTTAGGGCTTAGGGTTTAGGGTTTAGGGTTTAGGGTTTAGAGTTTAGGGATTAGGGCTTAGGGCTTAGGGCTTAGGGCTTAGTGCTTAGGGCGTAGGGCTTAGGGCTTAGGGCTTAGGGCTTAGGGCTTAGGGCTTAGGGCTTAGGGCTTAGGGCTTAGGGCTTAGGGTTTAGGGTTTAGGGTTTAGGGCGCGAACCTCCAACGCAACCGCTGAAAACTGAACCCGAACCCCTAAATAAAACTCTCTGGACTCTGAACCCCAGATCTGAAAGCCCTGAACCGCTCGACAACCTGAACTTCAAACCCCGAACCCCTCAAACTGCCTGAACACCCCGAAGAATGCTTCAGGCAACCTTAAACCCTAAAGCCCTCAACCCTAAACCCTAACCCCTAAAACCCTCAACCCTAAACCCGAAACCCTAAACCCGAAACCCTAAACACTAAACCCTAAACCCTAGACCCTACAACCCTGCAACCGCTCCGGAGCGGCCTCACGCTCCGCCACATGAACGGCCCGGCGACGCACGAAGCGCCGCTTCTTGTGCCGCGTGTCCACCTCCACTTGGAGGTTCATGGCACTTACTGACCAATTATAACTGTACTTATAGGGTTTAGGGTGTAGGGCTTCGGGTTTAAGGTTAGGGTTTAGGGCTTTAGGGTTATGAGTTCAGGGTTTAGGGTTTAGGGTGTAGGGTTTAGGGCTTAGAGTTTAGGGATTAAGGCGGTTTAGGGTTCGGGGTTTAGAGGGCCACCCTACACGCGAAACCCTGCGCATACGAGCAATGAGTCTCTCCGCCCGGATAAATGGTTTGAGGCTACAATTCCCCACTTTGGGGAAGTAGCTCCACCGTTGTGACCGGTCTAGGCAAACAAGTCACTTGAACCCTAAACCCTAAGGCAAAAGTCGGAGCAGCCTCTGTATGAAGAGTTGGGGTTTAGGGCTCAGGGCTTAGGGGTTAGGTTTTGGGTTGTTGGCGTGGAATAGGGTTTGGGTCACACAAAGTGTTGAGCGAAAGCTTTGAGCGAAACATTTTGAACGAAAGTTTTGGGAGAAAGTTTCGGGCGAAAGCTTCGGGCGAAAATTTTGCTTTAGAACTTATCATTATTTTTTTTTGGGAGTTGTAGGTGTTGGGGGAGGGGCTGCGGGGGTCTGGGGGGAGAATTGGATGGAAAGGGGAAGGGGGGGGAAGGTATCGGGAAACATATTGAATGAACTGTTCAAATTTGACCTCCCAATCCATATATAGTCTATTTTTTCAACGATTCTGGAAATGTTTGAACACCTCAGACTTTCCTATATATTTGACTGGAAATATATTGTACCTAGAATCACTTGAAAACCAAAAATCTCAACTTGAATGCAAATTTCGTGAATATAATATCAAATTTATGATAATATGTCGAGAATATTCGTTGAATTCGATGGAATTCATCTGACATCCTTATACAAAACAGAATTTGCAATGGTTTTGGAAATAACTGACTACCAAATTTATGAAACATTATGCGACTATCATTCATTTGAAACCCTCACATACTTTTGTTTTCGCAATGAGAATTTGCTATGTCTTTGATTGGAAACATGAGATTTTCATTTTCTTCTCAGACATTTCAAAATCGATATGAATTTTCTATGATTCTGGAAATCTTTCGATGCCTGAGAAGGGAATCGAAGAATGCTTGAGATTCCCAAAATAATTCAATATTCGAAACCAACAAAAGCACATATATGAAATATTCGAAAAAATTGGCTTCAAGGAAACTTATTGAAAATCTGTATAATTTTAAAACGTATCGTGATTCTCGCTGTCTTTGAACACTTCAATATTTCCCGCATATTTGGCTGGAAACATTGGAATGTCAGATATATCTGAGGCTTTCAAAATTTTCTAGAATCATTTGAAAACCAAGAACATCGAATTTTTGAAATTGGACAGAAATTTTCTAGGGCCCCTACATAATTCATATTCTGGCGCATAAAATATTGAAAACCAAGTGGAATTCGCTTGAACTCCGCGCATAAATTTGCTTTTGCAGTGATTCTGGGAACCATTGAATATCTCAGAAATTTCTTGACTGGAAATATGACTGGCTGTCAATTTAGCAATAATTGAAGCCGATGCTATCAATTGAAGTCCTCGCGTAATTTTTGATTTTGCAATCATTCAGAGAATCTTTGAGTATCTCAGAATTTTCGTATACGTTTAATTACTCATATAAAGTTTTCAATTATATTCAGAAAATACTTAAAAACCGGAAAGATTAGTTGAAGCCCTCATACAATTTGGCTTTCAACGATTATAGAATCATTGAATGCTGAGAATTTCCTATGTATTTGATTGGAACGATGATGAAGCTTTCAAGTTTCTTTGGAATGATTCGAACACATCGCGAATCTGCAGGCGGGCGCTTGTATATTGTTCTGCCGAAGAAACGTTGAAACTCTGCCTTGCGCAGCAACTCTGAATAAGACGCGCCATGGAGGTCTTCGTCCTGACCTGAGTTCTGTCCGTCGAGCGGCCGTAGTCGAGGATCTCAGAATAGCACTGCAGGATGTAGTGCGCTTTGGCGGAATGCATCTTGTTGCCTTCTCCTCTCAGGTCCTCCTCGTCGTCCTGATCGCTTCCTGCATCACACGTGCGGCAGGGCGCCTTAGCTGTCGAAAGGGAGCGGTCCAAGCCGCAGGCGCATTCTGAGCGCTGGGGCACCAGGAGCGGAACGGGCACAGGTGCGGCCACAGGACACTGCAGATATGCTTCCAGGATCCTGAAGCCTGGAAGGCGCGCAGGGATGTCCTGCGCGGCGCGCTCCGTCAGGAAGTCGTTGTGAGCGTGAACGCACGCTGCGTAGGCAGACCGGTCGCATGCCATCAGCCAGTCGTAGGCAGCGCGGCAGCGAGGCCGGCGCGAGTGGTGCCCAAGGCACGTCGACACTCTGCAGCTTCCAGGACAAGGCGCTGCGCTGATCCTTCTGCAAGTACCCCGAGGGATGTCGACGTGGCGTTCCTTGATGTAAGACGAATGGCCGCAGGACGAAGATGTCTGCGCGCTGTACCAATAAGCGAGGCCGGGGAGGCCGGGGAGGCCTGGAGAAAGGCTTGGAGGCTGCAGCTTTGGATTTGAAACCGACGGCTTATGCGAGCACCGCTGCGTCTAAAGAGAAACTCGCCCTCGTCCGAGGATGCTTCTTCCTCCTCCTGCAACGAGACTAAACAAGCGTGATTACAATAGCGGTGTGGAGTGTCCTTGTGCTGCGGGTTCTGGATGTGGTTTTTCCGAATCGTGAGGAACGTCACCATTATCCAGAACTTGGTTTCAATGAAGAAATTGCCATGTAAGCTTGGCTTGCTGCTTGAATGAAAGCCCGACGAAACCAGCGTGGAAGTGGTGGTACTTCTGGCTCCCTCTGGACAGGCTCGGGTTCCGCTTCTGGTTCCGCCTAAGTGAAGGGGAGTATCCCTAGTATCTCCCTATACGTGGCAGCGTTTTGAAAAAACGTGCATGGAAATGGTCTGCTGGCACATGGCTCTTGGAATATTTCTGGTAGAATAGACCGACAAAACCTAAAGCCCGCAACTGCGAAACCCTACCTACACCCCAAGCCCTGCACACGCAGGCAGGTGCAGGCCGGGCAATCTGGGCTCGGCAGGGGGGGCAGCCTGAACGTTCTACGCTTAAATTGAAATAATGATACGACATACTCAAATCCGTCGATGCCATGATCTCCGCTCTGTGTAGTTGCGTTGCTTTAGGGCTTCTGGTCAAGCACGATCTCCGATCCAATCGAAAACCCTCTGCCACAAAGCCCGAGCGGTCTGAAAATGATATCGACCCTGCAAGGCAAACCATTCGGTCAGCTCTCTCGCCTGCACGCCTACGTGCGCTGCGACGGATGGTGGCATTGCTCCCCCATCACCCTTTGCCTTGAGAAAAGGTATATATCTGAGGGACCCAGATTCATGGGCCGTTGTGAGCAAAGGAGATCTTTAGCATTAGAGACTATCGGGTCTTGCTAGGGCTGGTTTATAGGCGTTTGGTTTCGGGTTTGTAGGTTTAGCTGGGGATGTAGAGCTCTCTGGGTTTAAGGCCTGACGGCGACACAGGAGCCCAAGTCAATATTGAGGAAACCCCTTGCCATCGTGGCAAACGTTTCATACATACGGCCCCAAAAACTCCCACTCTTAGCTACACAGGGCCCCCTGCATCATGCAGCAATGTACCTATAGCCTATAGCTCTAAACTCTAGACTCTCAACTCCGCCCGTTGAAAATCAAATAGAAAAAACCCTAAACCCTAAGCCCTAAGCCCTAAACCCTAAACCCTAAACCCTAAAACCTAAACCCTAAAGTACATACAAGTAGAGGCAAGGATCCGTAGGGGACCCCAAAGGATGGAGCCTGGCTTCGAGAGATGGTCATAGGTTTCAGGGTCTAGGGTTTAGGGTTTAGGGTTTAGGGTTTGGGGTTTGGGGTTTAGGGTTTAGGGCTTAGGGCTTAGGGCTGAGGGCTTAGGG
This sequence comes from Symbiodinium natans, assembly GCA_905221605.1. NCBI lineage: Eukaryota > Dinophyceae > Suessiales > Symbiodiniaceae > Symbiodinium > Symbiodinium natans. The sequence goes on from CAJNDS010002824.1 coordinate 230,550, forward strand.
TTTAGGGTCACAAAAAAATCCTCCGGCGCGAGCTCCGATACCCCAAAAACGTTCTATACCGAGTTTCCATTAAGGGTACCCGTTTAGGGGGTCCCGTTAATTAATTGGACTCTATTCCATTTGCGGTACTAATATTGAATTCCCCCATTATAGTTATATTATAGTATGTGGGGGTTTCCGAAATTAGGGGTACCTTTTTGGGGTCCTGATTATAAGTAAATCCTGTTGTTTGGGGGTCTCTATTAGGGGTCCCTGATTTTCGTAAACCCCCTTATAGGAAGGCGACTGCGCAGCCCAGCTTGTGGGCCATGAGCACGACAGCGCCCAGGAGAACAACCAACAACCTCCTTGTCTGGGGAAGGGTCACTTCGCCATGTCAGCCGAAGGGTGTTTCGCTGCTGGCTTGTGAGGGCGTGAGGCCCAGTCGCCTAGTGCCTTGCGATCGAGCAGCTTACAGGTCATGACGTCAGCGTTCAACAGCCTGACTGCGTGGCCAAGCGTGAGCAGCTTGAACCATCCCTAAACCCTAAAGCCGAAACCCAGAACCCTGAACCTCAAAACCCTAAACCCAAAAAACACCTACACCCGAAACCTGAAATCGCTTCATTCACCCTGTGGGCACCTGCTTGCCCGAGGGCAGTGCCGCTTCAAACATGACCTGGTCGTCAAGGCTTGCAAAGGTTTAGGGTTGGGGTTTAGGATCGAGGGTCTGGGGTTTAGGGTTTAGCGTATCTGCCTCATGCCTTTAAAAACGGCGACCCCACATCCCCAAACCCTAAACCCTGAATCCCCAGACCCTCTACCCCTGAATCTCCAAAACCCTAAGCCCCTGAACCCCAAGAACCTATATCCCAAACCCCAAACCCCAAACCCTAAACCCTTAACCCTGAATGCTTTGGGGGCTCAACAGTCTCCTGCTGAGGGAGCCTCCAGGCTTTCCTAGGATTTCTGACAGGGGGTTTAGGGTTTAGGGTTTGGGGTTTAGGGTTTAGGGTTTAGGGTTTAGGGTTTAGGGTTCAGCTCTTTAAGTTCGGACGCTTTGAGGCTTCCAGGGTTTAGGGTTGAGGGGTTGAGGGTTGAGAGGTTTGAGGTTTAGGGGTTTATGAGCTTAGGGATATACATGTATATTGCTTATTACTTGGGATGTTCCCCTTATTCAAAAATCCTTATTCTAAGACTAAACCTCAAGCCCTAAACCCTAAACGCCCCAATCCATCAAAGCATGATGACTTTCTCAAAACAGTAAACAACCATGAGTACACAAAACCCTCGCTGATGATCACAAGTGACTGCAACAAAGAAATCCATTTATACAACGCTCAGGTGTGGAAACGAGCGTCCGCTTCTGACCTAGGCCCTCAATACTAAACTTTATGCCGCCTAAGCGGTGCATTTTGCGGACACTTGTAGCCCAGCATTTGCTAAGGCTTTCGGAGACACAAGAGTGTTGCACTACCCCTAGCCCCTAAACCGTAAACCCTAAACCCTAAACCCAAGAGTGTTGCACTAGCTTGCAGTTTCTTGGCAACCTCAAGGTCTTGTCAGTAGCGTTCCCCCAAACTCTAAGCCCCTGCATCCCTTTTTATAGAACCCCGGTGTGCCTAATTCCCCTGTTCCAGGGTGTAGAATTTAGGGCTTTGGGACGCCGGGCCCTAAGACCCAAACCCCCGCTTCAACCCTGGGGCACCTCAACCCCCTCGGATTTCCGACCCTAAACCCTAAACCCTAAACCCTAAACCCTAAACCCCCCGTTACAATCCCCATTTGTTAGCATAAGGGGGAACATCCCAAACCCTGAAACCCTAAACCCTGAACCCCAAGTCCAAAACCCTGAACCCTGAACCCGGCAGAACGAAACGCCCCTTCGTCCTCACCGCCGCAGAAACCCTAAACCGAAACTTTGGGTTCATCGTTTAAGTACAGTTTGGGTCCGAAGATAATGCTGATGAACCCTGACCCCGCCAAAAAGACAATGACAATAAATGCATGTGTGTCTATATGTATATAGTCATCTATCTATCTATATGTTTAATTATTTATGTACATGTTTTACATGTAGGTATCTGCAGCTTATATGTACGCATTTGTTTGTTGCAGTATACGTGAACAAAAAAACCAAATTAGAAGAACCCACTGAAAAAGCCCCCCTTGGGCTGCCCGCTTCGTAGGTGCGTATGCCGATGGCGATGTTGGCTTTCACAGCCTCGACTTCAAGAAGATGCCGGGGGGCTTCGGGGCTTCGGCGTGGGTGAAGGTTTTGATGGAGATAACAGTTGAATTAGGGTTTAGGGTTTAGGGTTTAGGGTTTAGGGTTTAGGGTTTAGGGTTTAGGGTTTAGGGTTTAGGGTTTAGGGTTCAGGCTTTCTCATGTGTATGAACGTTCTTGGCAGCCCGCTCCATCCCGGTAAGCTTGCTCAATCTCCTGGTTGTTGTCGACACTGTACCTCGGCACCGGCAACCCTAAACCCTAATCCCTAAGCCCTACGCCCTAAACCCTAAACCCTAAGCCCTGACTCCAAGTGGAGGCCGACCATAGAACTGCGCAAACTCACATTGGCAGCAAACTGCCAGACTCTCACACACAAACCCTAAACCCTAAACCCTAAACCCTAAACCCTAAACCCTAAACCCTAAACCCTAAACCCTAACCCTATCCGTAGTCCCTTATGGTCCCGTTATAACTATACCATAACGAACCCCCCAAAACGCCTGTTCTGATTATTGTGGCCCCTATATTCAACCCCTCTCCTACCCAACAAGTCATAGCGTAAGCTTCCCAAAGCCACCCAACACCCAACTCCAGCACAGGGTGCTCCCGCGAGTCACCCTCTTCTGTGTTCAAGGTGCGGCTGGAAAAGCAGGGTCCAAACAAGGAGCCCTCAATTAGAGACCTGACCATACCAAGTTCAGGCTTCAGGGTAGAACCCCCGAGCTCGGTTCAGGGTTCCGGGCTCAGAGTTTCAGGGTTTTAGGGTTTAGGGTTTAGGGTTTAGGGTTTAGGGTTTAGGGTTTAGGGTTTAGGGTTTAGGGTTTAGGGTTTAGGGAAGGCGAAAGGTTGAGGTGGAGGGGGAAAGTTCCCCAACCCCCTGAAACAGCCAAGGCAGTGGCTGCATCGGACACTGACCCATCTCACAAGCTGGGTAGGGCGCAATGCCTTGCCTCTTCAAGTACGTTACCATATATTATAAACAACATGTTGTCGACATGTAAACCCGACATTATGCTCAGCCCCTCAACCTTAAACCCTCCTAAACCCCACAATTCAGTAGGGAATGAGAGGAACGAGGTACCCTGTGTAATCCCTTAAAGACTAAAAAGGGAATAATATAATTAGGGCCCTCATTCCCTCATTCCCTCCTTCCCTCATTCCCTACTCCTAAACCCTAAACCCTAAACCCTGAACCCTAAACCCTAAGCCCTAAACCCTAAACCCTAAACTTCCTTACTAAGAACCAGGGGGTCCGCAAGCTCAGGGCGGGACACTGCCCACATGTCCGGAGAGAGGCTGCCTGCGTCCCACGCTGAATCCCCGACACGCTGGGGTTTAGGGTTTAGGGTTCAGGGTTTAGGTTTAGGGCTAGGGTTTAGGGTGTAGGGTTTTTGGTGTAGGGTTTAGGATTTCGGGTTTGGGGTGTAGGGCATAGGGTTTAGGCTTTAGGGCTTACGGTCCCCTAAACCCCAAACCCTCCAACACCCCCAAAGCTCTAAAACCCCAAACCACGAAAGCTCTAAAATCCTAAACCTCCAACCCCTAAACCCCTGAACCCCCCTAAACCCTGAACCCGCTCCGAGATAGAGTTCCACCCTAAACTCTACCCTCTTTTGTGGCTTCGGGGTTTTGGGGGGGTTTGAGGGTTCCGGAAAGCCCTGAGTTGTTAATTTGTTAATCCCTCAACCCGAAATCACTCAACCCAACCCCCGGAGTCAAGGGTTTAGAGTTTAGGGTTTGCAGATAGGGTTTGGGGGGTTTGCGGTTAGAATCTAGGGTTCGGGGATTGGGTTCTTTTAAGCATAAACCCCTTAGACAATCAGGACAAACCTCAACCCCCAAATCCCCCAACAAATCCTGCATCCTGCACCCCAGACCCGAAATCCAATTCAGCCCTGAACCAGTAAACCCTAAACACTCAGCCTGCTAACCCTAAATCCTAAACCGCAAGCCCTAACCCCCCAAACCCCCTCAAACCCTGACAAGTGCACCGGCCACAACCCTAAACCCTAAACCCTAAACCCTAAACCCTAAACCCTAGCCCTAAACCCTAAACCCTCAACCGCTTGCCTGGATCCTTCGCCTCCGGCTCACGACACCACTCCCAGAGCCTTGACGCTTTGGGTTTGGGGGTTCAGGGGTTTAGGGGTTTAAGGTTTAGGGGTTTAGGGTTTAGGGGTTTGGGGTTTGGGGGGTTTAGGGGGTTTAGGGCGTTTAACGGGTCTAGGGGGTTTAGGGGGTTTAGGGCGTTTAGGGCGTTTAGGGCGCGGGTTTAGGGGGTTTAGGAGGTTTAGGGCGTTTAGGGCGTTTAGGGCGTTTGACGGGTTTAGGGCGTTTAGGGCGTTTAGGGCGTTTAACGGGTTTAGGGCGTTTAGGGCGTTTAGGGCGTTTAGGGCGTTTAGGGCGTTTAACGGGTTTAGGGCGTTTCGGGCGTTTAAAGGGTTTAGGAGGTTTAGGGGGTTTTGGGGGTTTAGGGGGTTTAGGGGGTTTAGGGGGTTTAGGGGGTTTAGGGGGTTTAGGGCGTTTAGGGCGTTTAGGGCGTTTAGGGCGTTTAACGGGTTTGGGGGGTTGAGGGGGTTTAGGGGGGTTTAGGGGGGGTTTGGGGGTTTGCGGTTCGGGGTTTATAGAGCCACGGATTGAAGGCTTTAGGGTTTAGAGTTGGGGCTTAGGATTCAGGGGCTAAACATTGATCCCGAAAACCCTAAGCATGCTCTGCACACTCGACCCCCTGCGTGATTGAGAAGCTGCCCCAGAGGCTTAGATTTTAGGCTCAGAGCTCAGGGATCAGGATTTAGGGCTTACTTGGAGGTTCATGGTACTTATTAACCAATTATAACTGTACTTAGAACCAATGAACCTCCAAGTTCTGGTTCGAGAACAAGCATGAAATCGTTCAGGGTCCAGCCCCACGAGTCCGGCGTCGTCATCGCGCGCGACGTTCGCCGCTCGCTCCTGCACAGGCAGAAAGGAGCCCAGACTTTAACAGGAAGGGGGTGGAGGACAGAGGGGACTTCCACGCTCAAGCCCTACGCCCTAAACCCTAAACCCTAAACCCTAAACCCTAAACCCTGAACCCTACTTCGGGCCGAGGGTCCGAAGCCCTAAGCCCTGCGCCCTGGCGTTCATCGATGTTTTCAAGGGTCCTAGGGGTGTTGCTTGAAGGTTCATGAGTGGTTAGAAGTATAGAGGCGTCAAAGTTTGCTACCATTTGCTTAAGAACCCCAAAAAGACGATAGAAACAAATCCATACGTCACACGTAAAAAAGAATATTTGTATTTAAGGGGGTTCTTAAGGAAAAAGTAGTAGAGTTCGACCCGGGTTATAACTACCGTTCCCCTGCTTGAAGCCCCGTTGTGGGATCGTGCTGAGCTTGAAAAGGAAACGAACTTTTGTAGCATCCTTTATGGAAACTGCCACCAGCGCAAACACTCCGTAGTCCCAAAGCCTCCCCCTGAAATCCTAAAATCCCACATCTTGCAATACCTGCGAAAAAAACATGCAACGAATGCAAGGTTAAAGTTTCAGGTTCTGGGGGTCGGGGGGTGCTTATAAGGTATATAAGGGCTTCGAAGGACTGAACCGGTTTTAGGGCTTGGGACCTCAAAGCAAGAACCCCTCCTCCAGGTCTTCTGGGGTCGGGTGGCGGAAGTTACCTGCAGCCGCGACCCACAGGATCACAGCAGCGCAGAGGGTTTGAGTAGCCAAAGCTTGGGGCTGTGACAGTGCTTTAGGGCTTGGGCACCTCCAGGACATGCTACAACACACGATTACTGTAATCATCTTGAAAATAATAGGCAGGTTGAAGGAGGGAAGGCTTCACCACATGACCTGATCTGGCATGCCAGATGCGCTGGTTTTCAGCTTCTGCGTTTTTGCGCTGCACTTAGAAGTTGAGGTTTTGGTTGGGATCACCCAAAAAACCAAGCGCCCTGAATAGGGATTATCGTACCCTCTATTATATGTCCCTATGAAGACGATAAAACCCTAAACCCTAAAACCCTAAAACCCTAAAACCCTGAACCCTCCTAAACCCTAAACCCTAAACCCTAAACCCTAAACCCTACCTGGGAACCCCTGCAGGTGCCTAGGAACTCGCGCCGGTCCGTGGGGGGCGGCGGCGGCGCCGCGGCCGAGGCGGCCAGCTGGTCGGCGAGGTCGCTCAGCGGGATGACGCGCTCCTGCGGTTCTAGGGTTTAGGGTTTAGGGTTTAGGGTTTAGGGTTTAGGGTTTAGGGTTTAGGGTTTAGGGTTTAGGGTTTAGGGTTTAGGGTTTAGGGTTAAGGGTTTAGGGTTTAGGGTTCAGCATCTCAAGTTCAAGCATTCACTAGTCAAGCTCGCTACTCCGGTGTCGAATGTCGACCCACCCACCCTTTGGATCCCATAACATTATGAAAACATTTTACTTCTCGCTTTTACCAGAATTATTGGTATGCCGACGAAGGGCGTCAGGGTTTAGGGCCCACCAGGGGGAAAAAAAACAATATGCCGACGAAGGGCGACAGGTTTTAGGGCCCCTGCCCCTTTTTAGGGCCCTGAACGGGAGCCCCTGTGGGGGGGGGGGACCCCAGGAATCGGCCAAAAGTGGCCGATTCCAGCTGAGTTTTAAATAGAATTTATATGGCAGAAATGACCCTCTCAATTTTCAGATTCTGGTCCAGGACCCAGGAAAAAAAAAAACAATGTGCCGACGAAGGGTGTCAGGGTTTAGGGCCCAGAAAAAAAAAAAAAAACAATATGCCGACGAATCCCATTAGGGTTTAAATATACATAGTAAGAGAGGGTTTAGGGTTTATGGTTTAGGGTTTGGGGTTTAGGGTTTCCCCCGAAAACGAGTCGAGGTAAGAGGAAAGTGTCGGCCATCCGGGCGCTAGAACCTTAGATCGTATACCGCTGAAACTCAGAACCCTAAACCCTAAACGCTAAACCCTAAACCCACTTGAGGGAGGGCCTTGGCTGAGAGGGTCCTGGGTCACGCCGGGCACGGCCTCATCGCTGATGCGCCAGCCGCGCTCACGGTACAGGTGCACCCGGACCTCCCGAGCCCCACCAGGCGCTGGGACAAGGTTTAGGTTTATAGGGTTTAGGGTTTAGGGTTTCGGGTTTCGGGTTTCCCTGAACCCTCAACCCGGGTTAGGATTTAGGGTTTAGGGTTTAGGGTCTAGGGGGCTTAGGATTGAGGATGCTATGCGAGGACGTGTGTGTGCGTGCAATGGTGTAGCCCTAAACCCTAAACCCTAAACCCTAAACCCTAAACCCTAAACCCTAAACCCTTACAAGGGTCTCTCCTTGGGTCCCTTGATTTGCGAATAACATAATGAGGCGATCTGATCCTTCCAAGCCCTCTCTGTTTCGGCCCGGATGCCGGCTTCTGCTGGGCCCTTCAGCTACCAGGATGGCCCTTAGAACCCTTTTTGGGTTTAGGGTTTAGGGTTTAGGGTTTAGGGTTTAGGGTTTAGGGTCTAGGGTTTAGGGTTTAGGGTTTAGGGTTTACTCCAAAAAAATATAGCGGAATATGACCCTCTTAAACCCTAAGAAGGGAAGATATGTGAAGTACCCCAAATGGCCTACCTAGACTAAACAGCCTGAAGAGGCTGCTCATGCCATCCCTGTGCGCTTGCCGGAAACAAGACCCCTGGGTTGCACCGTCAATCCCTTCTGGGTTTCGGGAACTTTCGCTGAACCCTCAAACCCTCAACCGAAAAACCCTAAAACCCTGAACCCCAGGCGACGCAAGTCTTTTGATTTAAGAGGAACCTTGGGGGTTCGGGGTCCCTCGTGCTCACGGAAGCGGCCCTCGCCAAAAAAAAAACAATCCCTAGATTTCCCTCATAAGGAAGAATATTTTCATTTTGGGGGGGTTCTTAAGCAAGTGATGGTCACTTAGCCTGGTAGCCCCCAGGACACTCGCTGGCGTCGTACTTGTACCTGGGTAGCTTCCTCAATTATCGTACCTTTTTCCCTAAACCCTAAACCCTAAACCCTTAACCCTAAACTTTAAAAGGGTGCCGCCCTGTCATGGGCACACAAGAAGGGACCGTTGTTTATGAAACCTTGCCCAACTACCCATGAACCTTCAAGGGGAGGGGCCTGCCTGCGACTCTCCATGTGGGATCACATATCGGCGCACATCTCGCCTTCCCATCGGGGCGGGCTTGAGGTTTCAGATTCGAGGATCCACCGTTTGGGGGGTTTAAGGCTCAGGGCACGAGCCCGAACCCCTGAGCCCTAGAAACTCCCAAGTGCGAGAACCCAACACCCAAACTCAGACCCCCCCAAAAACAGTAGCTTCAAACCCTCAGCCCCAAAAAAGCCGCTCCCAAACCCCTTTAACCCACCCTAAGAAGCCCCCTAAGGGTCAACCCTGAATCCCAAATGCCCCAACCCCCAAGATCCGCGGGGCTCCTGAGAATTTCAGGCGGTTCGGGGATTTAGGGTTTAGGGTTTAGGGTTTAGGGTTTAGGGTTTAGGGTTTAGGGGTTTGGGGTTTAGGGTTTAGGGCTCATGGGGGTTTAGGGCTCAGGGGGTTTTGGGGGTGTTCGATGGTTTCGGGGTAGAGGCTTTCAGAATGCTCGGTCTGGGAGCTATGGGTTTAGGGTCCTAAGGTTTTGAGGGTTAAGGGTGTTTAAGGTTTGGGGGTTTGGAGGTTTTAGAGGTTTTAGGGTTTAGGGTTTTTGGGTTTAGGCAGGTTTAGGCGTTGAGCCTGCTTGAGGGCTCGCACGTAATGACAACTAGGGTTGAATATGCCTCAACCAGAGCTCTGAACCGACCCCTGAGCAACCCCTTGTATACCCTAGACAAACTATGGGCCGAAACATCAGAACCCTTTAAAGAGGGTAAGGGGGCCACATTGAGGGCCCATGAAACTACTTGACGGTCCATAGGTACAGGGCCAGAAGTACCCCCGAAATGAGGTTGTAACCAGTTGGAACCCTAAACCCTAAACCCTGAACCCTGAACCCTAAACATCCCTAAACCCACAACCCTAAACCCCAGTGCATTCCCTGACGGCGTGTGCCCCGGAAAATGCTTCAACCTGGCTCCCTTCCCCCTTGGCCACGCGCGAGCTCGGGGTTCGGGGGTTTGGGATCTGAACCTTTGAACTTAAGTAACTTGGGGATGTTCCCCTTACACAAACAGTCCTTAGCAGGGATAGAATTGGGGATGCTAGAGTTCCTAGTAAGGACTGCTAGTATAAGGGGGAACATCCGAACATGAACCCCTGAAACCCTAAACCTTAAACCCTAAACCCCAGTATAAGGGGGGAAACATCCCAACCTCCGAACCCAAAGGCCCCCAAAGAGCCAAAGGGTTCCGAAGATTGGGCCCTTATCATGTCCAGTGTTTCTAAAGGTTACTTACCAGGGCGCATACTTCGGATCCCAAAAGCCCCAACGGGCCCCCAACCCTAAACCCTAAACCCCAAAGCCTAAACCCTAAACCCCAAACCCACTCTGAGGGTCCCGGCTTGCCGCCTCCATGACGCTTTTGCACGGGCGGATGCCCGTCTCCCTGGGGCCCGACAGTCGGTTTAGGGTTTAGGGTTCAAGGTTTAGGGTTTAGGGTTCAAGGTTCAGGGTTTAGGGTTTAGGGTTTTGGGCTTTGGGCTTTGGGTTTTGGGTTTTGGGCTTTACTCTAGGGTTCGGGGGTTGAGGGTCTCAGGCTGCAGGGTGGAGAGCTTTAAGGGTTCAAGGTTTCGGCTGGGTCTCTAGGACTGGGAACCAGAAGCCTTGAAACCCCAAACGTTAAAACTGCTGTCGAATAATGAATACAAGAAACGAAAACAAGGGACGAGGGGGGGTGGAATTTGGATTCATTCTCTACTCCTCCTGCGACTCCGAATATCAAATGATGACTGCAAGAAACGACAACAAGGAACGAAAGCAAGAAATGAGAGGGCTGCAATTTAGAATCATGTTCTGCTCCTGTGAAACCTTAAGGGGTTCTGGGTTTTCAGGGTTTAGGTGTAAGCTGAAGGAATCTGAGTTTTCGGGCTTCGATTTACAATCACGGAAACGGAAACCCCACTAAAAAAATGCCCGATGCCATCAACACCCCCAGCACCCTCATAGCGTCTAGACCACGGCCTCAACCGTAAACACTCAACCTTAGGGTTCATAGCGCTTAGGGCGGGGTTTAGGGTTTAGGGTTTAGGGTTTACGGTTTAGGGTTTAGGCTTTAGGGTTTAGGGTTGAGGGTTGAGGGTTGAGGGTTGAGGGTTTAGGGTTTAGGGTTTAGGGTTTAGGGTTTAGGGTTTAGGGTTTAGGGTTTAGGGTTTAGGGTTTAGGGTTTAGGGTTTAGGGTTTAGGGTTTCACCCCATATGAATTCCTCACAGCCCTAGTCCTGATACCCTTTACCTTAGAAGCCCTCAACCCACAAAACTTTAAAGCCTCAATCTTGGGATTTCCCCCTTATACTAACAGTCCTTCAAGGGATTATAGTAGGGGTTACTATCATCCCTATTGAGGACTGTTAGTATAAGGGGGAACATCCCAACCTCAATCCCTTAACTCCCTGCACCCCAACAAGAACGAACCAACCCCCCCCTCCCCCTCCCCCTGCAACATCCCTAAACCCTAAACCCAAAACCCTAAACCCTACTCAAGCAACTCCATCCAGTTTCTCACCCCCCTTCACGCCCTCACCCCGCCAAGCTCCTGGACTCCAAACCTTCCTCAGGGTTTAGGGTTTAGGGTTTAGGGTTTAGGGTTTAGGGTTTAGGGTTTAGGCTTTAGGCTTTAGGCTTTAGGCTTTAGGGTTTGGGGTTTAGGGTTTAAGGTTTGGGGTTTGGGGTTTGGGGTTTAGGGTTTAGGGTTTAGCCCCCTGCAATTCCCATAAGGATGTTCCAACTTGTACTAACAGTCCACAATAGGGATTGTAAGAGGGGGTACCATAATCTCTATTAAGGACTGGTAGTACAAGGGGGGACATCCCAACATACAACCCTACACGCCTGATCTGTAGAATCGTGCTAATTCGACTCCAAGGTTAGAAGAACCCTAAACACTCTTCACCCGACATGCGCCCTCAAGCCTTCTGGAACCCTGAAGCCGGTTGAGCCCACGCCGAAAAGACCCTTGCAGGCCTTTAACCCCAAACCCCAGAACCCCAAAACCCCCAAAAAAACGGAAAAACCCAGGACGCCAGAACCCCAAACCCCCAAACCCCAAAACCCCAAACCCCCAAACCCCCAAAACCCCAAAACCCCAAAACCCCCAAAACCCCAAAACCCCAAAACCCCAAAACCCCAAAACCCCAAAACCCCAAAACCCCAAAACCCCAAAACCCCAAAACCCCAAAAACCCCAAACCCCAAAACCCCAAAACCCCAAAACCCCAAAACCCCAAAACCCCAAAAACCCGAACCCCCAAGGGCTGGACCCCCAGCTCCACCACCAACGTCTCCTTGGGAAGCGGGGAAGGGCTTTACGGGGTTAGGGGTGCAGGGGTTTAGGGGTTTCGGGTTTAGGGTTTAGGGTTTAGGGTTTAGGGTTAGGGTTTAGGGTTTAGGGTTTCGGGTTAGGGTTTAGGGTTCGGGTTTCGGGTTTCGGGTTTCGGGTTTAGGGTTTCGGGTTCAGGGTTTAGGGGTGCAGGTTTAGGGGTGCAGGGGGAGTTATGGGGGAGGCTTACGGTGAGTTTAGGGTGGCTTAGGGCAGCTCAGGGTGGTTTAGGGTGGTTTAGGGCGGCTAGAGGTTTCGGGCGGGCTGAAAGCGGTTTGGTGCGAATCTCTTCGTGGCTTAGGGTGGTTGAAACTCGGTCTGGGGCTTTTGGCTGTTTGAAGGCTTTAAGACTTCAGGCTTTCGGGTTTAGGGTTTACGGTTTGAGGTTTAGGGTGTCCATGGGGCTCCTCTAAGAACCCTGAAACTATGCAGGGGTCCTGATTCTGATGCCCAAAACCCCAAAAACCCTAAACCCTAAACCCTAGCCCTAAACCCTAAAACCTAAACCCTAAACCCTTCTCCAAAAAAACCTAAAAGTTTACAGTTCAATCCTCACCCTGAACTTGGGGCCGCTAGACCCCATAAACTCCCGAAACCCCCCAAACCCAAAACCAGGCCCTAAACCCCGAAACCCCCTAAACCCTAAACCCTAAACCCTAAACCCTAAACCCTAAACCCTAGCCCTAAACCCTAAACCCTAAACCACCCCTGAAAAGTACCCGCTGAACCCAAAAACAAAGAACACCCTTCTAAACCTTAAACCCTAAACACAAGACACCCTAAACCCTGACCCACAAACCCTAAACACCCTAACACCCTAAACCCTGAACCCTAAACCCCTAAACCCTATGACCCTAACACCCTATACTCTGAACCCTGAACCCTAAACCCTAAACCCTGAACCGTTCCAAGACAAAGCCGGGCCGCGTAGACTGACCCGAGTCCAAGGCCCGCCAGGCTCACCTCCAGGAGCTTCAGGGTTTAGGGTTTAAGGGTTTAAGGGTTTAAGGGTTTAAGGGTTTGGGTTTTCGGGTTTAGGGTTTAGGGTTTAGGGTATAGGGTTGAGGGTTTAGGGTTTAGGGTCAAGGGTTAAGGGTTAAGGGTTGAGGGTTTAGGGTTTAGGGTTTAGGGTTTAGGGTTTAGGGTTTAGGGTTGTAAGGGCTGGCTTCGGGATATTGAGGCTTGTTGGGCTTGAGGGTTGAGGCTAAGGGCATTGCCGCCTATTCTGATGACCCAATGAAGCCCCAACCCAAGAAACCCCTTCAACCCCATGAACCCCACAAACCCTCTACGTTAGCCCTCAACCCTAAACCCTAAACCCTAAACCCTAAACCCTAAACCCTAAACCCTAAACCCTAAACCCTATACGGGGGGCAACCGAAGGAGGACAGGGAACAAAACAGTCAACCCCAACAGAAGCCCTTGATCCCCTGGACCAACCAACAACAAACCAACCCAAAACACCAAGCACCCTTTGTTCTCGAGGCGCATGGCCCGATCTTGAGCCAAAAAGATTACCGGGTACGTTGACCCTTCAACTTCCAACACCAACTCCTTTCTACAATACCAACTGCAGCTCCGCACTCCCCCTGTCCTAGGATTTCCTAGGACACATTGGAGGTGCAGATCTTTGGCCAAAAACTGCCATTAGGGCAGCAGCCAACTGCTTGAAATGCACAATATGGTTTTACGTCATCCAGGACGAAATTATAGCACATTGGCTAAGCCCACTAACCACAGAGAATCTTTTTTCACCATGATCCTCTTTTCATTGAAGACTCTTCGGCCTTCTTCACCACAAACCGTGGTCTTCGCTACGCGAAAAGCTACTGACTTCACTATCAGGGATTTCCATACCCTTAATAGTAACCACCATATTTTCAGCACATTGGCTGATCCAGCACACCTGTCTTCAGAAAGAGAAAAACCATCCCTTCATCCATACCATCCAGTCACTTCTTCTTCCGATGGGTATCGATACTGAGGTGAAGTCGCAGCAGAACATACTCTAGGTCCGAAACTGTAAGAACAGGATCCTGCACGCACCTTTGAATTGAGGATACCAATCCTTCTCTCTTTGCATCCTCAATCGCTTGGCAAGATTGACCCAGCTCTGCATCCACAGCGGTAGACGCCTGCGCATCCACATCAGAGGAACGATCCTTTTCCTCAGGACCTTCCGCCACTACCACCTCTTCCTTTTTGGGACTTTGACTTTTCTCCTTCTTCTTCGTCTTCCCCACGACGCTTGACTTGGTGCGCATCTTCGAGGCTTTTTCCCCTGCAGAAACCACCGCATTGGATGATGATCCACCCTTCTCAATGATCGCCGGCATCTTCTTTGGCTTTGGAACCATGAGAGTGTAAGGATCTTCGATAGCTGCAGTTTTCCTCTTCTTGTTGACCTTTTTCACCTCCTCCTCAACGGCAACCTCCGTCTCCGAAGTCTCAACCACCTCCTTTTCGGCAGGAATATCCTTGCTGGACTCCCTTTCTAGGGACCTCTTTTTGCCCCTTTTGGGATCTTTCTCTTCTCCCACGTTGGCTCGCTCGAACCATATCCTCAGGTCATTGACCCATTCTTCCACCTCCGCCAGCGAAACCTCATACGACTTCACTATTTCGTGAAGTTCCAGCAAGGACAGCATACCAGTGGTCCACGAACACCATTCTCTATCCAGTTGGTCAGTGTCTCCTGTGAATTTCAGGAGTTTGAACAGCGGGTCCGCCTCGGCACGAGCCAAATCTGACGTGCCATTGGACAGAAATGAAATCGCCTCCATCAACAGTTCCACCATTTTGGTATCATCGTCATAAACCATGAAATCCTCCTCACCATCATCGAACCGTTCAGGAGAGATCTCCTTTTCTCCACCTTTTGCACCAGAACTTCTCCTTGGACCGTCCCTTGGGGGCGTCCTTGGAGACCTTGGCCTCTGTTCATCCAGCGGATCACCATGCTCAAAGACACACCTGTCACCATAACGACACTTCCCAGACTGAGCAAACTGGATACACCTTACACCAGTTGCATCATGCGAGAACGCACACTCCTTTCCAGCGAAGCAGGGTCTCCCAGCCACATAGTATTTGCACCAATACGAATGCAGCACCACATCATCTTCTGAATGGATGAATTTGCATTGTTCACCAAATTTGCAGCGATCTTTTCCCCTGCTGAACCAATAGCAGAAGCCTTTCTTCCTCTTCTCCAAGCGCTCCGCCTCGTACCGGTCCATAGGGCGATTCTGCTCTACATGAACATTGCCATGTACCTGAGAACTGCTCCCTTCACCCAAGGTGCTATCAGTATTTGATGCTTGGAGTACAGCTGGAAAACCTGGCCTTGGTCCTACCACCTTCATGATTGGTTTTCCGTCAGCTCCTGAGCCACGCTGAGACAATCCAAAAACATTGAACATTTTCACGAAGGCCTTTCTAGTGCCGATCTTCTGCACCCTTTTGATTGGATGTTTCATTGCTCCAACCTTGCATCCAGATACATTCGAACGACACAACCTCCTATACCCAGCTCTATATCCCTTTTTCCAAAGAGCCATAAGAATTCTAGAGGCAGTAACATTCGCCACCTCTACCTTTTCCAATTGTCCCTCACTTTCCGGAACAAACCCATCCAACCTATCCATATCTGAAGACCTTTCCATCTTTTTTGACACCACTTCGTCGAGGTAGTCTTCAGAGATCCAGGGTAAGTTCCTCTTAGAGGAAAAATCATCACCATTGTCTGGTCCTTCACCAGGATACCCCTTTGTGCTGTCAAAGATCTTACCAGTCGTGCGGTCCTGCGTAGAAAAATCCCAGTTGGAAGTAACGCGAGCATACACTGACCACAAGAACATCCTTGTGCCAGTCAATCTTGACGACCCACTGGATGTCTCCTCTTCTGGGGAAACTTCTGGCGCTTTGCCATCCCTTCCAGTGTCACCAATTGTCTCACCTCCAGCATCTTCAATGGGAATAGGGGATTCATTGTTCCCTTGATCAAGTACCGCATCTTCCTGTCCAAGAATCTCCAGCACCATTGTGGAAGGATCCACTTCCTCATCAGCATCGTCGTCCATCCTTTTCCAGAGAACCTCCAATTGATCGGCACATGTCGCTGCCTGAAGAAACTCCATCAATTGAGCCTTCCCGCGCTGCCAGAGAAATTCCGAAATCACCACTGACCCTTGGCCTCCTAGGGTAAGGAACGGAGCAACCAACTTGGCTACCCTCGCCATAAGTTCAACGTGAACTTCCATGCCTGGACTGCGACTCCAATCGTAGGCAATTGCCTCCATAGCAGTTCCAAACTTATCAGTATTTTTGAATTCCCCTTCCAGACCAGGAGACAGCAATGCACCCATCACCGAGAGAGGATAATTTCCCACCACCGGCAGACACGGATTGTCATGGAACGAATGATGCAAATCACCATAATGTCCTTGATCTCTCCTTTGAAAAAGGAGTGTCCCAGTCCCCAGCTGGGCATTCAATTCATCCACTTGAACGATTTCAGCACATATCCTCTGTGCCGCAGTTGCTATTGCCGGCCAGATGGTACGATCGGTCAAACCGCGACGCATAACCCAATCAGTTGTTGGCGACTGAATCAGCATTCGTGGATCATACACCATGACCACCATTGCACCATCATCCATTGACTGATCAGCATCGTCCTCCAGTGCCAGGTTCAAATCCTGTTCACTTGCACCTTCGGATGACATGCTAATAACCAAATTTCGATCCATCTTATTGGACCCCTTCTGACAGTCCCTTTGCCCCACAGGCAACTTGCCGACAGCAACCTTCCAATAAATCCGACCCAGGAGGCCCTTAATAAGCAATTGCTGAGGGTCCCTCTTCACCGGACGAACATCCAATGTCTTCGCACCATCACCACGGAGTTCATTGCTCCCACCTTCTCCTTCTTTTTGATCAGTCTCCTCGCCAGAAATTTGCACTGCTCCTTCCAGCGCCGTCTCCTGTCCAGCCACTTCTTGCCCAGGAAGAACTTGAGCGCTTTCAGATACATTCACCTGTCCAGCAACACCTTGCCCAGGTAAAACCTCATCCGTGGAGCCCACCGCCAGCGAACCAACTATAACTGAGCCATCCCTTGCTCTTTTTTGAGACTGTTCAGTTCGACGAGAAGGTTGTGGTAGCGAAAAAACTTGAGAAGTCACTTCTTGGCGGGTCTCCCCCCGCGACGCTTTGTCGCGCCCTTCGCCAAGGTGAACCAATTTTTTCTGCCCATCATTGGGGCTTGAAGAACCATCCATCGGAACATTGCCACGAATCGCAGTTCTCTGTGAATCCCTTTCTCGCAAAAAGATTTCCCTCATGCGTCGCGCGGCATTGGTCTCTTCCTCGCTTGAATCGCCTGAGGAATCGGCATAAGAGACCAAAGCCTCTGCCTGATCATCATCATCCGCCACATCTGCCCACGCTCTGCTGAACCGATACGACAACCCACCACGAGGCTTCAGTTCCAGTGGCTTTGGCTTTTCCACCACTTCCGCCGGCTGCACTCGCCGTTGTGAGCGAGAGCGTGGCACCTGTCGCACCTGTTTTTTATCCAGCAAAGGCCTTCCCCTTTTTACAGGGTTTGATCTTGACCGATACTTTTTTGTTGGCGGGTTCACCGGCGGCATTCCAACTCCCACCAACTGCAGCTTCTGTACGCACAGCGGAGACCTCTGCGCAAGCGTCCAAGCGTCCCGGTACTTGACCTTATCAAAAAGCTCCCGATAGGAGCCTCGCGGCATTGTTTTTGCACCGGAGCCTTCAGCTTCACGCACCTGAGCGAGGGTTCGCACCGCCTCTCTTCCAGCTTCCTTGCTCCCAGAAGATTGTTGTACCCGTACAGATGCATCGGAAGGAACTGCTTTTTCCGGTCCCTCCGGACGATATCGGACACCACCCACCAATTGCAGAATTTTGCATGCTGTCACTTTGTTGATCCCTTTGTCAACCAGATCCTCCACAAAGATGAACTCCTGCAGGTCCGACACATTGGTCACACCAAGTGTAATCATCACCTCACTCACATGAGGGGTATACACCCAAAGGTGTTCGTTGCGAGCCATCCAATTTTCAATTGGCTCCTCTGGATTTTGAAGCAAAGTACCAGTGGACGCAGCCACCGAATTCTTTTGTTCATCATCTTCTGCTTCATCCAGGGTACCCTTTTCACCTTCTTTTTGTGACACATTGGTCATTTGCAGCGCTTTTGGTGCCGAGGATGACGAAGATTCTGCTCCCCCACTTACCGGTGGTTGAAAGGCGTTCCTGTCGGGAATCTCCAATCCTCTTCCCCTATGAAATGACACATGGTTCGCCAAGTTCACCAGATGCTTCAATTGGGCCAGCCGGTCTTCAGACATTTCTTCGTGAGAGTACTTGCAGCCATATCTCACGCGACACCTCCCTCTGAGGTAGTAGTCGAAGCAGCAATGATGGAACCCCGCGTCCCTTAGTGCCTTCCTGGAAGCATTGTCCCAAGATTTGCCGGGTTCCCAAGTCCCTTCCAATGCTATGTCATCGTCGTGAAGATACCTGCATGTAGTCCCATATTTACAACCACCTTGATTGTAATACAGACACAGCCGACTTTTTGGCTCACCCAACGTAGGTTCACCCTTTGATGCACCTTTACCAAAGTTGTACTTGGCCCGGAAGGCTAAATCCTCCCGCTCCTGCTGTGCCTCATCCACTGTGCCTTCCTCTGTAGGAGGGTCACCAATGTTCCCATCCTCATCTCCAGCTTTTTGGCTGTTCTTTGGCTCAGTTGATCCTCCTCCTGGCCAACCTTCACCATAACGACGATGCTCATAGGAACACTCATCACCATTGCGACACCTTCCCTGATTGAAGAACTTGCACAGCTTGCTGTATCCAGGTGACACAGTCTTTGGAGTCATGTGAGCCTTTTTGTACTGGTCAGGATCCATGTAGGCTTCCATTGGCTTGCCCTCCCTTTTACTCATGGATTCCACTGCACCATCAAGCTCCTGCAAAAATCGCTTGGTGTCCAGCCAAAGCGCGTTCCAAAGCTCATCTTTCCCTTGACTCAGCACCGTTGCCACCGCTTCACCCACAACTGGTCGAGTAAATCTCCTTTTCCTACATGCCAGTTCGAAGAGCGCGTTGTGGTACTGTTTTCGGGAAAAGGTGGTTATCTTTCCCAAGCCTGTGCCTTCTGTACCATCGGGCTTCCAACCATCACTTTGCAAGATGCCATACGCGCGCCGAGCTTCCGCATTCAGGAATGCATGATCTGCAACACACTCCTGTAGCTCTTCCATTGGACGACCCAACAGCATCCCAGTGATTTTGCCCACATAGGCCTTATCAGCCTTTCCATCCTCAAGAAGAGCTTTATAGATCTTTTCTCCATAAAGTTGCCTTTCCTCTCGTTCTTCTGAGGATAACTCCTGATCAGCAAACCCTTCATCGGATTGCTCTTCCTCCCGTTTCCAGTCCCATTGACTGTTGGAATCTTGGTACCATTGACCAGCATACCATGAATCTGTCCACCACGTACTCCAGCCGCTGGCTTTCCATTTGCGCAGCGTCGAAGAAGAGTCCTCCTCGTCCTCTTCCAAAACCAGAAAGGTGTCCAAGATCACGGTACCATCATCTTCCACTCGTTTCACTGTTCCATTGACAGTATCACCAAATTTGAATTGATGTGCGTTGTTCCCTTCTGCAGGAACCAATACATTCACATCACCATGGTCCAAAAAAGCTCCATACCCATTGATGCAGCGCACTAGACCAACAATCTCATCTCCCTCTTGATAGCAATGTTCCCCAGGTGAATCCAAGGCTCCCGCTCGGGGCACTTTCTTTGCATGCTCTTCAGAAACCATCTCTGTATCATCGGCTCCTGGAACATCCTTTGTTTCCACCTTTGGGTCACACTGCTCGTCCTGCTCCTGCACGAGTCCCACAAGATCATCCATCTTGTGCTCCAGGGGCTCAGGACCTTCCTTTTTTCCAGCCAATGGCTTTGCCTCATCTGTTGCAGTTCGCTCGGTGTCGACTTCCGGCGAGCTTCCAGACGGCAATACTTCCCCCTTTATGGGAGCAGACCCATCATTGGAGTCCTTTGTCACGCCTTCTGCAGCAGGCAAATTTTCTTCCACTGCAGGGCTATTGAATTGCTCATCCACGGCAGGTACATTTTCTTCCACCGCAGGCTCCTTTGGCTCCATGGTTTCCAAAGGAGAATTGCCACCATCATTGACCACAGCTGCCTCATCGGCTCCGGTGTAGCCCTTGCCACTTCGTTCCTCGCGGCTAACTTCAGGTTGCACCAGCGCGTCCACCTGTGAACCTCCGTCATCAGCTGCTGCGGAGACCTGCGCCCCATTGTTGCAGTCGCCCGTGGAACGTGACACCATATGCACCTCAACCCGTGCTTCTTTCGCACTCCAGGTACTATCTGGCGCATTGACCCGCGCATCATTGGCGCTCCAGGCCTCATCTTTCAGATCTTCCGTGTCTCCAGCTATTCCAGAAGCTTCTTTTTCTCCTTGAATGGCAAGACTCTTGGCACCAAACGAAGAGACCTCCTCAGTCGTAACACACAACTTTTTCCCTCCGTCCTCCAAATCTCCAGGATCACCTTCCTGAACGACAGGTACCACATCCACCACTCTCTCTTCTGCAGCCGACACAGTTCCGATCTCCACATTGGGCATTTTTTCCTCTGGACCCACCGATTCCACCGCTGCCACACCCTCAGAAAGCGCTTCCATTTCTTCCCGATCCAGATGTTCTCCAACGATGTCTGCTCGGCTTCCAGAAATCCCTTCCTCATCAGGAGAACCCGAGGTCGGGGCGTCACCACCAGCCCTAAGACCGCTATCCCTGATAGTAGAGGAAAAATCCTTTTCACCTACACTATTTACACCGCTGTTGACACTTTCCACGCTACCCTGTTGTGCCCTGAAAGACTCAGTAGGCGACGAGGACGAAGTAGTACCCAGTGTTGGCTCTTCTTCCACAGGGACAATGCCCATTCCAACACCAGACCCTTCACTGTTTCCAGCCAACCCAGTCTTCTTCGGCAACACCCATTGGGTCTCTCCCGTGTCTAAGCAGTAAAGATATTCTCTCCCATCCTCGTGAAAATGGCGTTCCCATGTCTTCCCATCACAGTCGATGATTGGAAGGTCAGCAGCTTGAGACACTTTGCCTCCACCATCAGCGTATAAGTCTTCATCTGACTCTTGCTGTATTCTCGCTGCCTCCAATTCCAGGATTTCTCCTTCGCTCATCACCATAGCAACAGGAACGACTCCTTCTGCGTCCCCAACGACGAGGATACTGCTTTTTGTCGCAGCAACAGGCGCAGTTTCTTCCGCTTCACCTGTCAACAGATCACCACTTTCAGCCACGAAACTCACTTTGTTGCGAGCTCGCTTGGAAACAGGGATAACATCCCCAACCAGTTCTGTCTGGCACCCTTGCTCCACCATCTTTGACGTAGAGGAGCTTGTTGTTGGCGCTGATTCAGCAGATTCCGCAGCTCGAAGAAGATGCCCATGTTTGCTCAGAAGGCGCAGCAAAACTGCTTCCATCTGGTCTTCCAGTCCTTCTACCACCGGCTTCTCTTCGCCACGCACACCACCAGCATCAACCAGAGCTTCCACATTGGGAACAACTTTTTCACCCGTTGCAGACCTTTTGACCAGTCCGTAACCAGTTGGTCGCCATGGCTTCAAACTTCCACCCTAAAGCCGAAACACAAACCGCAGGGAACCTAATTTGGGCTCATAACCTACGGGGGGCAACCGAAGGAGGACAGGGAACAAAACAGTCAACCCCAACAGAAGCCCTTGATCCCCTGGACCAACCAACAACAAACCAACCCAAAACACCAAGCACCCTTTGTTCTCGTGGCGCATGGCCCGATCTTGAGCCAAAAAGATTACCGGGTACGTTGACCCTTCAACTTCCAACACCAACTCCTTTCTACAATACCAACTGCAGCTCCGCACCCTAAACCCTGCCGGTCTGATGCCTTACTCAAGGCTTCAGCACCTCCCACACAGCAAGCCCTCTGCACGAAATTTGTCCATCGTGAGGCTCTGGGGCCGTCAGCCTGGAGACTGAAGACCCGAACTCCACCAACCTCCATCCGCACCCTCCACAAACTCAGCCCCCGAACGCACACCTACCTCCCTAAACCCCCTAAACACCCCAATCACCTCAAACAGCCCCTAAACCCCAAACCCTGAACCCTAAATCCTACACCCGAAACCCTAAACCCTAAATAACCCCGAAAACCGAAACTCTAAACCCTCTCGAATGCAGCAATCAGCTCAGGGGGGCTCCTGGCGTGCTCGGCTCCTCAGGGCCTCTGTCGGGCTTCTGGGGGTTTGAGGTTTAGGGTTTGGGGTTTAGGGTTTAGGGATTAGGGCTTAGGGTTTAGGGTTTAGGGTTTACGGTTCAGGGTTTAGGAGATAGGGGCTTAGGGTTTAGGATTTTGGGGCTTACAGCGTGTTAAGGTTCAGGGCTTAGGGTTTGAGGCTTAGGGGGGTTTAGGGGTCAGGAGAGCCAACGGCTGTAGGGTTTTTGGCAAGAGTCTCCACGGGCCGCAAGGATTTCAGGGTCTTGGGCTTTTGGGCTTAGGGTTTAGGATTTACGGTTTAGGGTTAGGGTTTAGGGTTTAGGTTGAGGGTTGAGGGTTTGGGGTTGAGGGTTGAGGGTTTAGGGTTTAGGGTTTAGGGTTTAGGGTTTGCTCAAGGTTCGGGGGGTTGCCGGTTCTCTTAAACGGTTCTCTTAAACGGGACCCCTAAGCCCGAACCCGAAACCATAGCCAAATTAAGAGAAGCCAGAGGGAGTAGAGTTTAAGGTTTAGGGTGTCAGGCTTAGGAACTAAGGTTGGGGGTGTAAGTTTAGGGTTTTTAGGGTGCATTACTTGGGTTTACTAAGATCTAGCAGGAGAAAACCCCGATCCCTAAACCATGAACCTTTGATGAAAAAGTGACAACCGCAGCAGACGCAAAAACCCGAAAACCCTGTTTACTTAAGACTCTGACCTCCGAAAAGGCCTAATCCCCGAAATCCTATACGACCTAAGACCCTAAGATCCGAAATCCCCAAGGCCATGAAACACCAAACCCAAAGCCCAAATCCTCCTAAAGTCCAAACCCTCAAAACCCCAAAAAAAAACTCAAACCCAAAACCCTGAGCATCTCATCCCCAACCCGAAGCCCTACCTTACACCCTAAACCCTAAGCGCTAAACGCTAAACGGATCCGCCTGCTCAAGCTTCCGCATGGCCTCCGTGGGGTAGAGACCTTGAGCTGCTTGGGGGGTTTCCGAATTAGGGTTTAGGGTTTAGGGTTTAGGGTTTGGGCTTTTTGTGTTTGGGGGGCCTTAAGGGAATCCTACTGTTTAGGGGTCTAGTAGAGGGGCGGAGATGTTTTCGCTCTTTTGGCTTGGCATTTGAGGGTTTTAGGGTTCGGGGTCTACGGCTTCAGGCTTTGGGTCTTTTGGTTTGGGGTGTGGGGTTTGGGGTTTAGGGTTTAGGGTTGATTTCGGGTGCACCGGGGGCCCTGGTTGCTCAAGTCAGGATCTCTTTTTGCTTGGAATCCTGGCACCCGCGCAGCCTCCTTCAGGGGGAGAACGACGGGTGAGTCATGGGGTCGTCCAAACCCTAAACCCCAAACTCCAAACCCCAAACCCCAAACCCTAAACCCTAAACCCTAAACCCTAAACCCCAAACCCTAAACCCTAAACCCGGAACGGAGGCTTGGGGGCGGGCTTGGGCTTCAGGGGCTTGCAGGCCTGTGGGGGATGTGGACTTTGTTGGGGGGATTTTGTGGGGTCCGGGAAGTCCAGAAAGTCCAGGTGGGTTTCAGGGTTTAGGGTTGAGGGTTTAGGGTTTTGGGTTTTGGGTTTTGGGTTTGGGTTTAGATTGGTGGCTCTGTAGATACGGAGCCGTGAGGGCTATAAGTCAGTATGTACCTTCGCTGGGGTGAGTGACGTAAATCCCACATGATGTAACCCGACCCTGAAGCCCTCTACGCCCTGCCTGCCCCTAGACCCATGCGGCCTCATACATCCTAACCCTCTAGGCTCCAATTCTCCAGCCTCTTGAACGCCAAAACAATTCTAAACCCTAGACTCTAAACCCTAAACCCTAGACCCGAAACCCTAGACCCGAAACCCTTGAACCCTCTCAACTCCACACCAAGCCGAGTGCAGCGCTTAAGTCACCCGTCCGCGGATCCACCGACACCTCAGCAGAACATGAGGATTTCCTAAAGTTGGGGGGTACCTTTTGGGGTCCTTATTATAAGGGAATCCTACTAGTTGGTGATCTAAATTGCGGGTCCCCTATTCGTAAACCCACACACAGCAGCCTGGCTAGGGTTTTGGCTTCAAGGGTCTACTTGAGAAGGTGCTGTTGAGGGTTCAAGCTTTAGGGTTTTCGCGGTTTCCGGCTCAGGGCCCAGCATGTAGGGCTATTTGGGAGTTGGTGAAACTAAGGGACGCCTCATAGAGACCCCCAAATAGTAGGATTCCCTTACACTAAGGACCCAATAGGTACCCCTAATTTCAGAAACCCCCAGGAAGCTTGATGGCTCTAAGCTGGAACGTGAAAAGGCGGATTGGGGACCCCAAACACGCCAAGGATTTAGAGGTTTACGGGTTTACTCAGGGCCGCCTTACACAAACAAGTGCTTGGGTTTAGGATGTTTAGGGAACCCGAATTTACCCTAAACCCTAAACCCTAAACCCGTGCTTCTTTTGGCATCTCCGGGACTGTCTGTGAGCCCCAGCCCACACCGCAAAGCCGTCGCCCGGGCCAGGGGCACTGGCCTCGGGGGCTGAAGGCTTTCGGGTGCATCCTACTTTTGGGGCTGTAGGGTTTAGAGGTTTAAGGGGTTTAAGGGTTTTAGGGTTTAAGGGTTTTAGGGTTTCGGGTGCATCCTACAGTTTAGGGTTTTGGGGCTGTAGGGTTCAGAGGTTTAAGGGGTTTAAGAGTTTAGGGTTTAGGGTTTTAGGGCGGTTCTTAGCTCTTAGTAGTGAGGGAACGCGGTACCCTATATAATCCTTCAAAGGGTCTATCATATGGGGATGTAAGGTACCTAATTCCCTCATGGGGCGTCAAGTTCAAGATTGTATGTTCAATGCTTCCACACTCCCTCAGCCCTCAACCATTAGCATCCCTTCATCCAAAAAGGAACTGCTCAGAATCTCTCCCTCAGCCCCACCCCCCCCCCCTCCACCCCCCCAAAAAAAGGAGAGAGAGAGAGAGAGACGACTGAAAACCGTAATCCCCAAATCCCCAACCCCCAAACCCTTGTACCTTGAAACCCTTAACCCTAATGGTGTTCGTGGGCAAGGTCCAGAAAAGGTCCAAAAATTCGTGGGCCAGATCCAAACGCTCGTGGGCAAGGTCCTTTTTTCCGGATCAGGCCTGGGTTTAGGGTTTCCGGGCCTGAGGGCCTGGGGTTGAGGGTTTCAGGGCCTCAAAGCCTGTTTAGGGTTTCAGGGCCTGAGGTTTCGGGTGTAGGGTTTCAAGGCCTCAGAGCCTGGGGTTTAGGGCTTCAGGGCCTCAAGGCCTGAAGTCAAGGCATGGGGTTTAGGGTTTCAGGGTGCAGGGTCTGGGGCTTCAGGGCTTCAGGCCTGGGGTTTAGGGTTGGACCTGGGGTTTAGGGTTTCAGGGCCGGGCCTTAAGGGCTGGGGTTTCAGGGCGTAAAGGGGTTAATGAAGACCCTTTATTTTCTCAATGTTTTGGGATTCTTTGGGCGAGTGGGTAACTTCCTGTCGCTTGAAAAGCTGCTGGACTAGTGAGAGCCAGTACATGAGCTGCTGAACCCTAAGCCCTAAACCCTAAACCCTAAACCCTACACCCTAAACCACCCTTGAACCCTGAAACACCCCAGGCCCAGCTCTTGCGGACGGTGCTCTGGCCCTGTCGACCCATGCGGCGGCGGAGGTGGCGGACCACGGCCTCATCCGGAGGGCGAATTGTGTTTTACTTTGGTAGGGTTTAGGGTTTAGGGTTTAGGGTTTCGGGTTTAGGGTCTAGGGTTTAGGGTCTAGTAGGGCTTAGGGTTTAGGGTGCAGGGTTCAGGGTTCCTTAGGGTTTAGGGCGTAGGGCTTAGGGCTTAGGGCTTAGGGCTTAGGGCTTAGGGCTTAGGGCTTAGGGCTTAGGGCTTAGGGCTTAGGGCTTAGGGCTTCGCGTGTTTTTAGAGTTTCGGGGTTCTTTTTTCGTTTTAGGGGATCAGGGGTGTAAACGCACACCCTCCCCCCCGCCCCGCCTCTCGCAGATACAAAACAAACATTCATCTTCATGCGCAGCTGCACCCTTCTGACTTCAGGCTTCCAGAAACGCGTTGGTGCCGGGTGGAAACTCTCAGGGCCTTGGGCCATGGAACTATGCCGTCCCATACCCACACCAAACCCTAAACCCTAAATCCTAAACCTCCAAGTCTAGACCAAACCCTCAATCCTGAAAGCCCAACACCCTGTTCCCAAACCCCCTAACCCCAAGATCCCTAAACCCTAAACCCTAAACCCTAAACCCTAAACCCTAAACCTGAAATCCAAGCCGAGGCGCTGGGTCGGCTCGAGGAGCTGCTCGACATGCCAAAAATCGAACGGAACTCGGACCTGGGCGTGGGCGCTTCAAGTGCTTTGGATTTGAGGTCAACAGCTAGGGTTTAGGGTCTAGGGTTTAGGGCTTTGGGTTTGGGGTTTAGGGGTTAGGGGCTAGTCAGGGACTAGTAGCGAGGTGAGATGGGTGGCCAAACCCTGACCTGAAGTTAGGGTCTAGATCCAGGTAGGGCTAGGTTTGTTCAGGGTGCCTCCGGGTTCAGGTTCGAGACTGGTTCGTGACCAAGCTTTTGGCATCACAATGGCTGTTATCCGAAGGAAGGCTACACAAAAAACAAGCTGGTGAATGCTCTGCTTAGCCCTACCTACACTTGTGATCCCCTGTTAGGTTCCCGAAAAGAAGGGTCGCCGAGCCCCGCACACGCCCGCATTGAAAAGGCCGGCCATGTCGGCCTTACCTACCCTGCGCCCCCAGAGGCTATCTTTGGGGGGGTCGTACCGTACATTTAAGAAGGTCGGGTGGGCAGACGGGTTGCCCAAGAAGGGAGCCCTTTCTTCGCGAGCTGTCCAGGTAGTTTGTGGGTTGGGCGGGGGGGGGGCTATCCACAACCCGCAAGGTGTCGGTGCCAAATATCCGGAATTCAGATGCCCAAAAAAGGCTAGAGCCTAGAGCCTAAACCCTGTTGTGACATCGTGTGACCGAAAGGGAAGGACTGGCAGGGATCGCGAAAAAACCACGATGTGCCCTATGCTTGATCCGCAGCACGGCACCCCATGTGCTGCATAACAATGGGTCGAACAAGTGGGTTCAGGGCTGTCATAGGTACCCAAACTCCAATTACCATACCCCTACTCCTAAACCCTACCACGTTGAACCCCTCAACAGCCCCTCCAGCCGAAACGCCCAACAGAAAATATAATAAACCCCGAACGTGCTTGCATGCCCAAGTACATGGCTGTTTGGGGCTTGCGACACCGCCCTTTCTTTGTGGGTTGAAATGCGCAACCCTGACAACCAAAGCTCCACACCGGAAACACCGAACTCCAAACCCCAACGACCTGCGCCATGTTGGGGTATCGGTGTTCTTGTTTCCCGCCGGAATCGATGGTCCCGAAGCTGACTCTGGAGTCTCACGGCCGCGCCGACAACTTCCGCCTCAAAGGCTTGCGTGAACATGATGCGCAGATCTTCTTGGACCCCGGTAAAAGGGGTCGAGAAAGTGACTAGCTGTGGCTGACAACCGCCACAGGCGTTTCGGAGGCGACAGCAACCAGGTCCGGGGAGCAGGGAAGCACCCATTGCAGAAGCCCAGTGCTGTCAGAGCCACGGCGGTACTTGTAGATCGCGGCCTGCTGGAAGCGGCGCCCGGTGGCAGTCATGACATCATCGAGCTCCTTCTCGTCATGCCCGTCCACCGGAAACAGCACTGTGAATCCTTCTTCCTTCCAATCGTCATCTGCTGCGAAGCTGGGGAAAATAGACACTGGAGGCGGATGCATTGTCTGGAGCACCTTGAGCAGATCTAGATTCGCCCTGCGATTAAAGTCGTCATCTGCCCTTTTCGCCATCGGATTCATGCCAGTTAGCGAGTAGCGCACCCCTTCCAAGAGAGCCGGGGGCATTGACAAGGTTTGTTTGGCAACCTCAACAGACTGCACCAAAACACTCTCATCCTTGCTTACGGCCAACGAAGAGGTCGCTAGCTTCCAGGTCTGACACCATCGTGCCTTATCCTCTTCCGAGAGCGTGGCTAGTGAATCACTCGTCATGTAGCGGACAAGTCCAAGCAGAATGCACAGGGCCAAGCAGAAAAGAATCTGATTTGACTGCTGAGGCATGGCAAGCGGACAACAAGGCAGCAAGACATTATTGATTTTGTGTTTTAGCATTTCTGCTAGGTAGAGTCACGAAATTCTGAGTGTCGAACTCAACACCCAAAAATTTCACTCCGAAACCCCAAACCCAAACAACCCCAACTTCTCCCTCCTTGCTATGGCTGTCCGGTGGTGCAAACATGCCACGAGCCAAACAAGCGCAAGGCGACAGCTTCACTGACCCCCACCAACCCACCCCCACCCCGCGCTCCTCATCCCCAACGAAACAGCACGTGGGGCCGAAAACCCAGAAAACTCCAAAACCCGTAGGCCCCAATCACCACGTCGACGCCTGTGGAGCGGGAGCGGGCCTACAGGCATGGGTGGAAGGCTCCTCTGGTTTAGGGTTGGGGTCTAGGGTTTTGGGTTTAGGGCTTAGGGTTGGGAATTTAGGGTTTAGGGTTTAGGGTTTAGGGCTCAGGGCTTAGGCTTAGGGTTTAGGATTTAGGGTTTCGGGTTTAGGGTTTTGGGTTTGGCTTAGGGTTTAGAAGGTTTAGGGTTTAGGGTTCAGGGCTGGAACGGGGACAGGTTCTGTCAGGCAGCAGCAGAGCCCAGGGATATCCCAGCCCACTAGATTGACGAACCTTTTGGCAAAGTTGACCAGCATCTTTGTAGAAATGATATACTCATCATCAGATTCATTAACGACTAAGAAATTTTGAGAGTAGAAATCATACACTCATCATCCAATGCATCAACGAACTAGGAAAAACACTAAAAATAAATCACACCATGGCTGTGATGACGGGAGCACGTGAAGTTTTTGAAGGGGAGCGGAGAAACACCATTTGGAGCGCCATCACCGCCTAACGTTCTCAAGTCGATCTGCGTTTCAACGGCAAAACCTGGGCTCCGGAGGTCCGCTTTTATATAATATAATATAACATTATATTATATTATATTATATTATATTATACTATACTATACAATATAATATAATATAATGAAATGAAATATAATATAATATAATATAATATAATATAATATAATATCAGACATATCATAAAATATAATATAATATAATATAATATAATATAATATAATATAATGAAATATTTCAAGACAAACCTATAAACCAGTGCCCGCCCCCGTGTACCTAACATTTTTGCTCTTGCGAGCACGTTTTGTTGTTTTTTCCTCGACGGTTTCGAGTTTCGGCATTCTGGTCACACGAACGACGAGGAAAGAAAAACGATAGTGTCCATGAATTCTTTGAAAATCATGGGTCTTATTGGTTTTTCCAAGTTTTTTCAGCTCCATCCTTCAAATACATTCAAAAAACCAACGTTTTCCAAAACAACCCATGGCTTTCAAAACATGTGGCTTAGACTGCGAAATTTATGGAAAACATTGGTTCTACCAATGTTTTTGAAGGATGCAGCCGAAAAACATCGGCAAAAAAACAATGTTTCCATGGTTTCAAACCATGTGGCTGGGAGCACGAAATTCATGGATAACATTGGTTTGACCCATGTTTTTGACGAATGGAGCCGAAAGCATCGGTAAAACCAATGGTCCAAAAAAAACATGGTTTTCAAAATGTGGCTTAGACTGCGAATTTCCTGGTAAGCATTGGTTCTACCAGTGTTTTTGAAGACAGCCGAATCAGTAAAGCCAATGTTATCCATGAATCTCGTGGTCAAAACCACATGGTTCGGGAATCCCGATCCGTTACGATCATCGGTACAGGGGAGGCACACACACACGAAGCCAGAATTGCCTAGATTTTTCGACCCCAGATATGGAGGTCGCAGAACCACAGCTGCAAGCCTCATGCGCACACTGCCTTCTGCTTCTACTGTCCCGCAACTCTCGCGGCGTCGCTAATCAAGAGTCGGCGTGACCAGCCTCGGCGGAGTCGGCAGAGTCCTCGCAATTGCAATTTACCAATAGAGTGCCGAGGTTTCCCGAAATAACAAACAATGTTTTTTAGTTCGGAAATTAAGACAACGACTCCGCCGTTCTCCGCCAAGCTCGCCACCTTGGTCCGTTTTGCTCAGACTCCACGACTCTACGGGGTGGAGGGCCTCCATCACGCAGCAGAAAAGTGCGCTATGTTCTCAAGCATGTTAAGCCAAGGCAAGCGACAAGGACTTCCCAGTCTCTTCAAACACAGTCAAATCGTTTCAAAAGAGGTCAAACCCAGCCGGTCAAACCCGCCCAAGTTCACCTCAAACCCACCCGAAAACCCTCAGCGCCTTCAAAACCCACCTCCACCACCCGCACCCCTTCTAAACAGGTCAATCCACCCCGAGTCCATTCAAAACACGGTCACTCACTCCAGTCTATTCAAAGCATGGCATCCAGCCAAATGGATCAGAGGGACCTTGAACCTTGCTGATATCTTCACTAAAAACATCACCGCTGCCTTGCTTAACCTGCACCGAAGTCGATTGGGTTTTGTGACTGTGCGCGATAGTCCAGCCGAAAGCCTGTTTGAGTTGTCGTTGTGAGCGTGGCGAAGTCTATGTCACTACTTGAAGTGTGTTGCTCAGTAGAGTCAGAACTTGCGCAGAAGTGTCGTCGACAGAACATTCCGTACGCAGATGTGGTTGTGGTTAACATGCAAGAACGAGGCATCAGAACCTCAAGATCCAGCATCACAGGACTCAGATGCTTTGAACAAGGACTCTTGCATTCGTCAACGTCGCTGTGAAAAAATAAAGCATCAGGAGCAAAGAGATCGCCCAGACCTGAATCATGTGCAATACGGGCCCGAACATTGTCAAGAAGAGACATGAACTTTGAAGTCCATGATGTCTCCGGAGCTGACACAGGGGTCAGCAGTCCTACTGAAAGCACACCAAATGCTGACCCCCTGCGATTGGTTTTGGATCTTGAACAAATGCCTCTCAAAGCAGTATCATCACTGACCAATGAAGACCAGCATACATGCTGAGCATCAGCAAAGCGAAGGCTGCCCCAAACGCAAATTAAACAAGCTCCGGACATCAGCCGATCCTCAATGGAAGCAAAATCGGAAAGCAACATTCTCTCTAATTCCACCACAATGAGCAAAGGCAGTGGCATAGCCTCCTTGCGAGGGGCATCACCTTAGCTTGTCGAGCTTCAAGTCAGATCATGAATGACCACAAGCACATGTCGAAAAATCGAATTGCTGATCTCAAGTAACGCAGCAAAGTGGTGTCACTGTTCCTGGTGAGCATGGATGAAAGAAGACGATCGGCATGTTTGCTTTCCAGTGCACCAGCAAACACAACGTGTTGGACAAGATCTCGCCAAAGTGGACAATTTTGGCTTAAAAGCGTCTATGTCTGTGCCCGGTGCAAAGCACTCATAAAGAAAATGGTCACTGTCCTGAAAATTCGAGGCGATGAGCTTCCCCTCACAGGGCTCCTCGCCCCGCGCGGGCCCCATCACTTGGCCGGAAAGGTGCATTCAAAAGCAGTATACTTCATGCCACAAGCTTGATTGCCCACAGCAACACAGCACCAATGAAGAAATTTACAATTCTGGCCAAACGAGAGCACAAACTCTTTGGTCGACAAGTTTGCAAACATGCAAGAGCAATCCAGTGCTGGGCACATCCTCCGGCCCCAAATCTCGCTAGAGTAGATTTTCGGAAAGCTTGGCTCGCAAACTGGACCGCCAACAGCCAAAGAAGCGAACGTCTCCGCCCATGACGTCCAAGAGAAGAACTCTGAGCAATGGCAGTGTCATGTCCCCTGCCAACAGAGAGGCGCAAATTCCCCGCGCCACGTCACTGCCATGTAAATGGACTGCGTTTTCTGCTGGGTAAGCTCGCGTGGAAGCATATGAATCATCTCTGAAACAAAACATGTGGTTCTCGGCATCGCCCCGCGCCACGTCACTGCTATGAACTCTCTGCTTCTTAAAACTCGAGTAATGAACACAAAAAACAAAAGAAGAAAGCAAGCGGGGTAGAATTGCTCTCAAACTCCCAAACGGCTTGCTTCGCTTCTGTAATTGTGATGTCTCTGGGTTTGGACGCGATAACACTTGACTTTGGAAAGAAGAAGCGAAAAAGCCAAAGTCCGGGTCATCTTCTTGCCACTGTGAAAAGTCCACAAAGACACAAAGTGCCGAAACCTCCAATAAAAAATGTTGGAATCGGGGTAATTTCCACATTGCAGAGAAGTGTGATGGCAAATCGACATGGCCACCACAATTGAAAAGCAAGCACGGACAGAACCCAACAAGGGGAGGGTATAAGACTCATTGATGTCACACAAAGCATTGGTATTGCAGATGCTGTCATCGACACCAATCTGTCGGGTCGACCATCGGAGGATACAATGCTCAGTTTCCCCACTGCCAGGCGATGTGGCAATCGTTGACGTGACCAAATAACCTGATTCCACTTCTTGAGCCACCAACTGGCTAAGCAACTCCGAATTGGCTTCTGCAGATGACCAATTGCCCTCGCAAAGCAAAAGCTCAGCATCAATAGTGGAATCCAACTTCCGTGTTGCAAATACATTGCTTTTGGGAATGTTCTTGTCAAATCCAGTGGGAACCCTTGTTCATAATCAGCAAACTCAACGTTTGCAATGCATACAAGCAATACGGTTGCCCATCGTCGACCTGCCAGTTCACCTCGGCGACGTTCCTCGTCCTACGGGCCCAGAGCCTGCCTCGACGGCAAGTGAACAATGAATCTTTACCACCTGAACAAACAAATCCCACAACTCTAACTTGATTCGAAGCAAAGGGTCTAACGCCCCCCCCTCGGCTTGTTTAAGCGGGGTAAAACTTGCGTGGAAGCACACATGGAGCAGCTTCATCCGTTTTCTGCGCGGAATTGAAAAGCAACCTGCGCGCACGTTAACGCACCAGCCAATCCA
Source organism: Symbiodinium natans (assembly GCA_905221605.1). Taxonomy (NCBI): domain Eukaryota; class Dinophyceae; order Suessiales; family Symbiodiniaceae; genus Symbiodinium; species Symbiodinium natans. The sequence goes on from CAJNDS010002824.1 coordinate 263,483, forward strand.
GACCTTCTTCCAACTCAGAGAAATGTTGAAACACTGTGGCATCCAATGTGGAAAAAACAATGCTAACCATCACACTGTATTCCGAGGAGCAAAATCGCAAAGAACTGAAGTGTGCAATCAGAAGGAATCTTGGAAAAAAATGCCTATCTTTGCCACCAAACATCCAAGAAGAACTTCCGCATTGGAAAACAACACAGTGGCAACACATCCGGATTGACACTGCGGAAAGAAAACAAGCGCTGCACGGTTCTAGCTTTCTTTGGATGAGTAAGCATGCCAATGATCAGGCAAGTTGAAGCAACAGATTACTGCAACATCAGTTTTGTATCTCTCGCCCAGGTGATCGCCAAGATCGGAACTGCAAACGTCTTTTATAATATCGGAGCTTTTTTCTATTTCAGCCATTCAAGTGAAGATTTTGACTTAGCTATTGAAAAATCGTCTCTTAGAAATGCTTGCAACAAATCCGGCATTGCGTTTCTTTTTGAATTGACAAACAATGCAAAGCAATCTAAGCCAGACATTCGTGGTCATAGATGTTGTTGGAAATTGACACTAAGTTCAATGTCTGCAAACAGCAAAATCCACCAGCTGCTGCTGCCATGGAAGTTTTGGCTTGAAGGGGGGCAAGAGAGACTTCAAGGGGGGCTTCAAGAAGGGCTTGAAGGGAAGCTTCAAGGGGGCTTTAAGGGGGCTTCACCCTTTAAGCCTTCTTCAAATCTCTAAAACCCCTTTGAATCTTTCATTTTTAACGGTACTTCCACGTTGCGTTGAAAATCGATCAGTGTTCTTTTGTTCCATTTTGGTCAACCTTTCAGCTTCCTTAGAATCTCTTCAAGCTTCAGGGCCCTTTTAGACCTTCCTTGAAACCCCGCTTGCGGCCTTCCCCTTTGCCTGCGACAAAGTGAGAAGAAGATTTCTCAGATTTGACTCCCTCGTTGCTTGTCGTCGTTCTGCAAGCCCGTAGAAAAAGAGAGGAACAAGAATTAGCCTAGATTTTACCCCCCGAGAAGACTTGTAGCCCCTAGAAGAGAAAAGAGAAAGTGAATTGTTCTAAATTCCACCCTACATTCTTCTTCTCCTTTCTTTTTGGTTCCCTCCAACCCCCCCGCTCTTTACTTCCAAAAAGTCTTCACTTCTCTAAAGACAAAAACAAAACAAGATTCGAGGGGGGGTGGAATTTAAACTAAAATCCCTCTCTCTTCTTCTCTGATTTTTCAAAGAACGAAATACAAAAAACAGAAAAGTTCAAGTAGAACGACAAGAAGCAAGAAGGCATCGGCTCGAAAGATAATTCTTGACTTCTCTGTCCTTCTCCAGGCACCGCAGGACGACAAAGAACGACGCGGAGGGGGACTTTTTCTTCGACATGCTACGCAGAACGAGCAGCCCCCCCCATTTACTTGTTGTAGGGAAGGGAACGTATTCTAAATTCCACCTCCGAATCTTTTTTGTTTTTTGTATTTCATCATTTGAAAAATCCAAGGAGAAGAGAGAAGGGAAGTTATTCTAAATTCTACGCCCCTCGATTTTTTTTGTTTTTTGTATTTCGTTATTCGAAAAATCAAGGGGAAGAGAGAAGGAATTTTAGTTTAAATTCCACCCCTCTTGTTCGAAAATCAGAGGTGTGGAGACTTTTTACAACGCAATCACGTACAGTAGCATGTTTTTGGCTTGAATGTTTTTTTGTTGTGGCACGAGCTCGGCCAACAACCCCATGTCTTGTAGCGGAAGGCTAGGGAAAGCGGCTTCGGCCTGCAAGTGCCCGACGCCTCCCATCTCAAGTGCGTGTGGCAAAGAGAGCTGCAAGGGGGGGCTTCAAAGGGGGATCAGAGAAAGCTGCAAAGGAAGGTTTCGGGGCTTGAAAGGGGGGTTTGAGACGCGGGCGTAAACGGCGCGAAGAAGGCCCAGGTACTAGGCCTCTTAAACTGCTCCCGGAAACCCGTACAGGGAGCAGTTTAAGAAGCCTCATAACTGGGCCTGCTTCGCAGAGGTTTCAGGAAGCAGTTTAAGAGGCCTAATAACTGGGCCTTCTTCGCGAGGTTCCAGGGAGCAGTTTAAGAGGCCTAATAGCTGGGCCTGCTTCGCAGGGGTTTCAGGGAGCAGTTTAAGAGGCCTAATAACTGGGCCTTCTTCACGAGGTTCCAGGGAGCAGTCTAAGAGGCCTAATAACTGGGCCTGCTTCGCAGGGGTTTCAGGGAGCAGTTTCCAGGGAGTTCAAGCGGCCTAATAACTGGGCTTGCTTTGCACGTTGCAGGGAGCAGTTTACGAGGTCGAGCACCTGGGCCTTCTTCGCGACGTTAGGCTCGCGTCTTAAACCTCCCCTTCAGGCCCTCCTTGAAGCCTCCCTGTGAAGCTTCCCTTGAAGTCCCCCCTAGCTCCCCTTGAAGCCCCCCTTGAAGCCCCCTTCAAGCCTCTCTTGAAGCTCTTCTTGAAGTCTCCCTTGAAGCCCCCTTGAAGGCTCCCCCCCTTCAAGCCCCCCTCCATTAAAACTGTTTGTATGGCTTGGCACTTGATGACTGCGTCCTGTCCATCAGTTTCGCGGAACAAGTGAAGGAAGAGTCAAGCACCAGTCAGCTCCACCCCCTGGTGTGGGCACTTACGGACTCTCGCAAAACACTCCGAGATCCAAGTTCCACACCCTTGCAGGCCACAATGCCTCTGCTTGATCGAAGCAACAGCTCCATCCGTACCATCTTCCTTCCAGATCGCGGACTTGCCCGAGGTTTGGGCCAGCTGCACATCCAGAACGACATTGCTCATTGGTGGGTCTTTTCTTTGAGTGTGCAGGCCAGCCTGCAAGCCGGCCCCTGTTGCACCTGGGACCTTCGTTGAATGGGCTAAAGCTGATCGACTCTTGAGCTTTCTGATTTGGCTGGAGATGCGAATGTATGCTTGTGTCAGCTCAGCTTTTGAGTCGATGCTTTCGGACGTGTAGGAAGCAGCCTGTCGAGGATCTCTGAGTCTGTGCAGCATGTGCGCAGTACTTTGAGCTGCTTCCTCCACGGGCGTGAGCGATATGGACTTTTCGAAGCTTCTTCAAAGGCGCACTTATAAGGCGAACACAGACATGCGAAGACCATGTGAGGAGCGAGGCTTCACATCCTACTCCTTTATGACCAGCGGATTCCGTTGCAGGAACACCATACAAGCTTTTGTACCCTTCATGAACCTTGTCTTGCACCGCCTGGAGCATAGCGGGCACCAGATTTCCATCACGAAGCCTTACAGTATGCGAAGTGGTAGCAGGGCGCCACAAAGCTGCACGAAGGGAGCCCGCAGGACACCGCAAAGCTATGTGATGCGAAGTGCAGGTTGCACAGCCCTTGGCAAAGGCAGCAGGGAAGGGTTGCAGTGTGCCGGTCATGCCAGAAGTCACGCTGCAACACGTGCCCCATCGACAGAAGTTCCCGGCCAACACACCCTGCAGAACCGTGAGCTGTGGCCACAGAACCTCACGAGGCCCGCTTGCAGGCTCCTGTGACACCCCTCTCTGCAGCGCACAGAGCACCACCAAGCGTCATCTCAATACCTTACAGGGACGGAATTCAAAAAACCCCAAAGACCACAGTGACCACTTCCAGTCTCCGAGGGGCAGATGCGCAGCCTGAAGGCGTGACATGCGCTTCAACTTCCAAAACCATGGCCTGCTCGTGAGCGCAAGCATCACAATCATCACAGCAGGATGACTTGCGCTTGAAGCAAGCGCCGCCAGTTATTTGATAGCTTTGCAGCAAAGACCGGCTGGGGCGCGGAGAAAGGTTCTTTCGGGCGGTGGATGGGCCTAAATGTCGACCAGCAAGCCGGTGCAAGATTAAAGAAAGGCCTAAACCCCAAACCCTAAACCCTAAACCCTCAACGCTAAAAAGGAAGGCTAAGCGTAAGCAGTGATTGGAGGCAATCTCCGAAGTTGGTTTTCTTGTCATCTCGCATCAGCTAGCATTTCTCCAGGGTCTATTTCGCCTTTGGAGCATTCGCGCCCGCGCATTGCGCAGCCTCTTGGCCCCAGCCTTGCAATAGTCAGGTGTAGCAGGGTTCACCATGCTGTTCACCACGTTCTTTGCGCTTGTTGCATGGAGCTTGGCCGGTCGAGCGGAAAGCGGGGGAGTCACGCTGCAGGTTGCCAGAGTTGTGACGAAACCACCTTCCTTCAACCAAACGGGCGGGAACTTCCCTTGCCAGTTCCAAGGTGGAGGGGTGGCTGAATTCTTGTGCAACAGGGATAAGGGATATTCTTCTTGCGGGTAGTTCGCATGTGTGTGTGTGTGTGTGTGTGTGTGTGTGTGTGTGTCTGTCTGTCTGTCTGTCTGTCTGTCTGTCTGTCTGTGTGTGTGTGTGTGTGTGTGTGTGTGTGTGTGTGTGTGTGTGTGTGTGTGTGCGTGTGTGTGTTGTTTGTGTGTGTGTGTGTGTGTGTGTGTGTCGTGTGTGTGTGTGTGTGTGTGTGTGTGTTGTGTGTGTGTGTGTGTTGTGTGTGTGTGTGTTGTGTGTGTGTTGTTTGTGTGTGTGTGTGT
>CAJNDS010002825.1:0-181311 GCA_905221605.1 Symbiodinium natans
CTGCTCACATGATGGGTTTCAACTAGTTTCTTGGGCTTCGGCTGAAAAAAAAAGCGGGGGGGTTGGGGGGGGCGCAGCCCCCCCCATTTGCAAACACAATGCTCACACGATGTTTTTCAACTAGTTTCTTGGGCTTTGAACGGCTTAAAAGAAGCGGGGGGGGTTGGGGGGTCTGCGCCCCCCATTTGCAAACACCCTGCTCACATGATGTTATATGTATGTGTATATATATATATATATATACTAGATAGACTATATAATATACATCATATATAAATAAATATAAATATATATATATATATGTATATATAATATAATATATATATATATGTATATATAATATAATATATATATATATATATGTATATGTATGTATATATGTACATATATGTATATGTATATATATATATATGTGTATATATATATATATAATGTCTATGAGAAATACAACAAAAAGACTATATATATATATACATAAATATACTAATAAATACAAATATATGAATATATATTAAAATATTACTATAGTAATATATTCATATATTCATATATTCATATATTCATATATTCATATATTCATATATTCATATATTCATATATTCATATATTCATATATTCATATATTCATATATTAATGTATTAATATATATATATATATATATATATATGTATTAATGTATATTAATATATTAATATTAATATGTTAATATCATATTATACTGTATACATGTGTTTATCTTTGCAAAATTTACTTTACGTACTATAGGGTCAGGAGGCTCAGAGGCCCAGGAGGACCCGTGAAAGGGCGCCAGAGGACCGAGAGACCGCGGGCCGAAAAAGCACAGGACCAGCAGACCACGAGACCAGCAGACCGGGAAACCAGCCGACCAGGGGACCAGCAGACCAGGAGACCAGGGGACCAGGAGACCAGGAGACCAGCAGACCAGGGGACCACGGGACCAGGAGACCACCAAAAAAAAAAAAGTACCAAAACAAAAAAAAGTACCAAAAAAATAGGCCCTCCCTTTTGTGGCGCATTGCAGCGAAACCCCACGACCGTGAAGTTTCCTGCAATTCTGACCTGAACTCAGTTGCACAGCTGTCTAATCGAGGCCCTGAATCCCTTGGGATTCCTCCACGCAAGTTCAACGGGAGCCATTAGCCGGATGGATCAGAACCATGCAAGTTCAAGAAGGGGAGCCGTCAGCCGATGGTTAAAAGCCATGCAAGGTGGAGGCAAAAGCCGCAGGGTTACAAACCGTGCAAGTTCAAGAGAGGGAGCCATTAGCCGGATGGTTGAAATAGCCGGATGGGTAAACCCATGCAAATTCAAAAAGGGTGAGCCGTCAGCCGGATGGTTAAGAACCGCGCAAGTTCAAGAGGGGGAGCCCTTAGCCGGATGGTGACAAACCACCCCCACAAGTTCAAGAGGGGGAGCCGTTAGCCGGATGGTTAAAAACCATGCACGAGGGGGAGCCAATAGCCGGATGCTTAAACACCACGCAAATTCAAGGGGGGGGGGGGTAGCCGGATGGTTCAAAACCACGCAAGTTCAAGAGGGGGAGCCGTTCGCCGAAATGTGAAAATGGATTTGGCCCACAGCAGAAAACAATGGGCTTCTTCTTGGTCGTCGGCTGACGAAGCAACTTCTACACAGCAATTCGTGGCAAGCACTCGCCATTCCCTGGGACAGTGGCCGAACGTAGGTGTAATAATGGCCACCTGACAATTGAGTTCTCACGTGCCATTGCCATGCTGCCACGGCGTATTAAACCGACGAATCTAGGGCATCTGCTGTTGGCATCACCGCAGTGGACCACTACAGAGTGCAGCAGGTAGTGCCTCAAACGGAGCCCTGTTGGAGCATTGGACGAGCCCAAAAGCAAACCAACAGGAGCGGCTGAGGAGTTTTTTGGTTTCGGGCCCGGCGTTCGGCACGAACTCTTCAAGGTTCAGCCGTCGAGGAAACTCAAAATGGGTATTGAGTTTCACCTCATCGACATATTGGTTGACTCTGTTGACTTTGAAAACATGCAGCATCGGGCGGGCCATGTCCATTCTCTCCCTGTCAAAGTGAAAGCGCTTGAGCTGCACATTGAGGACCGGAGGGAACTTCACAAACCGGATGCCCTGAACAGGATCAATGGACAGGATGGAAGCATCTGCTCTGAAGGTTGTGTGATACGGTCCGATACGGTGTCATAGCATGGTCAACGCACTCACCGTCACTGCAGGACCATTCCAGCCCACGTCGAGGAACGAACATGCTACAGTGTCTCGGCCTTCTTTGCGCGCTGCTTGCCGTGGCCTTCCGCCTTCTTTTGCAGCTCATGCAAGAAACAAACCAGCAAGCGAAATCATCTGCGCCACCTGCCCGTAGCCTCGTAAAGATTGTCACCGTCGAGCATCTCATCCGCAGTGAAGTCTTTGAGGGACTCCTCGCGAGCCAGGTCAGCGGCGTCAGCAGCAGAATATCAGGTAGATACGTGCTTCAGTTTCGAGTGTGCACCAAAAAATGGCTCGCAGCAAGCCGCAACGACTCCCGCGCAACGCACGGAAGTAGCACCCATCCCGACCCACTACCTGCCCGCCCCCAACTTCCGCACCACAACCCCACCAAACACAAGGCTTGCTAGCCAGAGGATCTCATCACGATCCAGCGCCTATGACACTTTGCCACAGACACCAAAATTCTCCTGCACGAGCACCTTAAGCTGCCGAAGCTGATGGTACTACTAGTGCTACTGACGCGGCTGCGGCTGCAAATTTTGCGACCCCGGTTCTGCTGCGGAGGTGAAGCGTGATCCCCCAGTCCATGGTGCTTCCAGTGGCAGTCTATACGCACATGTACTAAACGTTTGGATTTGAAAGGATGGCTTTGTTGCAATGTCTACACGTTTGAGATTCCTGGGAGATTCCTGGGGAAAATTTCGTTGCAGTTTCTACACGTCCTGAGTTTCTGAGGAAGGTTTCGTTGCAACTTCTACACGTCTTGGATTCGCAAGGATGGTTTCGTTGCAATGTCTTCACGTTTGGGATTCCTGCAGAAGAAGACGCTGCAATTTCTACACGTCCTGAGCTTCTGAGGAAGGTTTCGTTATAACTTCTACACGGATGGCTCTGATGCAATGTCTGCACGTTTGGGATTCCTGTGGAAGGATACGTTGCAACTTCATACAACTTCTACACGTCCTGAGCTTCTGAGATCTTCTGAGGAAGGTTTCGCTGCAATTTTTGCACGTCTTGGATTTGAAAGGCTGGCTTCGTTGCAATGTCTACACGTTTGGGATTCCTGAGGAAGGCTTCGTTGCAATTTCTGCATGTCCTGAGTTTCGGAGGAAGGTTTCGTTGCAAGTTCTACACGTCTTGCATTTGAAAGGCTGGCGTCGTTGCAATGTCTACCCGATTGGGATTCCTGAGGAAGGTTTCGTTGCAATTTCTACACGTCCTGAGTTTCGGAGAAAGGTTTCGTTGCAACTTCTACACGTCTTGCATTTGAAAGGCTGGCTTCGTTGCAATGTCTACACGTTTGGGAGTCCCGAAGAAGGCTTCGTTACAACTTCTACACGTCCTGAGTTTCGGAGGAACTTGTCGTTGCAACTTCTACACGTCTTGGAGTCGAAAGGGTGGCTCCGTTGCAATGTCTGCACGTTTAGGCTTCCCGAGGAAGGTTGCGCTGCAATTTCTACACGTCCTGAGTTTCTGAGGAACTTGTCGTTGCAACTTCTACACGTCTTGCATTTGCAATGTCTGCACGTTTGGGATTCCTGAGGAAGGTTTCGTTGCAGTTTCTCCACGTCCTGCGTTTCGCAGGAAGGTTCCGTTGCAACTTCTACACGTCTTGCATTTGAAAGGCTGGCTTCGTTGCAATGTCTGCACGTTTGGGATTCCTGAGGAAGGTTTCGTTGCAATTTCTACACGTCCTGAGTTTCGGAGAAAGGTTTCGTTGCAACTTCGCAATGTCTACACGTTGGGGATTCCCGAGAAAGGTTTCGTTGCAATTTCTACACATCTAACTTTCGGAGGAAGCTTTCGTTGCAAGTTCTACACGTCTTGCATTTGAAAGGCTGGCTTCGTTGCAATGTCTACACGTTTGGGATTCCCGAAGAAGGTTTCGTTGCAATTTCTACCTATCTAACTTTCGGAGGAAGCTTTCGTTGCAAGTTCTACACGTCTTGCATTTGAAAGGCTTGCGTCGTTGCAATGTCTACACGTTTGGGATTCCTGAGGAAGGTTTCGTTGCAATTTCTACACGTTCTGAATTTCGGAGGAACTTGTCGTTGCAACTTCTACACGTCTTGGAGTCGAAAGGGTGGCTTCGTTGGAATGTCTGCACGCTTGGGATTCCCGAAGAAGGTTTCATTGCAATTTCTACAGTACACGTCCTGGGTTTCGGTGGATGGTTCCGTTGCAGCTTCTACACGTACACGCTTGGGATTCCTGAGCAAGGTTTCGTTGCAATTTCTGCATGTCCTGAGTTTCGGAGGAAGGTTTTGTTGCAACTTCTACACGTCTTGCATTTGAAAGGCTGGCTTCGTTGCAATGTCTACACGTTTGGGATTCCTGAGGAAGGTTTCGTTGCAATTTCTCCACGTCCTGAGTTTCGGAGGAAGGTTCCGTTGCAACTTCTACACGTCTTGCATTTGAAAGGCTGGCTTCGTTGCAATGTCTACACGTTTGGTGTGCTTCTCCAGCAGAGGCTGCTCAAGCAGAATGGAAGCTGGAGTGCCTTGCCTGCTGTACCCTTGGGGAGGTAGGTAGTGAGGAAATCATAGGCCACGCTAACGAGCACTGCAGTTCCTCTATGGTCTGGAGGTGGATTCCCTTTTCGTTCTTTATGTTCAGCTGGATGTCGTAAAACCTTGGCTGCAAGATGTTTACTCTTCGCGACTTGGAGCAGTCTCACAGTCTCACACGACAGCTCACGAGAATTCTGAGGGATCAAACGTTTCGCGCCTTTTGGAAGTGTAGTCGACCTCGGCATGACATTACCTGACACTCTGACTAGTTCTTGCTGCCGGAACCAATTGTGAAGCTGAGCCGCATCTAGACACTCAACGCGGTTCTCCATCTCGCCCTCAAACAGCCTAGTTTCCGGAGCTGAGACTTGCCAGAGTTGTGGACTGGATCGCATTGATTGCTATCAGCGGGAATACAGCCTCTTGATGGAATCACCCATGTTTGTGTTTCTCATCTGCTCCTGCCACTTGAAGGCCAGTCGGCTGGCATGACACAGACCTATTTTCATGAACTGGCCTCGAGCCGACCACACAAGATCCTGCTCAGCTCCTGCAGACAAAAGACGACCTGTGTTGGCCAACTGAGATTTTTCCCTCTGAAGTGTCCTGTACGTCATGCTGGGTGAACGCATCAGTCGTGTCCCAGCCGAAAGACCTCATGAGCTCCTTGCAACTCACGGCCTCGCAAATGCGGGCCGGGACGGCTCCTTGTGCATGACCCATTCGTTCCAAAGTCTCTCCCGCCTGCTTGGAGGTTTGCAGTCCGTAGAAGACGTTCTGCAGTGCCTGATAGCCGCACTCATTCTTCACTAGTTTACTTGCTGCATGTCGAACAAGACGCGGCTGTGCCTGGATCAAGGAAATGTCTCCTCACATGTGGAAACTCATGAAAGCATCTGCATGATTCCAACAGCCGTTTTGCAGCAGGCCTTCTGCATCCGTGTTGCCAACCGCTGCCGTCTTCCCGCACTCGATGGAATAAACACTTCGCCTAAGCCGAGGCTCAGCAATGACTGGGAGGTCAAGAGGAGACTGCCAGCCGAGCCTGAACTCTCCAACATGGAAAAGGGACTGAAGCAAGCTGCTCATGTAGCACCTGGTGTACAGAAGTGGGTGCGAATAGAGGCACGGAAGCGCAGCCTTATCATGCATTCCGAAGCTTGGGAATTCATCCCAGCGGGTATGGGCATTCAAACTCGCCAGGTCTACGTTGCGCCATGGTTCACCAAGCCGACGTAGCCGACGTAGCCGACTTCCTTCCTGGCCACACCAATTTCAGAGTCTGCAGCCGGGCACGATGCCCAATCACAACACGCAATCAAGCCACTCAGCGTTCCTACCCACCGTACGTCGGAGAAACGGCTGAACAAAGGTCGCAGCAACAGTCAAAAACAAAGAAAGTGTTGTTCTTGCTTAGCTTCGTCTTCTTTTGGGTTAGCTGAGCTGCGCTTGATTTCGTCAGATTTTTGGGCTTGAATATTGAGCAGGCTGCTCATCCTGCAACGGTCTTAACAGAATCCTGTCTGCAAGACGGTTCACTTGCGAGAAAACCGACACTCGAGCTGAGGCCATGACTACGATACATGTCTTCATGTGCCGAGAGCACGTTGGGAAACACAAATTCAGACCTAAATGGGGCTCCCAAACTGGCTGGGATCAGTGCGGGCGGAATTCCACAGACCTCAATACATCATGTATATATATATATATATATATATGTGCTTCCCCCCCCCCGGGAGATCTACTATTTTTACATACCTTTACTATCCAGAATCCCTTCCGATCTAGTCCCTCGTAACAATAACAGATCCTGAATCAACCCTAAACACCGAACCGGCAATTCGCCTCAGCTTCCTGCCAAGAAGCGTCTGGAGCAAGCAGACCCAAATCAGCCCTCCTTCCCCCCAACTCTGACGCCACCCGCCCCCCCCCCCCCCGCCCTATGGGACCCCGATCGCTTGGAGCAGCTGCAAACCGATACCTGTCTCCTCCTACAGGGCAGTGCACCACACACCCGCCCCACCCCACCCCCCCCCCCCCAACCCCCCCCCCCCCCCAACCCCACCCGCTCTGGGCCGGCCCGGCTGCCGAAGCGGCGCGTGCAAGCAATTAAGCCGGAAATAGTGAACACGTATTTGCTCACAGTATTCTCGCGTCCCCGGGGCTTACAGTACATGAGTTTTCCGCATCACCTTATGTGCTCGAATACTTCCTAGTCTTACGGTTCGCGGCTTCTCCATTATCTGTATTTGATATGCAATACATATACCTGCAGCGGGTACTTATTCTACTTCTCCTTTGCACTTCCACAGGAGGCAAAGACTACAAACATAGGCAGAACTCTATGCGATTTATGGTTTAGGATTTAAGCCCCAAGGTGGGTATAAGGTTCTAATCCTATAGAGAGTATACCGTTGTCACCCTAAACCCTATATGCTTCAAGGCTTAGGAAAACATGTAAAGTTTAAATCCCTGAAATTTTAGGGTTGCGTTTTGGCAGTGCCCCGAACCTCAAACTCTAAACCTTTAACCCCTCATAGCGTGTAAACCCTATAGGGCTAACCCCGATAGGGTAGATAAACCCTGAAAAACCTAACCCGAAAGGGGCCCTATAGGGTTTAAGGCTTGAACTAGTTTGAATGCCCAAGCCTAAGTTTAAATCCCCAGACCTTAAACCTTTAAAAGCCCTGTAGGGCTTCAAAGTTTTAATGCCTAAGCCTGATGTACCTAAGGTCTGGGCATTTACACCTTCAATAACCCTGAACCCTACATGCATTAAGCTTAAGGAAAACAGTAAAGGGGTTAAATCTCTGAGGATTTTGGGTTACGTTTTTGCAATGACCTAAACCTTAAACGCTGAACCTTTGACCCCTATAGGGTGAAAACCCTATAGGGCTGCCCCGAATAAGGTGGACAAACCCTGAAAAAACCTAAACCTTTAACCCCTAGAGGCTGAAAGGTTTTGAACCTACACCTTTAAACCTACAGCGTTCAAAGGTAAGCTATTCGGTTTAAATACCTAACCCTACAGGGACACTAAAGGGATTAAGGCATTAAACCAGTTTGAATGCCCAAACCTAGGTTTCAATCCCCAGGCTTTAAACCTTTACAAGCCTTATAAGGTTTAAAGGTTTTAATGCCTAAGCCTGATGTACCTAAGGCCTGGGCATTTATACCTTCAGCGTTATAACCCTCAACCCTATATGCTTGAAGGCTTAAGGAAAACACTAAAGGGGTTAAATCCCTGAGGGTTTAGGGTTACGTTTTGGCAATGCCCTCAACCATAAATCCTGAGCCCCAACCCCTGTGGAGTTAAAACAACCCTATAGGGCGAACCCCGATAGGGTAGATAAACCCTTGAAGAACCCTAAGCCTTTAGACCCTTCAGGGCTTAAAGGTTTTGAACCTAAACCTTTAAACCTATAGCGTTTAAAGGTAACCTATTCGGTTTGAATGCCTAACCCTATAGGGGCCCTCTAGGGTTTAAGGCTTAAACCAATTGGAATGCCCAAACCTAGGTTTGAATCCCCAGGCCTTAATCCTTTAAAAGCCTTTTAGAGTTGCGCTTGCCCCATGGCTACAACTAGAAGGTTGAGGGCCAGAAAGTTTCAACGGGATCTTGAATCCTGGATCCCGGGGATTTGAAGTTCAAAACCCCGGATTAATTTTCAAAACACCCCTGCCGATTGAATTCAATCGGAAACGAGTGCATTCAATCGGCCGGGATCCAAGATTTGAGATTCCAAGATGACTCGGCAAGAGTCCTGGGAAATCTTGGATCTTGGATCTTGGATCCCGGCCGAATGAATTCATTCGGCCGGGATCCGAGATTTGAGATTCCAAGATGTCTCGGTAAGATGGCGGGGGCACTTTCAGTGTGAGGCATATGCAATTTCATTATGAGGCAAACGGCTTTTGTTTCATTGTGACATTTCATTATGAAGCAGACGGATTTTATTTCATTGTTAAAGAAAGATGGTAAAACGGTAGATCTTTGAAGGGGGGGGGTACCATACATATATATATGTGTATATGTATAGAAATATGTATGACTATACAGGGCTGTGGCTGTTGATCAGGGAAGTTATTGTTCACTAGAAAGCGAGAACAATCAGAACATCCCAGGGATGGCAGTACTACTTAGCCTGAGGCACCACAGGTACAAGCCCACAAGTCCCCACGGTGGGCCCGACAAAGTGCCCTTTTTGCCCCTAATGTTCAGGCACCGGATGTCCAAAAACTGTAAATGGCCGAAGATTCAGATAACAGGCGTGTACATGTTTGCCGCCGACAGAATTCATTGAGAGAGTGCCTGTGCATTACCTGGCCGGCGCTTGGTAGGGAATGATGGAGTGAATCCGATAGTCCCCTCATATTCCATTATCTAAGACCCTATCAGCCATTCCCTCCTACTAAGCATCAGCCAGAAAGAAGAAGGACGGACAAGGAGTAAACAAGCGGCTAGGGTCTAGGGGGGGTTCCTTTGTCTACCCCCTGAGCCTGAATATATACACCCCCACAAGGGACCCCTGTTTTTGTAGACCTAACCAAGTAATTAATCAGCAAGGCTGGCTTCGTAATGGATGCGAAATATGGACGCAACAGGAACAACCATCAAAAACATCTGAGCAGGGCGAGTTTGGCAAAGTGGTGGACTGCGTGCACCTTACGGCCACGTAGCACCACAGGAACAAGAATTCCTAAACATCAGGGAGTGGAAATCACGGCAGTGGCGTTGCGACCGAGGGCAACGCAATAGGAACAAAAGGGCGCGTCCAAAAAAAAATTGCTTTGGCGTTCCCCCCCGTGTTCGCGAGCGTCGCGCCGGGGATTGGTGCTGGCATGGGGAGGGTTGTTTGGGCCCTGTCTGGCTCTTGCGCCTACAGTAGCTTGCGAAACCTGTGGTTTGCCTGAACTGACTCACCCGGCTTGAACTTCCGCCCCCACCGCGTGAACTGCACAACTCCCTATGAAGACAGAAGACGAGTATGTTTATATGTTTATATGTTTATATGTTTATATGTTTATATGTTTATATGTTTATATGTTTAGATGTTTATATGTTTATATGTTTATATGTTTATATGTTTATATGTTTATATGTTTATATGTTTATATGTTTATATGTTTATATGTTTATATGTGCATATGTTTGTACAAACATATATATATATATGTTTATATGCTTGCATGTATGTATGTATGTATGTATGTATGTATGTATGTGTGTGTGTGTGTTTACGTGTATGCATGTGTATGTATGCGTACGTGTGTGTATGTGTGTGTGTATGTCTGTGTATGTCTGCGTATGTCTGCGTATGTCTGCGTATGTCTGCGTATGTCTGCGTATGTCTGCGTATGTCTGCATATGTCTGCGTATGTCTGCGTATGTCTGGGTATGTGTGTATGCGTGTATGTGTGCATGTGCGTATGTGGGTATGCGTTTATGTGTGTATGTGTGTACGTGTGTATGTCTATGTGTCTACGTAGTATGTGTATATGTACACTGCAGAATGTGTACTTGTGCTCAAGGAGGCTCTCGTGCTCGAAGCAGGTCAAACGGAAGCACCACCACAAGCTGCTAAAACTTGCCCAATCAGCATAGCACTGAGGTCGTTCAAGGTCACATCGTTTGACCTTCTTGCCTGCGCAACACTTGGTTCAAAGAGGCCACAAGCACATCAGTAGTGTAATTCTGTTATCTGCTCTTGCTCGCTGGCTAGATCCTATGGGCGTCTGACAGCACGAAAGCCTGCGTACAGGCAGACGCAGTGTCCACAGCCCCTAGCCTGTCTGCTCTGTCTGCATGACGACCTGGTGCGCTCAACAGAACTGCAGCGGGAGAGCTCGGATCAACGGCTGTCAGATATCAGTGCAAAGCTTTGCACATCCATTTTACGAATTCTGGCAGCTCCATGTTGAGCCAGTCTCTGGCAAGCCGGCTTGTTCCGGCACAACTTGCGCTGTAGACGTTCGGCGGCTTAGAGCCTAGTTGACAGTGCAGAATCATGAGGATGGGCTTTTCCCAGCCCAGCAAATGACATTCAACAACACATTGCCTCACAGAAACATCACACCGCACTGGATGTGAATCCCCAAGCCATCCTTTGGCGATGTGCTCCAGTCACACGTGTTGCCTTCACGAATCACATGGCTTCAGCTTCTTTGCAGGCCGCCCCTCATAGGCTCTGCAACTGTTGCAGAAAGCATCTTTTGAACGCTGCCGCTTGCAATCTGGGAGTGCTTGATATGCTTCCTTCATGACCGGGTGATTCATCAAGTCCTCCGCGGCCGCCAGACGGGCTTCGCATGCCCGCGGCCGAGTTGCCACACAACATATCGCCCCAAATGAATATGAAACTTTGACGACCCATCTGTTGAGCGTTTTGCAAAACACAGTGTGCTCAGTCGTCTCAATGTGCTCGCCACCAGTGAGCCTTCGCGGGACCAAGTTGGATGGTGGGGATGACAATAGCAACGCGTACTAACAATAGCAACACGTGCTAACGGGATGCGATGTCGCGCCTGCTGTCACTACAAAATCCAGGTGAAACCCATACGAAATTGCATCCCAAACATGGAGCTGTGCAAGGCGCCCTGCACCCATCTGGAAGACGAAGGCCTACATCACCTAAAGCATCCGAGATGCTGGTTAAAGCGTCGCACCTGGCCTACAGCATCCAGCTTCATTGCCATGATGCCTTGATGGGCGCACGAAGCCGCAGGCCCCCACGACATCCACGACCAAACTTCGAGTATCTCCGGCTTACTCAACCAAACTCTCCGCATATTCACTGGCCACCCCACTAGAAATCCATGCGCTAGTGTTTCGTCACCTGAAGGAGATGCGACAGTGTGGACTTGGGCCATTGCGGCTAAAGCAGCAGCAGATTCCATGCCACAAGCATGCTACCACGGCCAACGAGTGAGGAAGACAAATTGCCTGAAGCAGTGTCGGCCCGGGAAGACAGTCAACCGGAAACGGCGACGACCTGACAAGCTTCATAAGAGGTCACCAGCGCGAAAGCCCGTCGAGACCCTTCGCTGCATCAATACCCCTTGCCTATGATCCTCATTATCGGAGCAAGACCTGCAACTTGGTGACTTTGGTAGGAGGAAGTCAGTTTGCAAGTCCCTGTACAAGTAGACCTGTGAGTCGTCAACTCTGACCCTGTTACTGCGCACATCTGCCTCGGAGTGGAATCTGGCACCGAATCTGTGACAGGATCAAGACACATCCTGGGCACTATAGGGCAGCAAAACCAAGCACCAACAATGCTACACGTCAACAAATCAATGCAGGTGACGTCGCAGACCGGACAGCCCGAGGCATCTGCTCAAAAGCATCCACAGCACCGGTCTGGCAATGGATTTGTGCTTTGAAAGTCATTCATACTTGCAGTTCTGAGAAAAATTTCCAGAGCCGAACAAAAGCCCACGACGTCCAAAAACCGGAAAGAACGGCAAAAACTATCTCGCGAGCATCCACGTCATCAAGTCTTGCCAGCGAGGCCCGGAGTGAATAGGAGTGAATAGTAGCGGGCGCTACTGTCTTTCACAGCTACAGAGCTACCGTAGTGGTCTCAGTGGTCTATTCCTGCACTCGTTGAAAAAGTGCTCAACTCGGGACTGGTACACCGAAGTCCCCAAAGGGCCACCCTAAATCAAGCTACGCAGTGATACAAAGTCTGAGGCTTCCACTTGACCAGTCGACGCAAAGCACCCGTCCTGTCACATAAGACTTCATTGGACACTGTGCAACGGACGACAAAACACCTTCGGCACCGTCAAAAGGAAAGGAGGCCAAGCTCGGCCAAGCTCTGCACGCGGATTCGAGAGCTTCGAGAGCTTCCACGGCACAATTTGAACGCCGCGGCTCCTGGCAGCTGCCCACCGAAGCGAACATGTCGCGCGCGATGCGGCCTGGCCAAGGCATTTGAGCTGCTAAGAGTCTGTCATATCGCGTCGCTGCCCTCTCTGATACATTGGCTGTCACCTGCCGCAGCGAGGTGGTCAGCGAGCGCCGCTGCCCACGTCGCCATGCTGAGCTCAGGTGTGCCAATGGTGTGCTCACTTTGGGGCAAAACCAGGGCAAAGCTTCCAGCTTGAGCACGCGAAAAAATGCTTCTGGGGACGAACCTACTCTCCACACTGTCATAGGTGCTTCAGCAGGTCGCCTGTAGTTGCATAGCTGCTGAGCCAAGAATGATTGGTCCTGGTTTTCACAAGACAACCTTTTGAAACTGCTGGTATCGACTTGAAGCCTGTCACGACAACCGCAGATCAAGGAGGCTAGAGGACTTAATTATGCAGCCTGTAAACAGATGTGCACTCTGCGAATCACGGTTCTTCCTCTCCTCCTCCTCCTCCTCCTCCTCCTCCTCCTCCCTCAACGAAAGCAGCCACTCGATGCTCGACTCGATCGTCCAGACAGGCTCTAAAGACCAGGAGACCGGAGAGCCGCTGCGGGGCTTTGGTAGGATCGATTCGTACTGCTGCTCTTAGGGCCGATTTGTTACGGCCAAGAGTGGGCCAGAAGAGCCACCAAGACCCAGCAATACGATTTGTTACGGCCAAAAGTGGGCCAGAAAGAGCCATCCAGACTCGACAGCACGATACGGCCAAACGTGGGCCAGAAAGAGCCACCAAGACCCAGCAATAGCCAAGAGTGGGCCAGAAAGAGCCACCAAGACCCAGCAATACGATTTGTTACGGCTAAAAGTGGGCCAGATAGGGCCACCAAGGCCCGGCAACACGATTTGTTACGGCCAGGAGTGGGCCAGAAAGAGCCACCAAGACCCAGCAATACGATCCGTTACGGCCAAGAGTGGGCCAGAAAGAGCCACCAAGACCCAGCAATACGATTTGTTACGGCTAAGAGTGGGCCAGATAGGGCCACCAAGGCCCGGCAACACGATTTGTTACGGCCAGGAGTGGGCCAGAAAGAGCCACCAAGACCCAGCAATACGATTTGTTACGTTCAAGAGAGGACCAGAAAGAGCCACCGAGACCCGGCAGTACGATTTGCTATTGCCAAGAGTGGATCAAAAAGAGCCACCGGACCCGGCAGTACGATTTGTTATGGCCAAGACTCTTTCTGGCGCACTCTTGGCCGTAACAAATCGTATTGCCGGATCTTGGTGGCTCTTTCTGGCCCACTTTTGGTCGTAACAAGATATATTGCCGGGTCTTGGCGGCTCTTTCTGGCGCACTCTTGACCGTAATACATCGTATTGTCTGGTCTTGGTGGCTCCGAGACGAAATGCCAACGTGTATGCCGCATTGCGAATCTCAAAAAAAGGATGGTCTTCTGCCCCTCGACAAACGCCATTCATGTGTTATTTGCTGGCAGTGCTTGTACCCCAAGGGTATGGGGTTGGGGTTTTTTCGGTTTCCGCAAATAGGGAGTACCGCTTGTGGTCCTTGTCATAATAGGTTCCTACTACTTGGGGGTCTACATGAGGTGTCCTTTCTATCGTAAACCCCCATTTCCGGTCTGGCAGGCATGGCAGCTGGCAGCAGACCGTCATCGGTTTTGCCGTGTCTTGAAAGTGTCTGCGGCATTCATTGAAACGAGCGGGTCAGCGAATTGAGTGAGCATCTTGTGTGTGCACAAGCTACACTCTCCAGTGAAATTGCACGTTGGCGCCAGTTGCGAGAGTCTGTCTGGCTGCCGACGTGTCCAGCTATGTACAAGTGCGAAATTGCAAATGTCAAACGCAAAGCGAAGCCCTATTCAGGGCCTTTTTTCCAGTAGCCTGAGAAACCAAGGAGGCTATAAACCCTAAACCCTAAACCCTAGACCCCTAAACCACACCCTACAGCAGTCATAACATGTCATTTTATCGTATGGCTTGCGTGGGCTCTCTTCGACGCCTAGATCTGCTGCAGTTCCTCAGTAGAAGTCTTCGACGGTTGTTCCGTCACCTTCCTGAGCAGCACAGATTGCTCTGTAGATCCAACCCCCGATTTAGGACCTGACAAATAGGGTTCAGCCTTTAAGGCTTTTAGAACGACCTCATGTTGCACTGTCTTTGTTATTTTCGGTGTTTTCTCCGGTATATTACCTTGCGTGCCTTGCGCTTTCGGGAGAAAGAAGGACTGCTATTGGGACAACCTGAGGTTCCCGACACATGCGACTTGAAACTAGTTCGTATCCTACCGATGATGCATGAACCCCCCCCAAAAGAAGCAAGACCACACAATAAGCAAAACCACAGGGTTTGCGACTAGTGTGTTTCAGTGAGACATGCGTGGAAAATCTATACGAGTACCCTGAGAAAACCTAAACCATTTTTCCTGTTATCATAGGGTGCCTACCTTTGTAGATTTCGATTTGTGTTCCTTCATGCAGGGTTGGTTCAATATGCCTACTTTCTTGTTCAGCCATCAAAACCAAAAATACTTAGCCAGATGTTCTGCGACATCATGGTTTGTGAGAAAAACTTTCCATAACTACCGATTTTGTTTTAGAATATGTAATTTGCGTTGCATGTCCGTCTAGTCTTTCGGTAATCAATGTACAGTAGTTATTTCGTGATTCATTTTAGTTTCCTTTGCTTCTACAACAGGTTCAAGCACGTTGTTTGATCGAATTTTAAGTGAGTTTACGCACGTAATGTTTTTGTGTTCAATCAATCCCTTTGTGCTTGGTGCATGTTTGAATCTTATCATTCAGCATTCTAATGTTGCATTGAGGATGTACTCAGCAGTCACTCCCATAGCTTGTATATGCATCTCAGATATATTTATAGAATTGTGAAAAATACTGCGGCTTCCCAGATGTTTCTTTGTAAAACACAATGTGTTTCCCAATATCCACAGAAAGATGAAATGCCTCTGATAACCCACTTGCCCTCCGATAAGAAAGACTTAGAATCTGTATTCATCCACTCCCCTCCCCCCTAACGAACAAGACGTGGAATCATAGTAGTCTCATTCTACTGGGTTCTATACATTCACTAGCTGATAAGTAAACAAGAATTGTTGTGGAAGTTGGTTTCCTCTGACTTCATTGAGTTGAGTAACATGACAAACCACAGAACGCTCTACGCCCGTTTCAAGCTGAAACGGATGTCGGTCCTCCACGACACGTTACACATTTGACAGAGACCAGGCCAGGAGCCCGGGCGAGGAGTACAACTGACTTAAAACCTAAAAATCCCACGCCGAGGATGGAGGAGACTAACCGGTGATCTGATTCCTGGAGCTACATCGTGGCTTCGACGCATTGCAAGCGATAGGCCTTTGAGCAAGCACGCTGATGCCGCCTCAGCGCGGCCACCAGCCTGGCCGAAACTGGCGGGTTGAGTGAGCGGCTTTGAAACTGTTTAGGGCTCCGGCTTTTCCCCACCCGCCTAGCTGACAAGCAACACTGCAGGGAAGCACAAGTGGTCCACGCGTCAGAAAAGCTCAAAAGCTCCTCGCGAAGCCACTGCCTCAACCTCTTAGCTTCAAAACCTGAATCCTTTTTCGGGTTGAGGGGTCATGGATTAAGCTTTAAAACAATCTGACTGTTTAGCAGGTTTTTGATTCAGGGGTTTCAGGGCAAGGGTTTGTAGTTTAGGATTTTGAGGCTTCTGCTTCAGGGGTTGTTTAAGATTTTTCAGAATTTAGGGCTCAGGTTGCAAGGTGTTTGTTTTCTTTTTTCCCACCCGCCTAGCTTGCAGAACGCAGCGCTGCATCTTAAGGGTTAGCCTCATAGAGTTTAGAGCTTTAGAGTTCCAAGTAGAAAGGCTGAGCCACTTTCCAGGCTGGTGCCTCCTGGCCTTTCATCAAAACGGAGGCCAGCGTAGGTCATGGGCTGCTGCACTGGAGCTGCGTGGATAGACATCATGAGCTCTGGGGTTGTTGGCGTCTCGCCCGGCTCGCGGTGTTGGCTCTCGTGTTGGCGTCGCCTCTCGCCTCGTGGGGGAGAGCTCTTGTATGGGAGCTCCCAGATCCTTCCGGACCTTGGGCAGCAGCTCACGCTGTCTGGTCGGTGTGAACTCACGCAGGGTCGGTGTTGGCTGTCGCCTTGTGGGTGACTCTTCTCCATGTGCGATCAGCTCTCGCTTGGGCGTTGCGTCGCCTGGCCAGTACGAGTGCTGAAAGTGCAACTTCTTGCAAACACTTCAGCATGCAACCGTGCCATTCTGGTAGTCGTAGGGCCCAGGCACCACTTTGCTGAAGGTCCGCGGAGCCTTTCCGCAGTAGGTTTCATGTTCATGCTCAGTTGATATATGTGACCCTCCTAGTTTCCCAGTTGACACGTGATGTGCACTTGAGTTGTCTGCTATGAGTGTGAAGCATAGGCACGAGGACATGTCAGGCAGTGCAGATTTCTTTTGGCTTGGTGAGACCTTGTTTTGAGTGGGAAGAACCGTTTTCTGTTCGTTTTCTCGAAACTCGTTTGTCGGAACTCGTTTCCTGTTTGTGACCTGGTATTTGGTGACCAGAAGTGACTCAAGCCAGTTTAGGTCTGCACAGAGCTCAGCAGAGCACCTAAGAGGTGCTAGGAACCTACCCACAGTGTTTAGGAGTAGAAGTTCCATGGCTGAGTGTTTTCACCTGAAGTACCTTCGTTTGCCCAGGCCCGGCAGACAGGGCCGGAAGCTGGAGAGCCGTGCTCGCATTGGCTCAAGACGAGCGGAGCTCGAGAAGCTGTGAATAGCGCAGTGAAAAGAGTCCGCACTTTGTGCTGTGAGGGTTGAGTGTAGTCTTGACCTGAGGTCCCTTAGGCCCCCGTAGCTGTGCCACGAGTTTCAACGTGGTAGCGGAGCTTCGTGCTCCAGCATGGACAATGGTGAAGAACGTGTGCCTGGACGAGACCGTTCTCCGAGAGGCCGCAGTGCAAGCAGCCTGAGTTCCACAGGGCTTACTGGTGCAAGGTCACCAAGTGCCCGTGGGAGAAGAGAACGTGGAAGGTCTTTGCCAGCGCGACCAGCTTCAGTTCCACGCGGAGTAGACCCAAGGCAGTGGACAGCTACGACTGGAGCAGGCCATCAGCCACCAGTCGGGGCTGTGCCTTCGTTTGGACCTCAGTTCTACCAGATGAGCACCACAAGAACCCCTTCAAGTTCCGAATACGCAGTTGCCCGTTGCACCTGGAGTAGCTCAACAGATGGAGTTCACGAGAGCAATGCTGCAAGCGCAGGACGAGCAGATCCGACAGCAGGCAGCTCAACTTCAACAGATGAGTGCCATGCTTACGCAAGCATTGCAGCTTGCAAGTGCGAATGCTGCCAATGCGCAGAATGCAGCAGCTGCAGCTTCATCGTCGACGAGCCCTACACCTGGAGGGGACCCCTCAGCAGCACCTGCGAATGCATCGACTCCTGTGGACATGGAAGTAGACTCTGGTGTACGAAACAAGAGAGCAGAGGGTTACATTCCACAGTTGCCTCAGCTGAACTATGCGTCCATGACAAGCAGACATGCTGAAATCCGAGTTTGGACGGCCTACAGAGACGAACTTACGAGTTGGCTTTGTTTGCTCGACGACCGCTACGCTACGGAATTGCAAGAAGCGATCAGTAGCAATGTGGAAGTCTTGCAAGTGAGGCTTGAACCCGGGAAAGCAGCCCGGTCAACCAAACTTTGGTTTTTGCTTCGTCAGTCCATGAGCAAGTTCCAACGTGGGCAAGATTTGGTGCATCTCATCGAGGTGAAACAAATGGGAGCAAGTGCCGGATACGAACTCTGGCGCTCGTTGAACAACGAATTGTCAGTTCGCTCCAGAGTGGAGGGACAGGCCCTCCGCGAACAGGCGTTAGGCCTGGTGCCACCAAAGCATCTCAAGCGACCACTTGATGTCGCCAGGTGGTACACCACCGAGCTTCTCAAGTTTGAGGCGCAGGTGAAGCATCGCTTCCCGGAGTTGCTCATCGGAGAACAAGAGGGAGTCCTGTGTCTGATGAAGCACTTGGATTCTGAGACCAAGAGATATCTCCTCCTCCTTCACTCAACAAAGAGCATGGGTGAGCTGATGACTGGTTTGCAGTTTTACGACGAGCAGCTTCGTGTGATGGACTTCCAGAGAGAAGGAGCATCCGGGTATGCGAATGCCTTCAAGGGTGGCAAGGGCGGAAAGGGCGACAGAGACAAGAGCAACAAAGGCTCCAAGGGCAACAAGGGTAACAAAGGCGAGAAAGGAGAAAAGGGACTGAAGGGTGGCAAAGCGAAAGGAAAGGATAAGAAAGATGACCAAGGCGGAAAAGGAGACAGAGCTCGGAGCAAGAGCAGAGAAGCGAAGAAGACAGATGTCTGCCGGAACTGCGGGAAGACTGGACACTGGGCACGCGACTGCTGGGCACCACCGAAGGACAAAGCCGCAGCGGCGACGAGCCAGGCCGTTACGACGCAGCCAGAGGCACCATCGTCTTCATCGTCTACATCGGCGAAAGCAGCAGCGCAACCCACAACCAAGGGTAGTGGAAAAGCACAGTCATCAATCAAGACGTTTCTGGAGGGATATCACTTTGGTATGATGCTCACGAACCAGGTGGTTAGTTTTCCTTCAGATGATCGCGTTTACTGGTTGATTGACTCTGGTAGTTCGTTCCACATCATCACGAGAGAGACGCTTGAGAGTGATCATGTGAAGGTCCTTGCATGGCTTGAAGGACGCCCGAAGTCGTATGCGGAGACTGCGACAGGAGATTCCGTTGAGATTGGCGGATCGACACATGTTTTGGTGGAAGTGTGCTTTGAAACCACCACATCAGCATCACTGAAGAGCAGTTCTGAGCATGAGGGTGACGCTGTGTACATGTGTAGGGCTAGGTTTGAAGCCGTCATTTCCGATCAGATCAAGCACAATTTACTGAACATCAACTTACTTTGTCAAAATGGAGGTTGGGAGCCAGCAATGTGCGACCAGCAGGGCGTAATTACCGTCCGAAAGCACGGCGTAACGCTGAGACCAACCATGTTTGCTTCAGTTAGTTGGCTTGCGTCAGTTCGGAATGACCATCCTTTAGCGCTGAAACCGCAAGATTTGATCGCCAAAACGGAACAGTTTCGTCGAAGTCGGTCTCGCAAGTCGTCTTCGAGTCGTGATTTTCATCGTTCGACTTCGAATCGAGGTCATCGCAGCTCTGCGAGAGTGTGTGTTGAGCCCGAAAACCCCGAATTGCTGGATGTTTCATGTCTTGATGAGGTAGTTGATTGCGAGCTTCAGACGAGCCACGAACATGTTGACCTGGACCAAGGCGAAGCTAAGGACAGACTAAGGACAGTTGGTGACGTTTCCGGCTCTGCGAGGGATCAACTTCAGTTTTTCAGTCATGTGGATACGCCAGTTGTTCGTGAGCTTGATAGGGATGAACGCTTGATTTTTAGTGAAGACAACAGCGTTATTTCACACAAGCAACAGGACAACAGCACCACACCAGCAGTCGAGCGGCTTGTATTTGAAAATGACAGCAGCGTTATCTCACACAAGCAACAGGACAACAGCACCACACCAGCAGTCGAGCGGCTTGTATTTGAAAATGACAGCAGCATTATCTCACACAAGCAACAGGACAACAGCACCACACCAGCAGTTGAGCGTCTTGTGCATGAGCATGGTAGGGAAACAGTTGTCTGTCGTGCTTGCTTGGAGGATTTCCCTGATGAGGTTGAGATTGGCAGCTTGGATTGCTCAAAGAGGCGAAGTTTTCCTAGAGTAGGACAGATAGGAGACCGCCGCTATGGATCCGAGTGCCACGATGCAACGGAGCATTCAAGAGTTGGAAGGCATGCGCCAGGGGGCGAGACGCAGGAGATTGATACTGTTGGAGGCCAACGCCGCGCAGCATGGCATGGAGCTTCCACAGAATCTCCGAGAGGAACTCCAGGCAACGTATGCCGAGGCGGAGTAGGGGATTCGGCAAGGCTGGACCCTTCGACCTCATCGCCTTCGATAGAGTACGTCGTGGAAGAGACGGAAGCGGCGGAGGCACCGTCGTCCCACACTGGGGTGAAGGAATTCCAAACGGATCCTTCGATGTCAGAGGCTCCAACCGAGGAACCCGCTATAGTCCTGATGAAGCCGACGCCGAAGATCAAATGCAGGAGAAGGGTTAGAAGGGCAAGGCCATGAGACCGGTTCGGAATTTGCTGCCGGACCATGTGGACCAATCGACCATGGGAGTCGATCCTCGGGAGCCATCCGGCCCCACGCCGGGATCGTCAGCGCCAACACGGAGAGGAAAACGGCGCTGGGCGTCGACAGGATGGATGACGTGGATTGCTCGTCGATTTGGAGGGGCGTGGACGGCACAAGCCCCGGGAGACAGCAACCCACCGGACACGCCGGTTTGCCTCCTGTGCCAGAAGTATGTCACCGAAGCCCATTTGATGAGCGAACCACACGAAGCCAACATGCAGGGCTTCACGCACGTCATCTCCAAGGAGGGCCTCCGCGTGACGCAGAACCCGGTGAATTGGGCCACATGGGAGGAAGCTCTTGCCGAACCAGAGCAGCTGGAACTTGGAGTGAAGGCTCGCTCAGTGGTTGCACTGGGACCGAGCCCGAAGAAAACGACCGCGGCAGCACCGGCGATCCCGGTGGTGGTGGAGATAGACGAGTCCGACGAGGATTGGGGAGAATGGAGGCCAACCACAGAGATTCCAGCTCCAACGACTCCACCACATCCAAAGGATCCCCCTATCTCCATGATGCAGCCGCCGGGGGAACCGGTCAGCCCGACAGCAGTGTACACGGAGCACCGCCGGGGCCCGAGCCCAGGCATGCGAAGAGCATGGCGGGATTCACTTTCCAACCTGGGCTATCATGGTCCGCATCTGCAGCTGCATCTGAGCACACCAGGCCACACCGCAGAAGGGCTGCAAGCCGTCGAACCTTTGAGCTTCCTGCGAATGCAGGCGAAGGACCACGCCCAACTGCCGGTCAGCTTGATACCCCCGAAAGCCACCAGCGACCTCTCGATGGAGACAGGAGAAGCGGGGACATGGATACCAGCAGGAAGGCCATTCAACAACAATGAACCTTCGCACTCAGCTCAAGGCGGAAGTCCTCACTGGCCAACAATACGAGGACCGGCGCCGAGCAAGGTCGCAGGACATACAGGCTGCGAGGTCGGTCGCGCCGAGGCTGGCGCTTCCGATACCTCCGCCTCCTCCAGTTCTGCGGCCGGAACGCACGCCCGAAACTCCAATTCCGTGGAGTGGCGCGCCGTCGGCTGCATTTATGAAACTTGTCAGGCGTCGCCGAGATCGCCAAGAGCGCGATCGTTCTCGCTTCCCGTCTCCCTTGTTCCAAGACGAGAGAAAAGAGCCCGAAACGCGACAGCCACAACAGCAGTTTGAGTTATTGGTTGCGCAGCAAACAGGCAGAGCTTCAGCACTACATGCAGAGACACGTACCATACATGTCTGACTGTGAGTTTTGCCAGCGCACTGGAGGGACCACTCCAGCCCGAGAAAAGCGTAGCGACCTGAACCCGAGAGAGTTTAAGCTGACCAGTGCTTCTTTCGCAAGCTTGCATTCATCGTACTGGTTCATACCATGAGCTTTGCGATTGCAGTTTGCTTTAGACCTGAGAGAGAGAGCGCAGCAACAACAGCAGAGCATTTGCATCCCTGGGTCAGGCACTTTGGTGTGAAACAGCTTTGTGAGGGTACTGAGGACAAGCTTTGCACTCCGAAAGGCATGCACCAGCAGCAGAACGAGCCATTAGGACCCTGAAAGGAATCGTAGCAACACATGAGCTTGAGTTGCGTGAACATGGCGTTGTTTTGGATGCTGAGTGTGCGGATCTTTTCGACCTTTTGTTTCAAAACGCAGCACACACGCACAACAGGTTTTCAGTTTCTGTAGGGTCGACCATGTCACCCATGCAGAAGATCCGCGGAGATCGCGTACGACCGCAAGTTCACGTATCCGTTCGGTGCGGCAGCATATGCTCAGACAACGCGGGCTAGAAGACCTGATGCGGATGCCAAATATGCTCGAGGGATCTACTTGGGACTAGTGCTTGGGAGCACAGGTCATGCCATGGAAATCCGCTTGGATAGTGGGGAGACGAAACGGGTGATCGCGCCCGGACTCAAATTGCTCTACCCGTTGCGTTTCGACGCAAATCTTCTTCCCGGTGCAAAGGCCCTCGATGGCTTCGTGCCCCCGCCTGAAGCACCGAAGACCAAAGAGCTGTTTCTCCCATATGTTCCAGGTGGAGGTCCTCCCATCGACTGGGTAAGACAACATGGTGTTACACCCAAGTGCCCCGGATGCCAGGAAGGCGTCAGCTCGAGCAGGCATTCCCAAAAGTGTGTGAAGAGATACCAAAAATGGTTGCGTGATTCCATCGATGATGCTCTGGAGGCATTAGATGAAGGACCGAAGGTCGACCGAAGACCTGAGGAGCTAATTGGAGAAGACCCATACGATGATGACGAGCAAATGAAGCCGAACAAGCGAACACGCTTTGGAGGAGAGGAGGTCCGAGCGTTTGATCTTGAGCAAGCAGGAGTCGGAGACCTGGAGATCCCGGAGATGTCAGCACCGGATGCTGACTGGAATGTATCCGAATACCAGCCGTCCGAGGCTGAGGATGAGGATATGGGAGACGCTCCAGAGCATCCCCAGACATTCCATGAGGGGGTCCCAGTCCGATACCTGGAGGAATTGCTCGAGAGCGCCCACTACACACCACAACCACTTTCTTGTTGTGACCACTACGACGTCGAAGCAGCATGTCACTTACTTGTTGGTCGGTCGAGCGTGGAGAAGTTCCCGTATGTTTGCTTGAACACAACAACACAACGACAGCACCACAAGCAACAGCAGTCGGTCGAGCGTGAAGCAGTTGAGTTGTTGAATCTCCAGGATCACCCATGTGTATGTTCCTCAGTTAAAGAGAAAAGGGAAGATGAGTCCGCAGGGGCGTACATGAGAATCCAAGACAGGACTCTGTGGGTGAATCGACCTCGAGCCAGCTACGACGACCTGGAAGGTTTCCAGCTGGACCCTGAAGAGACATGGCAAGGAATCAAGAAAGAAGTGAATGCGCTCGATAGTCTGAAAGTTGGTTATGCAAGATCAAAGAGCGAGATTGATGAATACCGCAAAGCCAACCCAAACTGTCGGACGGTCAAGTCCCGATGGGTCCTCACTCAGAAGGCCCCAGGACTAGTCCGAGCAAGGATAGTCGCTAAGGATTTTGCTCATGGCCGACCATCCGCACTCGATTTGGGGTTGAGTTCTAATACTGCGTCGGTGGAAGCCCTCAAGATCGTCCTTGCACGGGCGGCGAAGGGAAAGATGCGGGCTTACGGCCTCGACATATCCACCGCGTTTCTCTTTGCGCAGGTAGTGGAACCCACCATTATCGAGTTGCCAAGCACATTCGCGCTCGAGAGCGGCGAAACCGCATACTTGATACTAGAGAAAGCGCTCTACGGTTTGCGTTCCGCCAGCCTTAGCTGGCAGCGACACCTGAACAGGATCGTATCTGCACTAGGCTTACAAGCGAGTCCACTCGAACCGACGCTTTTCAGCGGATGGGCCAACCTTGAATCCGGATGGGAGTATATCATCATGTTAGCGTACGTGGATGATTTGCTCATTGTGTCCTCTACCGAGAAAGGGTTCGAGTACGTCCACGAAGCCCTGAGTTCAGTCTTGAAAGTCAAAGTGACAGGGAGGCTGATCGAAGATGGGCAGATGGAATTCCTCGGTCGTTTAATCCGTTGGGATGGACGACAGATCATGCTTGGGGTGAAGCCTGAGTATGTGAAGTCGGTCTTTACATCCTTCGGATGGGACATATCCACCGTAAAAGCATCCTTGACGACACCCGACATCAGGAGTATGTACGATGAGGAGAGTGTTGAAGAGCCTTCAAAGGAGCTGTCCAGTGAAGCAGCTTCACGGTTCCGAAGTTGCCTAGGGAAGATAGGCTGGCTCTGTCAAACTCGCTCAGATATAACGTACTTTCACTCCATGTTGTCGCGCGGACAAAGCATGCCACGGCAAGTGCATGAAGATGCACTTCGCAAGTTCCTGCGATGGTTAGCAGCGTTTCCGCTGTTAGATCAAATCTTCCCGCTCGGAGATGGCAAGACCAATGAGGGGGAGAATGCCAGCCTGGTGGCCTATTGCGACAGCAATTGGGGCAGCGAGATGAGCGTAGCCCGGAAAAGCACCAGTGGCGGAGTGATCTACATCGCAGTGGACGGTCTGTGGTACTGCATAAAGGGGTACAGCCGCCTGCAGAGCGTCGTGGCACTCAGCTCAGCAGAGGCAGAGTTGTTTGCCATCGCCGAGGCAGCGAAAGAGGTGGCAGGACTTGCGCAATTGACGGCGCATATCTGGGGCACCCTCCAGAAACCCCACCGCGTGTACACTGACTCTGCCTCAGCTAGGCATATCGCCAGCATGGAGGGGCTACTCAGGCGCATGCGGCATATAGACTTGAGGTTGTGCTTTATCCAAGACCGTGTCCATAGCGGCGAGTTGGCAGTAGAGGGAGTAGCCGGAACCGAGAATGTGAGCGATCTTCTCACAAAGAATTTAAATCGTCTCCAAACAGCAAAGCATACAGCAACCCTCGGACTAGAAGATGTCACCAACATCGATTTCCGAGAGGTCCCAGCAGTCAGGTCTTGCTTGTTGCTGTCTGGAGTGTTAGATTCGATACTCGGGCCGGATAACCTCAAATACGAAGCTTTCTGTCGGCTATGCGAACTCGAGACTGAATATTCAACTTTGCTGATCGAGTTTTGCACGAGTTCACGTTCGAATCTGTACCTGCAAGGAAGTGTGCACCAAGTATTTGTCCTGCCGATTACTCAAGGGGTTGACGGAACCTCAAATGACACCGTGGAGCGGGTCATGTCTGCAATGAATGTTGCGAGAGAATGGGGGATGAAGGTTGTTTTCTGGAGCAGCACTCCTTGTACCGGAGGTAGCCCGTACCAACGGCGACACGAAGATCGGCCGGGCTATCAGGACCATCTACAAGCTTTGTTCACGGTGCATCGCAAGCTCTGGCGGAGCTTCTTAGTGATGGTGAACCACCCGCAAGTGGGGGTATGGGTCATAGAATGGCCGCAGAGGTGTGCCTACTGGGGATGGGCAAGCACCCGTTCGTTTGCAAAGCAAAGAACCCATTACACTGGCGAAGTGCACGGCTGTGTTTCAGGCTTGGTAGGCAGAGATGGATTACCTATCCGAAAGATTTGGAAACTGATGTCGAACGATGAACAGTTTGTGCGAACAATGTCCGAAACGTTTGCATGTACCTGCAAGGGAGATCATTCACGAAACTTTGATCTCAAAGCAACGCAGCACTATCCGCCAGCTTTCGCGGACGTCGCCCTGGAAAGCTTGCGACTGCGGTAATTAGGTTACTTTGCGAGAGTTAGTCGACCTCCAGCGGTCTGAAGCAGTGCAGCGGTCTAGGACTGAGGAATGCGCCGGAATGCGCGCCCCGGCGAGGAGCTTAGTTGACTTTGCGTGGAGCTTAGTTGACGTGACCAACAGTGAAACTCTTGGTCATGAGGGGGAGTTGATATATGTGACCCTCCTAGTTTCCCAGTTGACACGTGATGTGCACTTGAGTTGTCTGCTATGAGTGTGAAGCATAGGCACGAGGACATGTCAGGCAGTGCAGATTTCTTTTGGCTTGGTGAGACCTTGTTTTGAGTGGGAAGAACCGTTTTCTGTTCGTTTTCTCGAAACTCGTTTGTCGGAACTCGTTTCCTGTTTGTGACCTGGTATTTGGTGACCAGAAGTGACTCAAGCCAGTTTAGGTCTGCACAGAGCTCAGCAGAGCACCTAAGAGGTGCTAGGAACCTACCCACAGTGTTTAGGAGTAGAAGTTCCATGGCTGAGTGTTTTCACCTGAAGTACCTTCGTTTTCCCATGTCTGGCAGACAGTGTTTGAAGCTGGAGAGCCGTGCTCGCATTGGCTCAAGACGAGCGGAGCTCGAGAAGCTGTGAATAGCGCAGTGAAAAGACCGCACTTTGTGCTGTGAGGGTTGAGTGTAGTCTTGACCTGAGGTCCCTTAGGCCCCCGTAGCTGTGCCACGAGTTTCAACGTGCTCTGTGACGGCGTGACTTACTGACAAGTTGAGCCTCCGACCTGCTGACCACTGAGCCTGAGGCCGGAGCTCCACCAGCAGCCGGCGCTGGTGACAGCACTGCCGTCGTGGCTTGAGTGCGCTCCTGCAACAATGTTGCAAAGACAAGAAGGGCGCTGTTGCATCGCCACTTCCCAAGAGAGTTCCGAAGAGGGAGCTTGAGTGAAATACACCTTGCATCAGTGGGATCCACGCTGTAAAATCACCCTCGAGGCTGGGCTGACAGATCAGCGGAATAGCATAGTATCTAGTCTAGAGTCCATGTAGTATGCCGTTTTTCGCATATCGTTTTTAGTATGTAGTATATTGTGTTGTCTATAGTCTGTAGTCTATAGTATATAATCTTTAGTCTATGGCATATAGTATATATATACTACAGCATACGTCTAGTTTGCCTCGCCTTGCCTGTCTCCGTGTCTGAGTTTCTGGCTCATGCAGTCGGCCGGCCTTGGAGTGGAGGCTGCGGATTTCCTCTGCCATTCCCTTCATCAGAGGTGTCTCCATTGAGGGGCAGACCACACCCGCCGCCTCATCCAGTGCCTCGCCATTCGTGGCGAGCTTGTGGGCAAGTGGTGGTGTGGAGGACTTGGAGGGCTGAGAAGCTTCAGACTGAGCGCTCAATGGTGACTCTACTGGCACAGCGTGAAGGCGCTGCTTCAGTGAGGCGCGTCGTCCAGGAGGCGACAGGGGTGTTGGTACCGTGCGCAGCTCGGACATGATGCCAGGTGATAGACTGGATGTCAACGGAAGTGGCGGAAGTGGGTCCTTTGGGTCCTTTGGGTCCTTTGAGAGTTTCTTCACCTCGTCATCGAACATGGCTCGGCGGTGTGAAGGAATCCGGTCCAACACGACAGGAAGGTCACTCGAGTTGTTGTTGTGGACCACCAGTCTGGCAAGCACTTTGGCCGCTTCTTGTCGCACCATGTTGTCAGAATCATCAACCAGCGGAAGTGTCAGCGTCGCCACAGCTGGGAAGAACCGTTGGAATGCATCGGGATATATCTCCTGGACCTCAGAAGCGACTGTGGTTTGCAAGCAGTCAGTCGGGTCGCACCTAGAGAGGGTTCAACCACCCAGAGATTTTTCAGGAGGTCCAGGACAAGCTTCCATTGTTTCCACATGTGTCTGCTTCCTGAACATGATTGTCAGAGTCACCTGTGGAAGCTCTAGCCCCCGCAGCAGCAAGTTCAGCGCCTCCTTCTTCACGAACACACCTCACAGCTGCTACACCACGTTTGCCAGCTGAACAAATCTTAGAAATCTTCCATCGAAGGCGAAAAGCCTGTGGAACCAATGTGAGGTGGAAGCTCCTGATAGCCATAGCTGTGAGGAATGCAAACAGGCTGCTCATTACAGAGGCGGAAATGGCACTGGCAATACCAATCCTCCAAGAGCACCTCGTAGGGAATGGACCACAAAAGCTGCTCCACAAGATCGATGAGGCAATTGTGCTTCCACACACCTGAGCTTCCAATCTTCGATCACAGTAAAGGACATGGTCTGGCGGTACTGCAGGATCGATCGCAAAGTGCTACTACAAGCAGTGAACCAGCTTTCACCCTCTCCTTTTCGGTACTGGTGGCAGGGCACTCCTGTCGTTGATCCGAGCAAGCGCCACTGGCAGGAGCACTTTTGCTTGCTTCTCGAAACCACGTCGGAGACCTTTGGAGATCAAGCCCATGCCTGAGCCCACGACCTCAAAGTAAAAGTCTTAGTTTAGGGCTGGGGTGGGGGCCGAAGTTTCTTCTGAAGTTGCGACCCTTAGTGGGGAAGCCGATGCTAAGCAGATAAGTCTTAATGATGAGGTTCTCCAGTTTCTCAAAGACTAGTAGAATCTAGTAGGGCATTCATTTTTCTTCATCCTGATGCTGTGGCCATGACATGTGTCAACAGGCATGACAGGGGCTGCGGGCTCTGCTCCTTGTGCTGCCAAAGATGCACTTGGCAACTTCGGTCAGCACTGGAATGTCGCTCTCACCTGGTGAGCTGTGAGACAAGAGCAAAGGGTTGGACAAAACCCACTTCCAAGACATGGAACTCCCTTCTTTGAGAGCTGTCTGTGTTGTTGGTTTCGCAAGTCGAGTTTTAGCCCCTATGAAGGCGAGGGACTTTTGATCATCCGCTGGATGGTCGACACAAGGGACGCGTAGCTGTCCCCCGCTGAGCACTCCAGGATTTCTAACAATACCTCCAATTCAGTGTCGTGCTGGCAGGACAATCCCAAGTTGTATCCTGACAAGCTTCCAAACCTGCAAGTGCTGAAGCTTATCCTTCCTTTTCTTCATGGAAGTCACGCTGGTGATGCACCATCCTGTCAAATCGCTATTAATCACTTGATCGGAATCCGGGCTCAAGTATCTTATGTTTCACGCTATCCACGCAGAACATTACACAATCATCTTATTTTGGCGCCGAAGCGGCACTGCACTGCACCATACTGCGGCGCCCTATGTTCGAAAGCATAACTCGGGCACAAAGCAAGACTCAGTGTCCAAGTACCCTGTGCATTTTTACGTCTCCAACCTATTTCAGGGAAACATAACGGCTCGTGTACTCCACAGGCTCGAAAACAGAGCCCGCGGCCGTAAGGTCCTTTGGGAAGCTTGAGGAAATGGATCGATTTTGCCGAGCAGATCACCTCAGTAAAGCATAAAACGCATGAGACCCAGAAAGCGCTTTTCAGATAGCACACAGGCGCCAGAGCACAAGTGCAGCACAGGAGCTTGCACTGGTACCGCTTGTCTGTAAGGCACTGGCTTCACCTTCACACATTTACCTCCTCCCCTCCTCACCCCCTCCTTACCCCTCCTCACCCCCTTCACCCCCCTCCTCCCCTCCTCCCCTCCTCTCCCCCACCTGCCCCTCCACCCTCCTTGCAAAAGTTCTTCTTTTTCGGGGCTGAGCCGCAGTAAGATTACTATATCAGGGCCCTTGGTACCTGGCAGCCATGGACTGTGAAAATATGACATTTCTTTGTTTGCCTAGTTGCTTGCAGGTACATGTGTAGGACATGAGTGCTGTGACATGGCAAGAACATGTTTTGTTTTGGCATGAGCATGTTTGCATGACATGAAGGTGCTTTGACTTGACATGTTTTGGTTTGCAAGTCCGATGATGAGTTTTGAGAAGCACAGAGAGGCTTTTAGCTCTCGGGAGGTGACCTGAGAGTCATCTGGAAGTGCTGAAGCAAAGCTCTGAGGAACAGACTTTGGCCGTTACTCACTCCGTGTGCTTTGCCCCGTCGTTCGTACCGTGTCGTGAACGTTTGACACTCGACTGAGGCATTCTGAGAGCATGCTGTATGTTTTGCAACAGACCTGAAGTCCTGAACCAGTAACCAAGATGTTTTGCATGTTACTTTTGTCTTCTCCTTTGTCTAAACAAAGTTGAGATGTCGTTTGAAGACTTGAAGCCTTTGCTCTTGGAGAGAGCACCTTTGCTGACCAAAGACAGTGCAGCTGAACACTGACGTGTTTGGCTCAAGTGCGAACGGAAAAAGCAGTCTGCGCTGAAGCTCTGCTTTTCACATGGTAGCGGAGCGTCCTGAAGAGACGTTCCAGGAAAAGCCATGGCCCAAGTTCCGGACGCGTCTACAGTGCCAGTACCTGATGTGAGCCCTGAGGAAGAGGCTTTGCTGTTTGGGTCTCAAGGACAACCGACAGCACCTGCTGGAGGAGCGAACCCTTTTGCGTCGCCTCCGGCAACTCCAGCTCAAGCCTACTGGAAGCCAAGTGGGTGGAGTACAAGCTGGAAATGGCCTTGGTGAAGGCAACTTCCAAGCCATCTTCTTGGAAATGCTAAGGCAGCAAAGTCAGGCCAACCAGCAGAACCAGCAGTTGATAGCTGCCCTCATGAGAAGAATGGATTTGGAAGAGAAGCGTCGAAATGAGGCTGAAGAGAAGGCAGCGGAGACCGCACGTTTGGTTGCGGAGGCTGCAGCTAGAGCCAAGACGGAAGACCCGTTTGCAGCTGCACCGAGCACCTTCTGTGCCTTTTGCAGGAGCTACCTCGTCTTCGAGCTCTGTTCGGAGCCCATTGGTGCAGAATAGGGCGGAGAAGTACCTTCCATCTCTGCCGATGCTAGAGCATCAAGGCATGAACAAGGGCAGGATGCGAGAAGTCGAGACATGGCATGCCTATTTGGAGACACTGTCATCGTGGCTTGCTCTTCAAGATGAGTCTTTCGTTCGAGAGTTGCAACTCTGCGTCAAGCAAAAGAATGAGATCCTTCAGAAGGATTTGGCGGATGATGTTGCTGCTCGAAGTGCGAAGCTTTACTACTATCTCACCCAATCTCTCTCACGTTGGGAAAGAGGTCAGGAGTTGCTACGCTCGTGCTCGAAAAGGCAGTCTCTCAGTGCCTGCGGATACGAGGCGGTGAGGACCATCACGCAGCAATACAGCATCGTGTCTCGCATGGAAGCTGTCTACGTGCGGGAGCAGTGCCTCAAGTTGGCGACTACGTGCCAGCATCAACGACGGCCGACAGACCTCATCCGTCACTTGGAGGACGAGTTTTCTCGTGCCGAATCCAAGCTTGGGAACTTTCCAGAGTTGCGTCTCACGGAGGCTGACCGCTGCAGTGTTTTGCTGCAAGCTCTGAGCCAGGAGCTCAGACAGTACGTCGTTCTTCATGGAAAGAGCAACGACTGGACATCGCTGAGCGATAGCCTTCGGTACTATGAGGAGCAGCTTCGTCTGTGTGAGGGTCCTTTTTCCTCAAATCGGCAGATGTCAGGAAAGGGTGACAAGCTTTGTGACCACTGTGGAGGAAAGGGACACCTGGCTAAGGACTGCTGGAGCCGTCAGCGTGAAGCCGGTGAAAAGGGCAAGAAGGGCGACAAGGGCAAGAAGGGCGATGGCAAGGGAGCGCAGAATCCCAAAGGAAAGCCACGCTCTCCAACGCCGAAAGGCGGAAAAGGCGGCAAAGACAAGGAGCAGAAGCCCGACAAGCCTGATAAAGGCAAGGGCAAAGGCAAGAAGAAGAAGAAGGCTAGAGCCCGGGCTATGGGAGAACCAGAGTCCGAGGCAGAGTCCGAGTCTTCGAGGACCTCCACCGTGATGGCGATGAGGTTTGCCAAGCCTTCTGCTGTACGAGAAGTACTGAGCCAGCCTGAGCCTGAGAAGCCTAAGCCCGTAGAGGCAGTCCCTAGACCGGTCGCTGTAGGGCCGAAAGTCACTGTAGATGAGAAGGTAGGCACCCTGACTGGAAGCACCTCGAAGGGAGATGCGGCATACGTCTGCGCTTCGCTGCAGGTAGAGCATCGTGATGTGTGGCTGGTCGATAGTGGAGCCACATGCCACA
The DNA here is from genome assembly GCA_905221605.1 of Symbiodinium natans. NCBI lineage: Eukaryota > Dinophyceae > Suessiales > Symbiodiniaceae > Symbiodinium > Symbiodinium natans. Next base: position 32,116 of record CAJNDS010002825.1, read on the forward strand.
TCGTCTCAGCAGATCATCTGTCAGGATTTCGTGTCTGCAAGTACCATGATCGCACGGTGACGCTCTATAGTGCCTCAGGAGACATCATAAACGTATCGAATGTCGTTGATCTTGAAGTTCGTTTCGGCGACGTTTCGTTGACGTTGGAGGACGTCCTTGTGGCGGACGTGCCTTTTAATGTGGTATCTCCGTGGTCCGCGTCGGAACGGGGCTGGAAGACGCACCTTGCGCGCACCGGGTCTCGCATTTACAAGGGTGGAAAGAAGAATGTCCGCCTGGTTGGGGCGAAACGGGCCTGGTGGGCGATTAGCGGAAAGAAGCAGAAAGCTCCTAAACGCCCATCCAAGGGATCGGACATGGAGATCGACTCTCTTCCTGTTGACAAGGAACCCAGGAAAGACATTACTGCAGGACCAAGCATCCTGAAGAAGACTTCGAAAGAAGTGAAGAGTGATGAGAAGCCTGGAAAGGACGAGAAGTCTATCCGCCATGTCTTGACGGGAACGCCGTTTGAGTTCATGTTGCGCGGCTTGAGGGCTGAAGTTAGGAGTAGGTCCCTGGAAATTCCTGAAGAACACGCCGTTAGGAAACCGCACGACATGATCTGTACTAGAAAAACGGATGTCCTGAGTGGTGATAGGAGCCTGTGTTCCGAAAGTCTGGTTAGGAAACTGCATGATTCTGTTAGGAAATGCCATGTTTTTGTCAGACAGCAACATGATTTTTGGCAGCGGCATGTGTGCGCAGTTTGGAACGTGATGTTTTTGCTGGCATGTCTTGTGAAGGGGTTGTGTTTGAAAGGCGTTTCGCCTCTGATCGTCGGCAGTGAAGGTTTGAGGTGTGCCCTTAAAGGAAGTGAGTGCCCCAAAGCAACCGAGCCAAGCATGTTTTGCGTTAGGAAGCCCAAAAGACCTCAAAAAGGCTTGAAGTGCGCATGTTTGTCCGCAGCCATTTTGCTTGTTTGCGTGTCTTGGTTTTCCCTGAGGGAAGGTGCTGAGCATGTCGGAACCTCGAATGGAGGTGGAGCAAGATTCCCACAACTCTCCAGCGGAGAGTACCGGGCAGGAGGTTGTGTTTTTGAATGCACCCGTAGAGCCTGCACCAGCAGAGGCGGCGCCAGCCGAGACTGCGGACGCAGGGGCTTCAGTTGCCCCCTTCAATGTTTTCTCGAGGCCTCCGAGTCAAGTTGCAGTACCTTCACCTTCGGTGGCTGCATCAGAGACAGGAGAAACGGAAGAGGAGGAAGCATGGGGAAGATGGAGGGCTCAAACGGTGGCATCCACAAGCAAGCCTTCGCAGCCATCAGACGAGCCGCCTCTGATAGTGAAGTGGAGAAGCATGCTGAGGGGGCCGCGCTACAGGTATTTTATGCAAGCGATACGACAACAGCGAGAAGAACGACCTGGAACCTGCAGTTCCACTTATGTCTATCGGAGATGGACTCGTTTATTCTTCCCGCCATGGCGGGACCATCTTTGCGTCATTGACAGATGCTTTGATGACCGACGGCTACCTCCTCGAGGTTGGACAGAAGCTCCTTGGGCGGATCCAACGTCCAGACCCAGGTGTGGGACCGTGCCTGGGAACGGGGTGGTCCAAGAGGCTTCGCGATCACGATCCCGATCCTCTGGATGGAACGCCCTACATCAGCGCAGAGGTTGCGTGGGCGCTGTGGCTGCCCGAGTTTCCGGAAGCCCCGGATCATGGAGGGATCCTTCCGGTGAAGAGAAAGAGGGATTTTTCCCAGCTCACCGACGAGTTGTTGGACGAGCATACTACAAGGTTCGAAATCGCGGGTCAAGGCCGCACTCTTCATCAACGCGGCGTGCGTGCAAGGGACGCGCGTGCCGCTATCGAAGGGTATACTCCCGATCCAAGTCACCTACGCCACCAGAGTGGCGGGGACGTGGCTGCGCTGGGTTACATCAAGCGTATCCTCAAGGTCCTGACCGTTTACGAGGCCATGCCGGAAGCGGAACGCAACCTTTTGGCTGGAATGTATCCAGACGACGTCGAGCTCCAGCTCGAGTGGGTGCCAGGCTCAGCCATCAGGCATGGGTGGCGTGCGTTAATGGGGGCAATGGATCAGCGCACCCGGCGCTATATCGAGTTCGAAGCAGGGGTCCGAAAACGGGAGGACTTGCAGTCCGCTCGACCCAAGGTCAAGGCCAGAAGGACGGCTGCAGCTGCTTCCACAGATACTGGAGGTGGAATTGGAGAGATGGACGAAGGCTCGGAGCCTGGAGCGATGAACGAAGGCTCGGAGACTGGAGCGATGAACGAAGGCTCGGAGACAGAGTCTGCAGAGTCATCCTCGGCAAGTTCGTCGGACGAATCGATTCCAATGGGGGAATACATGATACAGAGCCGGACCAGAGTTTTGGCGCTCATCGAAGCGGAGAAAGCCTTGAAGGATGTGGGCTCCTCTGCGCCGCCCCCACCGTCTCCTATCATTATGGAGCCATCGCCGGTCGCGACGGACGGGTACAAGTTCGATCCAGCACCCTAGGAACCCCTCAGGGGGACACTGCGGCTCCTTCGACACCGGTGCCTCCTTCGCCTTCCGCAGTTTCATTGGCCCCTTTGCAGTCCTTCAAGTTCTTGGATGTTCCACCTGTTGCTCCTCCTGGTCCCTCGGGACACAGTGTGGAGCCGATGGTGGTGGAAAAGGAGCGGGCCCCAGAAAATTCAGGACCCACGGCACCGGTTGGAGCTCCAAGTTCCACAACGGAGAGTGTGCCGGAGACCCCTTGTAAAGTTTTTCTGCTACCTGGGAACCCCACCTACCAACCCAAAAGGGTTGATGAGCATGTGTGGATTTGTGACTCATGTTTTACCGACAGCGCTTTTACCGGTTCAAGGAAAAAGAGCGACTTGAAGTTTAGCATGGTAGCGGAGCACACTGTGCATCCGGGACCGAAGCCATGCCTCGTGGCCGTGATGATGGTTTGGGTTGGAACCCTGATGCTGTGGAGCCAATGGAGCTCACAGAACCTACAGAGCCCATGGAACTCACAGAACCCATGGAGCCAATGGAACTCACAGAACCCATGGAGCCGATGGAACCCGCAGAGCCCATGGAAGAAGGGGGACAAGAAGAAGAAATGGAGCCACGAAGAAAGGAGATCAAGATTCACCGTGTTGGCATGGGAAAAGGCTACGGATCTTCAGCAAGCAGTTCAGCTGAAGGAAGTGGAAGTGCACCAAGGTATATGCCTCCAAAGCCGAAGAAGAAGCCCGAACGACCAGTGGTGGAAGGAAGAGATTACATTCCCTTGGAAGGAGGAGAACCAGACGGGCCAGTGGAGATCGGGAGTCCTAGTTCCTCTAGCCCCGAAACTACAATGGTGTACCAAGAGGCACCACCTACACCGAGAAGGGAGCCGAGGACACTTTCGTCTGGGCACATCGCCTTGGAGCTGCAAGAGCAGCAAGTGTCTGCTGAGCAACGCAGGCGAAGGCAGCTGGAGAGACTCTCTGCACTCGCAGCAGAGACGGAAAGGATCCAACGGCGAGCAAGGGAACGAGCCTTGCAGGAACCAGTTCGGTTTCCAAAGTCAGGAGGGCCACCGCCACCAGCGGGCCCAGAACCAGAGCAAGCTCCAGAGTGTCCACCGCCAGGAGAAGAACGAGCTCCAGAGTGTCCACCTCCGGACCCAATGCCGAGTGGTACGAAGCTTCCTCTTCACACGCTGGACGGGGAACCCAGCAACGCAGCAGTGGCGGAACACATCCGCCGGAATGAGGAGGAGTATGCTGCAAGACGTGCCGGTGCAATTCCTTCAGGAGACGAAGCAAGAGCCAGGGAATCCAAGGAATTTGCTCGTGGAGTTGCATACTTTCGAGCCAGGTACGGCCAGCGAAGCCAAAGCAGTGGAACAGCGAGTTCCAGCCGAGACACGGGGCCTGGGACCCTACAACCCAGGACGGGACCTGGGACCCTACAACCCAGGATGGAAGATGCGAGAAATGAGCCAGGGAGCAGTTCCAGAGGACCACCTCCGAAGGAACGACCTGCTGGAAGCAAGGCGCCACCTCCAGAGCCAAAGGGACCACCACCGAAGCGAGTGGGAGCAACGCAAGCCACTACGCTCTACCCGAATTCTCCTTGGAGGAGAACAGAAAGGAGAAGAATGCGAGAAAGGGGCGAGGAGCCAAACCCTGGAAATGAGGAAGATGAATGGGGAGATTGGTCAGGACGATGAGGTCGACTACCAGAAGGAGAAAGCAGAGATCGACTACCAGGAGGAGAAAACAGAGATCGACTACCAGGAGGAGAAAACAGAGATCGACTACCAGGAGGAATCAAAATTCTATGGCCTATGTACAAACAAGAGCCTCTACTCCGACAAGACTATGAATGGAGCAAGAGATCCATTGGTGATGTGGATTTGGACCAGTATTCCAGGAGCAAAGAACCTCTACGACCCCAAGACTATGCAATTCGATTACAATGGAGCAATGGCAATGATGCTTATGCTTGGAGTATCAGGTGCGATCATGTTGTGCATTGGATGTTTGCAAGCGACAGTGCACTTGCAGTCATGTCGTCAGTCATGTTTGTGGAGATTGCAACATTCATGTTTTCGGAGGCGCTTGAGCAGAGGGGCACGGAGAGATCACTTGCGTTCGTGTGCTTGTGTGAGAAAACAACAGAGAGGAGCGATGCTGTGTGTGCTTGTCGTGTTACAGTTTTCTGCAGTGCAAGGGATGCAGCAGAATGGACCACCCCAACAACCCACAGAACTTTCTGAAATTCTGACTGCATTGACAAGGGCGACCCAAGTTGGAATGAGTGCGCTACAAAGGTTGGAGCAACAAGCAAGCAGTTCGGATGATCTGAACCGAAGGATTGAAAGTGCGACAAAGGCGATCAAGGCACCAGATGTTTGGAACCCACAAGCCTCGGGAGAGCATCCACCGGATTTTACAACCTGGAAACATCAGTTTCTGAATTGGCTAGGTTTTGCCGATTCGCAGTACTCAGAAGCTCTAAGTATGATTGAAAGTCTGGGAGCAACGCCGATCGATGTTTCGACTCTCACTACAGTGGAGAGAGAACTTTCGACAAAGCTTTACCACATACTGACTTCGTATATATATGCGGGGAGCAGCAACGCAACTGTCTCGAAATTGGAGCAGGGAGCGATGTGGGTATCGTCTCTATCAAAGTTTGCTTTGGGAATACCAACCAGCCACCAAACAACGAGCTCTAACCCTCAGTCAAGCGATTGGGATGTTTCCCAACTTCGATGGGGGCAAGAGCATGGTGGAGCAGATTGGTTCACTGGAAAACCTTGTTCGGGAGTACGAGATCGCTTCAGGAAAGACCTACGATCGAGATTTGTTGATGGGAGTTTTGCTTCGATGTTCACCGAGGGCGATTCGAGACCACCTTACTTTGACAATGCCCGAAGGAACAAACTACATGTCAGTGAAGCAAGCGATTCTTTCATACGAGCAAAGCAGCAAAACTTGGGATTACCAGACGGTGTTGAAGCAAAAGACCTTGCAGAACACAGCGAGCAGTTCGAATGCAGATCAAGGACCAGCACCAATGGAAGTGGATGCAGTGTACGAGAAAGGAGGAGGAAAAGGAAACAAAGGCAACAAAGGAAACAAAGGAGGAAAAGGATCCTACTCGTGGTCAAGCTTTGGAGCAGGATTTCGCCAATGGAGAAAAGGTGGACGAAAAGGAAGCTACAAAGGAGGAAAGAAAGGACGAGGCAAAGGTTTCCACAAAGGAGGAAAGAAAGGCGGAAAGAAAGGTGGAAAGCATGGCAAAGGAGGAAAGAAAGGTGGAGGAAAGAAGTTGGACAGAGATGTTTGCCGATTCTGCAAGCAGCGAGGACATTGGGGAAACGAGTGTCCAAACCGCAATGTTCGAGAAGTGCAGGCGAGCGAGGCCAGCACCGAGGTACCCCACTCGACAGTCGAGTCTGTTACTCCGTCGCAGAGTGCGAGCCAATACAGGATAAGGAGAGTGAGGAACATTGATTTCCATCACATTGCGAACACACCACCTGACGGCACAGAGCACTATGAGCTTAGCGAAGTTTCAGAAGAAGAAGGTGATTGGTTCACCAGAAGGATAGAGGTGCAAGGACCAGAGTGCTACTACATCGGGGATGAGAGTGAGAACAAACAAGATCATGAGAGTGATGAGCTGTATCAATGGTATGAAAACAGCTTGGAAAGAGTTCAAGGAGGATTGGGACCTCCAGGAGGATTGGAACCTCTGAATCAAGGAGGATTGGAACCTCTGAGTCAAGGAGGATTGGAACCTCTGAGTCAGGGAGGATCGGAACCTCTCAATGTGCGAATGGTCCAGTTGGACACAAAGCAACACGTGGTGATCTTGGATTCAGGAGCAGATGTGAGTTTGTTACCACGAAGATTGTCGGATGCAGGCGTCGAAGTTTCGACCCCAACCTCTCTGAGGTTGCAAGACGCACAAGGGGGTGCGATGCGAGTTGAAGGTATGCGGCGAGCAGTTTTGCAGTTCAGTAGCTGCAGTGTGACTGAGGACTTTGTGTTGTCGGACACCAATAACATCTTGCTGTCTTTAGGAAGGCTACTCAAAAATGGATGGAAGTTTGTGTCAGTGGGATGCAAACAGCGCCAGGGGGGCGAGACCTGGGGAGAAGAAACCCAGGCGGGGGAACTTGTATCTCCCGATGGTAAGGCACGGGTGCCTGTGGAATACCAGAGGAATAGCTTGAGATTGACAGCGGAAGTTAGAGGAGTCGAGCAAGTCAGGGCAGTCAAGGTGACTTTGGCCTATGACTTTGGTAAAGTCCCAGAGAAGGATTGGAGCCTTCTACCAAATGGAACGCCAGTCCATCGCCATTTTGGACTTGAGTTTGTAAAGCCGCCGACAGGTACTTGGAAGTACAGGACCACCATCGTGAAGGTGAGCAACGAATGGGAAGTGATTGAAGCAACGGAATTGCTCGAGCGAAAATCCGACTTGGAAGATCGAATACCGGGATTGCTTTTTCGATCAGAAATTCTCACATTCTTGCACAGGACACCAGAGTATCTGGACAAGTGCTTGGTAGAAGAGGTAGCACCAGAAGAAGCACCAAAGGAGGAAGAAAAGAAGATGGAAGAGGAGCCAGAATGGTTTGGAAGAGAAAGAGGAGCTCCAGAAGAGTTGCAGGTGCCAGTGCCGAAAGGAGTTGTGAAGCAGCAAGGAAAGGCAGGAGGACACCAAGAGTTGGAACTCGACATGGGAAGTACTATTGTGGTGAATGGAGAGTCACTCACAGCAACGAGTGAGATTGAGAAGCTGCGAGAAGGTTGTCGGTATTTGGGTTTGAGCGTCTCAGGGTCAAAGGTGAAGATGTTCAGGAGACTGTGCAACTACCTCACCGAAGACAGAGATGAGGACGCAGAAGAAGTTGCAGACAGGCTGAGGAAGCAAAGGCCCAAAGCAAGAACAAGACCCGGAGTGCCCGAACCGACAGAAGCAGAGATTGAAGAGCATATGGCAACCCACATGCCAATGCAACCATGGTGTGATTTCTGTGCAGCGGCAAAGTCGAAACAGGACCATACCCCACAAAGCAGTGAAGCAAAGTATGAAGACCCAGGAAAGCCAGTGATCCAGATGGACTTCATGTACATGGGTCAGAACAGTGTGAGTCTGATCATTCTTGATTCATGGACTCGATTTTCGTGGGCGATTCCAGTGCCGGGGAAAGCACCGACGAAGAAGTTGGCCGAGAAAGTGGTGAAGTTTTCTCTCGAGATGAACTACATTTCCGAAGAAGTTCTGTTTGCGATTGATGTGGAGCCAGCGACAACAGCCTTACTGGATTTGATTGTAGCAATACGACAAAAGTTAGGCTACAAGGCTGGAAAGTATCCAAACAAGCCCTACCACAAAGGAAGAACAGCGAGAGTGGAACGCCACATTCAGAACCTCAGGAGACAAAGCCTCACGATGATTGAAATGGTCGAGGATCGGATTGGGGAAAAGATTCCTGAAGATCATGCTTTACGAGCGTGGGCAATTCACCACGCAGCATGGTTGTTCAACAGGTACCACCTACACTCAGGGACGCAGAGTACAGCTTTCCAATTGGTCTACGGGAGACCATACCAAGGGCAGATTTTACCCTTCGGAGAGTATGTGTTTGGTCTGGCCAAGCCTGGAGGAGTGAAGAATCGATCCTTGTGGACAGGAGGAATATGGGTTGGAAAGGACGACCGGGACATGGACGTGATTACATCAAAAGATGGGATCTTTACGTCAAGATCTGTGCGGCGCACACAACCAGCGTGGCGCGCACGTGAGACCCTTCAACTTCAGGGTTCTCCTTGGACGAAGAAAGCCCCAAGGCTAGGGCACACCGCGCATGCGGCACCGTTACCGAGAATCGTGGAAGAACCAGGCAAAGAGAAAGAAGGAGGAGAAAATGAGCCAGAGCCAGCAGGAGATGAAGCAGGATCTGATGTGGAAAGTTCAAAGCATGACACAATCAGTGATCTATTGCTGAGCAGTGGTCAACCTACACCTCGAAGTTCATCAACGGATTCCAACCAAGGCGGGGGACAAAAGAGAGAAACTGAAGGAGAAGAAAGAGAGGAACCTGCGAAAGCTAGTAAAACAGCAGATGCTGAGGAGCCACCAACGAAGCAACAAAAGACTGCGGAAAGTTCACCTACAAGTGCTGATCCTGGAAGTCCGAAAGGAAGTCTATTTCCACCGTTGTACGCCGGACAGGTAGAAGAACAGGAAGACGAAACAGGATATCATGAAGATGACCTTTGGGAAGAAAGAGTCTGGAAGGAATGCGAAGAGGAATATGAAGCGGATAGTGAAGGAGAAGAAGAAGATGAGGATCGACCACCGAAAGTCAGCGAAGAGGAACTTGAAAGATTGGATGCAGAGGCAGGAAAAGCTGAACTTGACAAACTCGCCAACATGAAGGTTGTGAAGACGATCAAGAAGGAAGAGTGTTCAGAGGAAGGTAAGTTTCTGACACTAAGGACAGTTTTCGATTGGAGAAAGAGAGATGGAGTTTGGAAGCGTAGATGCAGAATTGTGTGTCGGGAATTCCGTGCGGGAGCCCAGAGCACGGAGGAGACTTTTAGTCCTACGTCAGGACACGCAGCAGTGCGAATGATGTTTCTTTTTCATCTCATCTACAATTGGGAGCTTACAGTTCTTGACATTCGTGACGCATTCTTGCAAGTCAAGCAGAAAGCTCTGATGTATGCTGATATCTCACCGTGGATTCGAACACTACTTGGTTTGGATGAAGACCATGTATGGAAAGTGGAGAAGTGTCTGCCAGGGCAAAGATCAGCGGCAGAACAATGGTTTACCCATTTGGTTGAGATTTTGAAGCGTTTGGGATTTGAGCAATTTGTTGGGATTTTGAAGCGTTTGGGATTCATTCGACGATACCCTCAATCTTGAAGCACCGAGTGAAGAAGATTGCAGTGTCGATTCATGTCGACGACGAGCTAGTTGCAGGTGCAAAAGGCGAAGGAAGATGGCTGATATGCGAGCTAGAGAAGTTTTTCAAGCTCACAGTTGAGGGACCGTTCCCATCCCACCGGGGATCGGGAGAACAGCTTCATTACCTGAAGAGGACCTATGAGTTCCTTGAAGAAGGAATTTTGGTGACAGTGTCGAAGAAGCACTACGAGAAGCTTAGAGGACTCTACAAGCTGGGGAACCGAAAGCCAAGACAAACCCCAGAGCACCAGCTGATTGGAACAGTGGACAATTCCAAAGAACTGGAGGAGAACGAGTGCAAGAAGTTTCGTTCAGCGTTGGGAACACTGTTGTACATTTCCCAAGACCGATGGGATTTACAGCATGTGACGAAGTGTTTGGCAAGTAAGATGTCGAAGCCAACGGAACAAGCGTTAACCTGTTTGAAACAAGCTTTGCTCTATGTGCAAGGAACAGAGCAACTGGGATTCCTACTGAAGTACACAAAGGTTGGAAACAAGATGATGGATGCGATCTATCAAAGAGAAGAGCAAGAAGAAGAAGACGAAGAAAAGAAAGGAACACACAGTATGGAAGTATTCACGGATGCAGATTGGGCATCAGACCGTGAAGCGAGATGGTCTACATCATCAGTGATTGTGTGTGTGAATGCAGTGCCAGTACTTTCGTATAGCAGGACCCAGAAAGCTACAGCTTTAAGTTCGGCAGAGTCCGAAGTGCTAGCATGCTCAGGAGGAGCATCAGAAGCGATGTTACTGAAGAAGTTGTGGATGTTTCTTGCAGGAAAGTTACTCGTGGAGATCCGGATGGATTCAAGTGCGGGAAGACAATGGATGATGCGAACAGGAGTCGGAGGACTCAAACATATCGATCTGAGAGTATTATGGCTTCAGCGAGGGGTGAAGAACAACAGCTTCAAAGCAAAGCCAGTGCCTACCAAATTAAACATTGCCGACTTGAATACAAAGCGCTTAGGAGTATCTCGAAGGAGATTTCTCATGTACCATATTGGAGCCATGGTGTGGAATGGAGAAAGTCATGAGCGTTATGGGAAAGAAGAAGCAATGGAACATGTGGCAGGTGAAGTTTGCCGAAGCCAAGTTCGAGCACTACGTGCAACTTTGTTGAATGAGCGAGGAAGCAAGACGGCTAGAGCGATGTACTTGACAATGATGGTGAATATGATTTCTCAGATTGCAGGACAGCCAGACGATTTTGGAGGACGAGAACGAGAAGAACGAGAATTTGTTTTCATCTATGTGAAGGAAGTGAGTGGATGGATTATTCTTTTCAGTGTGCTACTAGGAGGAATTTTCGCTTTACTCTTGTTCTACATGGTCGAGCAGAAGGTGAACGAAGGACGACAGGAACCACAGGAAGAAGGACCACAGGAACCACAGGAAGAAGGACCACAGGAACCACAGGAAGAAGGACCACAGGAACCGCAGGAAGAAGGACCACAGGAACCGCAGGAAGAAGGACCACAGGAACCGCAGGAGGAATTCACTATTCGAAGATTTGTGCAAAAGTATTGTCCGCCCGATGAGGATGATGTTCAACGTACAGCAAGGGCAGTCAATATGTATTTCCGTGATGCACCAGAGGATTCAGCGACAGGCAGTGGTAATGGGATGCCTGGAATCAGTACAGTACCAGCAAGCCAAATCCATGTGAATGACGAAGAGCTTGCAAGGCGATTTCAAGAATGGGGAATGGTTAATATCATTCCTATGGCACAGGATGTGGACGAACAGCTACGAGCACAACCCCAGTATGTGTACACGCCTCATGGCAAGAGGTACCACCGACCTACATGTGCAGATGTGCAAAGGTCAGAGAGATTCACTTACAGTGCAGCAGTGCATGCGAGATTGCACTACCGTCCTTGTGGCAATTGCAGGCCCGGGACCATGTGAGTGAATGATGGAATGTTTCACTTTTCCGTACAGTGTGAGCTACAACGAGTACAAGCTTACCTGAGCGAAGTGTTACCCACGAGGAAGCAGTGGGAACAGTTTTCACCGAGTGCAAGGACTCCAATAGGGAGAGCACAACGAGGCCATCGCACAATACCAGATGAGCCCAACGACATACCTGTACAGTTTCTACAAACCCGTTACTGTAGAGTGATGTTGAGCTTACAGTTCGCACAACATCAAGGCGGGGTGTAAAGTTTTTCTACTACCTGGGAACCCCACCTACCAACCCAAAAGGGTTGATGAGCATGTGTGGATTTGTGACTCATGTTTTACCGACAGCGCTTTTACCGGTTCAAGGAAAAAGAGCGACTTGAAGTTTAGCACCCCTCCTCCAGGGGAGATTCCAGGTCCCGGTTATGTCCCGAAGGCAGCTCCTGGGACAGTGTCTTTCAGGCTTGTTTGTATTTGGAAAGAAGCATGAGTGAAGCAGTTGAACAGACATGTTGCTGTGTGAGACTTGCTTGGTTAGGAGTGTGCGAGCTTGAAGGTCCCTTGAAGAGAAGCCCAAAAGAACTTCGATCTTCTCGGCAGTACCCTCAAAGATCCGAAATACCCTCAAGTCCGCGTTTAACTAGCCCGAAAGAACGTCGATCTTCTAAGCAGTACCCTCAAAGATCCGAAATACCCTCAAGTGTGAACCTCAGAAGCGCCACGAACCCAAACCTCCTGAACATGAGTCATGTCAGACCCCTGCCGGCCAGGAGTGCTTTGTTTTGCATGCCAGGAGAAGCATTGGATGTTTTCGCTTGCTTGGCGATCTATGTGATAGCAAGTCTCTTGGGGGGTTCGTTCTGGTTAGGGTTTCGATTCTTGAAGATGTGTTTGAAAAGGTTTCGAGGAGTTGGTGACTACCCTCAACTTGTATCCCGAAAGTACCGTTTACACCATCGTCGTAAAGGAGTCCGAGTGCGAATCAAGACTCGTTTCTGTTATGTTCGAGTTGATGTAGAACGTACTCTGGTCTTTAGCAGGCACGTTGTGAAACCAACTTGGAGCTCAGGTTTTAAAGCCTCTTTGAAGTTCGCATGTAAGGCCATGTGCTTGGGCCTTTGTCTCGACAGGAACTTGTGGAGCTTGTTGGTGTGCATGGCATGGTGTTGTGCTTGGAGTGTGTGTGGTTGTTGTTTGTTGAGAAGAAAGGGCGATGATGAAAAAGGGAGCAGATCCACTTCTGAGCACAGCCACTTGAGAGTTGTGCGTGGACTGCCCCTCCCCGGTAAGGGGACGCAAGCTGAGCCCTTAGAACTCGATAGTGACATGCCACGTTCTTCAGAGAGAGAAGAGAGAGGAGAAAAAGAGAGTCCGCTTCCGAAGCCTCAAGGTGCTGAACCACCTAAACCCCCGGAACCGCCTGGAGGTGCAGAAGTTTCAGATAGGATACCTCTGCGAAGTGTGGCTTTGCAAGTGCATAGATCCAGAGGTCATTTTCCTTATGATGTGAACTGTGAGGCCTGCACCTCGAGTAAAGGGAAGGTTCCTGCGAGACGCTTGCGAAGGCGTTTGCAACGCGAGGACCAGACGATTGGAATGGATTTCTACTACTTTGGTCGTCTTCGTGTGCTGCTTCTTGCACATTGTTCTTCGAACTATACCACGGCCATCCCGGCCATGAATTTGGATGATCCGGATCTGTTTTACAACATTGGACGAGTGATTCGCGAAATGGGTCTTGTGAATAAAATGGTCACAGTGAGATGTGATCAGGAGTCGGCTTTGATGTCTTTAGCCGAAAAATTGACTACCCGTACAGGTGATGTAGCTGTTTCTGGCGTCATTGTGGACGTCGTGCCCGGGTATCGCCCTCAGTCAAAAGGCGCTATTGAAAGACAAGTAGAAACTATGAAGCAGGGATTTTGGGCAGTGTGGTTAGACTTGGAGAGAGAAGTTGCGCGGAATTCCGCGCCGGAAGACTGGAACAAGAAGCTTCCGCTGGGAGGAATGCTCTGGCAAGCTTGTGTCCTTTACAGTGCCAGGTGCTACAACCTCTGGAGCTTTAGTCACCAGGACGTGACTACGCCCATTGACCGGCTGCACGAGGAGATTGTGCATCGTACGAGGACCCTGCCGTTTGGATGTCTTGTTTACGCTAAAGTAGGGGGCTCAAAAGCGCATCAACAGAAGTACAGGGGAAAGAAAACAGTGAAAGCTGTGTATCTAGGGCCTAAAGAGCCTAGAGGGGGCGGTATCTTTGCTGCTCCATTGGGTCAGACTGAGATCGATATCTTTCCTGTCTGTAGGGCCTTAGAAGGAGCGAAAGGTGAGCCTGTCTACGACGTAGGGGCCATACACGCTCTGTCTACTTCACAGCCTCATCATGTTTGAGCCACCACCTGACCCGGTGAAGTCAGAAGACCCTGACCCGGGGTTTGAAAACGAAGATGAAGAAATGGTACCAGATGATCCTGATCCTCTGAATGATATTCCGTCTTACGTGGAACCCACAGATGATGAGGGGGAAGGCGGACTTGGGTCACCGGAAATGCAGCCGGATGACCTGGAGGACATGGAAATTGACTGGCTAACTAACCATCTGTTAGAGTCTTTGTTCAAAGGACCGGACATTCTGGCCACGTCTAAAGAAGTAGCTGATTCGTTTACTCTCAAATTCGGAGGGAGTAAGATCAAGTGCCAAGTACCCCGAAACGCCGTTTCTGAGACCTCAGGTGAACAGTTAGGGCTTCGTAGCCATTTTGGCTCAAGAAATTTTTGGCTCAGCCCGAGAGGGCACTGAGAGTCAGATGAGCAAAATAAAAAGCCCCAACCGGGTTGAGCCTTAACAGGTTCGTCTTCAAACGGGCCTCGTGACGAACTGCATTTCGAGCCATGCCAGGTTTGCTCTGAGCTAAAGAGAGTATTCGTGTCCTCAGCTGGAAGACACTCCATGTTGTGTTACGGTTTTGACCAGTGTTTGAGGTGAGCAGTAGTGCACTCCGTTTTTCTGGGAGCTCCAGACTGCAGGGCACCTCAGTGTGACTGAACGAGCCCTCTGAGCTTATCCGGTGTGTCTGCACTTTGTTCGGTTTGTCATGTCATGTTAGTGACACGGAGTGTATGGGGAACGAGCATGCCGAGAAGTTTGCACCTCAGTGTGATTGAGCCAGTCTCTTGCTGTGGCCAATTGTACTTGATGTTGTTCTGGAGGACTTTGCGAGACAGTATGGAGCACATGCGAGGACAGACCATGGCAGTTGTCAAACCACGCCAGGCATTTGTGCATTGCCTCTATGCAAGACATGGTCATAACTTTACCATGCATTTGGGTACTTGCAACCAGTGCTGTTACCCTCTCATCTTCTTTTCTCAAGATTTTGGTCCGAGAACCTGTGAAACCCATGCCATGGCATTACATGCTGCAGCTCTCGAACACATGCGTGAAGGTTTGACGGAGTTTCTGCAGGAGCAGGTTCTGGAGGATTTTGGCATGCTTGACCCCAAGGGATTTGGATTCACGGAGAAGCAGTGGCAGGCCAGACTGGCCAGGCTCGTCGATCGTGCCCACCATAGAGCTCATCGATGTGGCACACCTGAAGCCCTCGTCAGCCTTGCGTTGCAGGACCTAAAAGGTGAACTCCTCCAGGCCTTCTTACATTTGTATGTTGAAGACCCAAATCCTCCTCATCATCTTCCTTGGTCTGCAGTCACAGCCACAGTGTGGCCTCAGCATGAAACCACAGATGCCGCACCCCCATGGACTGAACAGGTGCGTAGAGCGAATGGTGAATTCGAATCTTTTGTTCACCAGGAGTTTGCTCTAGATATTTCCAGTCCCGGGTCAAGCACCACAGGGACGCACGATCCGAATGCGTGCATCAGTGAGACTGTTACGGAAAACCACAGCCTCCGGCGTCTACAGGCGAATCCAGGTAGCTGCATTGACATTGATTGAATTGTTGCATAACTGAAAACAAGGTGGAGTGTGCTTGCTGCTGCATGTCGGTAGGACTATCAAGGCGCCGTCCCCTCAGTGTCCAGCGTTGGTATCGTGCAAGGGATACCTGAGGGTTATCCGTAGGTCCAGTCCTTACACTCATGAAGGATGGGAGCATTTGCTTGTTGAGAACTGAGTGTGGCTAGGGATTGGTTGACAGTGCACCAGCATCTTGTCATCTGTGCAGGAGAACAGCATTGGATGCTCGGCCCCTTACTAGAGTTTATGCAATAGACTCACGATGTCGACAAGGGTCGACCATCTAGGGAAGGCTCTCACAGAGAGAGAACCACATCAATAGGGCAGAGGCCCCAGTCCAAAGGGACTTAGCGAGCCACTGACGAATGAGAAGGAAAATCAGATGACAACAGACTCTGACAGTCTAAGTCTTGCTGCATTGACCTGTGTTCAGCTCAGCATGTTTCAGTTGCATCTCCCTCGGCTCGAGCGTTCCACAGGGAACCAACAGGATCGACAAGGGTCGGATCTCAGGGCAAAGGCCCTTAAAAAGAGAGTGGCACACCAAGAGGGCGAAGGCCCCAGTCCGAAAGGACTCAAGAATCATGTGGCCCATGATGCCATTTGGGTACGGACCCAATGTGCCAGCCCCCAGTCAGCCAAAAGAAAGCAGAAGGGGGAGGCGACGCAGGAGCAGCAGCTCCAGCGACGAGCGGAGGAGGCGTCGCTCAAGAAGCCGAAGAGGTCGAAGAGACCATGACAGGGGAAGCCCCTCCCAGGCCTCGTCCTCCGTGGCACAGGGGATGATTCAGGTGGATGTCAATCATTACACCGCCCTGGTGACCCAAGCGGCGCAGGCCCAAGCTGCGGCACAGGCCATGGCAGCGGTCACGGCCCCCCCGCACACTGCGGCGACACTGCCAGTATCCTACGGCTCTAAGGCTCAGAGCCAGTGGACGGCCAAGGATTCGTGGCAGTCCGACAAGTGGAAGAGCCAATCCTGGAAGCAGGGTGATTGGCAGCAGAAGAACAGATGGCCACAGAAGAAAGGGGGCGGAGATAAGTGGCCAAAGGGGTGGAACAAATGGGAGCGCGATGAGAAAGCCCCGGGAGAAGGGCAGGCGGCAACGCCTGGGATTCCCCTCACTTTTGGGCGGTCCTCGACCGACCCCTTGGACCTGCCGGATGCAGAAGAGGCCACGGAGGAGGACCTGGTCCGCCAGGCCCAGCGGGACGTTGAAAGGGAAGACCAAGCCTACTCGGCATCAGTTTGGAAGGACGCCATCGAGCGGGCGCACCTCTCGGCGGATCGTCCCCCGAGTGCCAGGGAATTGGTCCAGATGGGGCGGCTCAAAGACTTTTGGAGCATGACCTGGACCCAGGCGCGCGGAGAGATCTCGGCAGACTCAGTGGAAGCCTGCAAAAAGGCCCTGAACGAGGTTGCCATCTCCATGCCCGACCAGACCTTCCACAGGCTTGCAGCAGTGCTCGCAGCCTTCTTGGATGGAGGAAGATCCCCCATGGGCGAGGACGGCAAACTGCGTGCCATGCGCACCCGCATGCCGGGAGCAGAAGGGATCATCGTGTCGACCATGATCACCGGCCCCAGTTATGCCAAGTGTGAAGATCATCGGCATGACCTGGTCATGGCCCACGGCACCGGCTTTGTCCACGCGGTGGGCATCGGGCTTCACGGAGAGGTGTGCCCGAATGATTCCAAGCCGGACGACTACCCAAGTTTTGGGTTCAGTGGAAGGGGGACGCTGGAGGCGCCAGATCCTTCCACCATCGAGGCGGCCTTTCAAAAAACGGCCGCCCATTCCAAAGGCCAACAGGGCGTCATTTTCGTGTACCAGGGCGAGCTGGAGAAGCCCACCCACACAACCGAAGGTGGGGTGGCGGTCATGATGGCAGCCGTCAAAGACGTGGGCTCCGCGCGCAGCGGACAACACATCATCCTCCATCCCAAGCACGCAATTTTGCGCGCCATCGGCTGCACGTGGCCGGCCTAGATGCAGAGCCCCAGAACTTGGGCGCCAACGAGGGGTGTGTTTCCAGCCATGACAAGATCTGGCTGCCGAACAGTTTTGAAGCGAGGTGCACAGATGTCTGGAAAATAAGGGATTGGAGTCAGCCCTTGTTGTCACCTCCCCACCCCTCCGACAGTTGCAGATCCCAGACCCAGTGCAGGTTCAGCTCATGCGGCTTGCATAATTGTGTCTCTTGAGTTGGCTTGCAGCATGAGAGCCCTAGATGTCCCGTCGGAAAGCGACTCCGATGAGGCGATTGCGCCGGCCCTACCTGTGCAGGCTACACAAGACGGGGTGAGTGAGCATGTTATAGTTGAACAGGCAACTTTGCCCGTCATCAGACTGCCCTGGGAGTCGGGAGTTTTTCAAGAGATTTTTGCCAGGCCGTCGATCATAAGCGATGACCTGCCCACCCCCACCATGTATGGTCAAGCTGAACTTCAACTGAGGGAGATCTCGGCGCAACAGTCGGTGAAGCGCCAGTGCCGAGTAGTCACACCTGACAAGGCCATTTTCTTGCAGGCAGTCAGGCGCAAGCCCGACAGAGACTTCGACGAGAAGTGTGAATACGTCTGGGGCCGAGCTGTCAAACTCTGGCTGACGCTCATGCTAGCGTCACCCTCAGCCGGTAAGTTTGTCCAAAGTGTGTGCAGCATGGATGAGGAGGAAGCTCTCTCATCTATCAGAGATGTATTTGGTGTTAAGTCACCCCATACTGCACTGAAACGAGCCACATCTCTTATCAGATTCATGAAGTGGCTGAGACTAGGAGTAGACAGTCACGAACCGCTCATGCCTCCGGAGCCGATTCTTTACGCCTTCCTGAAGGAGCTGACCTGCAGGTCAACAAGGAAGCTGGCAGCTCTCGGGACGGTCCAAGCTTTGCGCCTAGCCCAGCATGTTCTAAGATGTCACAACTTGGAGGCGGTTTTGTCACCACGAGTGGTGGGTGCAGCAGACCGTTCTGCAGGTGAGCACTTGCCTCAAAACCAGGCCCGTGATTTGACGGTTAGTGAAGTGCGACAGGTGGAAGAGGCCATACGTGCACAGGATGCCGACCCGATCGACAGATTTGCTGCAGGGGTCATGTGCTTCCAACTGTTCGCAAGGAACCGCTGGAGCGATGTAGCGTGCATTGACAGCCTTTCCTTTGATGTCACAGAAGTTGCTGGACGACCTGTCGGCTACGTAGAAGCCAGGGCACGCCATGTCAAACAGAGCAGCCAAGCGAAGAAAAAGAAGGCGCTGTTCATGCCATTGGTGGCACCTATTCAGGGAGTCAGCCCCGACTTCTCTTGGGCGCTTGAGTGGCGTCATGCTGCTCAGCTAGCAGGCATTGATCTGACAAAGCGACCGCTTGGGGCACTGCTCCCGGCACCGGGACCAGAGGGATCCTTCCTCAAACGACACATAGACACAGCTGAGGCGTCGGACTGGCTGCATGGACTGCTCTTGAGGAGCGATCCCACCCGACAGCGCACCACGTCGCACTGTCTCAAGCACACGGTGCTGGGCTGGCTTAGTAGGTTTGGGATCCACGGTGAGACGCAGACTTTGCTAGCGCACCATAGCACAGGGCCCATGAGCGACCTAGCTTACTCTCGGGATGCGCTGAGTGGACCAATTCGCCAATTAGAACAGATGCTCCAACAGATACGTGAAGGGTCATTTCTTCCTGACGCTACCAGGAGTGGCTATTTTGTCAGGGAGAATGTTAGCGAGGCAGCTCCGTCCTGGAGCATGCTCAGTGAGTCACCAACTCTGGCCCGTCCGATGCCAACAACATGGGAAGGCCCCGACCGCATGGAGCAGGCCAGTGTCGAGGGGGAGGAGCAGCATGGAGCAAGTCAGCTTCGGACCGAAAAGAGTGGAGCCCACAACGGAAGGTGACACCCGAGACCACAGGCCAGAGGCGGCTGTAGAGGTGGATGTGGCCAACGGGACAGCTCAGCAGCCTGGAATTACAGAATCTGGCGAAGCACCAGAAGACGAGAGAGATACGGTTTGCTCGGGGGCCGGCCTCGTGGCAACCGACGTCTTATCCCCCGTCTCCAGCTCTGACTCAGACACTGCGAGCTCCACGTCCATGGAAGAGGAGACGTGCGACCAAGCCCTCCCCGACGGCTTTGAGGCACTGCGAAATGTCAACTCGACAGTCGTGCACCTGCACAGGCCAGGTGCGGTGTCTCTGAAGTTTGGTCCGGTTGTGACAGAGAACTTTTCTCGAGTATCCCATACTCTTGAAGGTTCAGTTTTGTGTAAGCGATGTTTTGCACAGGCATGATCGGTAAAACAAAGAGTGACAGAGGGATGTGCATCAGTGTCTGAAAAGCTTCAGCGTCGCCTCTCCGAGCTCTTGCCCGGGCCCGAGGTCAGAAATAGTGTCTGTCGAGCAATGGCTAGCGCAGCAGATTCGGAGGCTTTCTTCAAGGAACATGCGGCCAGAGTAGGTATGGCTGAGGACGTGATAAACAAGCTAGTCGCACAAGGGATCAAGACGGTCAGCCAGGCAGCTTATGCAGCGTCTCCGCCAGGACAACCGTTGACAGATGCATCGGTTGAAGCCCTCTTGACAAAAATAGGTGCTGCCAACCCAACTCTGGCGTTGGTGACCCAGGCGAAGCGGCTCCTCTTCGAATCGCAGACCATGGCCTTGTCTCATTTGAAGTCGGTTGTAGAGCAAAAACCGGAATCGATCGCTCGGCATATGCCTGGAGCTGAGCGCCATCAAAGGATGACGTGTCAGGCGACCAGGCTGGCGGGCATTGAGATCAAGAACGACCTAGAGCCGGCTCACTCCGTGTACGATGTCATAGCAACGATGGTGGAGCACAGCTCCATCAAGTACCTGCACCCATCGAAGATTCCGACTCGTCAGCAGGAACTGTCCCAAACGAAAGGGACTAAGGAGCTGGCGCTTGATACTTCAGGAGCCAGCCTCACCATTACGGAGAAGGCTTCCTCGGCGCAAGCAAAACTGGGCACGGAAATGGCAACCTACCGCGCCATGCAGAGGCGTGGCTTAGCCTTCGATTTGGTAGGTATCCTCAGCTACAAGGTCCACGAGAAGTGGTTGCAGAAGGCATTCAGCCGGCTGCAAGACCCGGCGATACCAGGTTACGCCCCAGTCTCCCTTGCGCAGGTCCTTAGGGCAGACAAGGCTCTCTGGCTGGTACTCGCCCAGGCGAGCATCAAACTCGAACGGGCAGCACCAAACGCGGACTTGGCGACTCCTCGATGCCTGGACGATGCCTTCACAAAGGCCATGGAGGCAGCGGAAGTTAGCTTCCCGCTCCTGCCTCTGCCAGCGAATGCGGAGGCGATCTTTCCTGGAAAAGGCAAAGGCAAGGGTTTCGGTGGCTGGAAGCGGCAGCTTCCATGGGACGGCAAGGTTGGTCAGCCGCAGAAACTTGCCAGATCCGAGTTCTGGGGAAAAGGAAGGAAAGGAAAAGAGAAGGGTGGCAAGAACCATGGCGGGGGCAAGGACCCGTGGGGTTCTAAGGAGGGTCGTCGCTGGAACCAGTGGACGCGGGAAGGCAAAGGGTCGCAGACACCTATGCCTTTCAAGCTGAGAGGTGGTGTGGCCGTTACACCCCAAGGCGAGCCTATCTGCTTCGGCGCCAACCTCGGTGAATGCCAGGACGCTCCGTTGGGAGGCAAATGCGCTAAGGGCTGGCACGTGTGCTGCCGACCCAATTGCTTCGGCAAGCATGCATTCATTGACCACCCAGGCAAGAAGGCCTGAGGGGCGATCATGCCTCCTGCTGTCGCGGATGATGACGCTTCGGCGTCGGAGAGCGATGGCAGCTTCCCGACCAAGGCACACCAGTGGGGTGAGAGAGCCTTGCCGGTTGTCAGCGCCTCAGACAAAGCTGCAGATCTTGACTCAGACAAACCTGCGATTTTCGACTCAATGTGTCACACTTCGGCCAACTCGAGTGCTGGAGAGGCACCCGACTGGAGCTTACACGAGGGTGTCATGAACAGTTTTTCTCCCAAGCAATTTTCAGCTCCCATTGAGGAGAGCTCTTTAGTTCAAATCAACGGTTCTGCGGTGGATAGTTTGGCAACGCCAGACAACTTGTCCGCTGATCAGCAACCAGCGAGCGATGCGACACACTTGCAGTGTGGGGGCCTGTCGTCGGGCGCGAAGCACATGCAGGAGTTTTGGTGCCTGGAGCTGTTCGCGGGCTCAGCTGGGATTACCGCCGCTATGGTGGCAGCTGGTCTTACAAAGAGCTTCGGTGTAGAATCCTCTCTGCGGCACGACCGCAAGGCGAAAGTACTTCGACTCGACATGCTCAAACCGCAATGCCAGAGCATGATCCTTAGGTGGATAAGATCACCAGGCTTGGCCCTGGTGTGGATGACACCCCCCCTTGGTACCAGCTCCAGGGCAAGGGAGCTGCCAGGGCCCCAGAACTCAGCGCCGCTTAGGGATGCCTGGCGCCCGGAAGGTGTGCCGACCCTGAAGGACGACGAGCTGCGTAGGGTTCAAGCAGCAAACCAGCTTTTCGGCTTCAGTGCGACAGTATGGCAATTGTGCTGCAGCCTGGGCATCATGTGTGTTATACAAAACCCGTACCGCAGTTGGATGTGGTTCGGCCAGGAAATGGTTGGCGTCTTGAGCATGGGATGCACCAAGGTGCTTGAAAGCCATGCATGCATGTTCGGCGCTGGACATAAAAGGCGCATGGCATTGGCAGTGAACAACGGCGCGTTCGATGCGCTTGCCCGTGAATGTGACGGGGCACACGAGCACGAGCAATGGAAGGACGAGCACGGTATCAGTCATGGATCTGAGGAGACTCTGCACCCAAGCGGACTCTGCAAGGCGGCTGCCCAGTGTGCAATAGGAGCCCTGCTCAAACAAGGTTTGTTGCCAGCGCCCCAGCAGACTGTCCAGTCAAGGAGCAGTCTGCCCTCAATGGCTTCACTGACTGCAGGCAACCGGACCAAAAGAGCAGCAGCCCAAAGGCTTGTCCCTGAATTCAAGGCCCAGTTCAAATCCAGGACAGCGAACTTGCTGACCAGCAAGGGATGGCATCCAGCGACAGCTCTCTGCCAACGGCCGCAATGGCTGCCCGCATCTCAGGAGGTTTTGATCAGCCCCCTGTCGGAGGACCACGAGGTCTACGTATCTGTTCCCTGGACATGTCAGGAGTTTTGTGCACAGGCGCGCAAGGTGGGTCACCCGAGTCATCTTGACTTGGGGCTCTCTGATCCTCTCAAGCGTACCACCGAACAGGTGGCTGCGGAGTCCCCCAGTTGCGTTATGCAGATTAGGGTACAACAGTGCAAGAGGTGGGCGCAGCGGGCTCAGGCATTGGAGGCCCAGGAAAGGATTGCCAAACAGGCCCTACCTAAGCATATCCGGGACTCACTCCGCAGCAAACGCATTCTTCTCTTTCAGGAGATGTTGAGTGCGTCAGCATATCCTGATAAAGCTATTGGAGAGGACTTTCTGAAAGGTTTCCCCTTGACAGGGAGCCTCCCCCTACCGGAAGGCTGGGAACCAGACGTTCGTCCAGCACTCATGACAGATGCGGATCTGAGTGCACTCCACTGCGACAACAATGACAAGATCATACAAGAAGTCGTCCAAAACAGCAGATTTGTTCAGGAACTATGGGATAAGTCCATTCAGGAAAGAGACAAGGGATGGTCACAAGGTCCTTACCGCCTGGCCGACCTACCCGAGGATGCGCTGATCAGCAAGAGGTTTGGAATCCAACAAGGCCACAAACTCAGGCCGATCGACGACCTGAGCCAGAGCCTTATCAACATGGCTTTTGAATCGCACGGGAAAGTTCATGTTCATGATGCAGACGTCATCACAGCAGCACTGCTGATGTTTCGCCGACTGCACAAGGGCAAGCTTTTTGGCAAAACGTTGGATCTCAAGGCGGCCTACCGCCAACTACCCCTGGAGGAGCAGGCGCTCGACAAGGCTTTCATCGCAGTCAAGTGCCCTGAAACAGGCGAGGTAGTGTTTTTCAGGCTTGCCTTTCGGTGCCACGGCAGCTGTACACTCCTTCATCAGAGTCTCCCTCGCCTTGTGCCACATAGGGAACGTCCTGTTTCGACTGCCTATGACCGCCTACTACGATGATTTCACTCTTTTCAGCAGCGAGGAGCTTCGTAACTCCACCTCGGCCACCGTCGACATCATGTTCTCCCTGTTAGGTTTCGATTTTGACCGAGACGGTGATAAGGCACAGGACCTGCACACGACTTTCCGAGCACTGGGGGTGCAATTTTCGTGCCTGGAGGACGAGGATCGGACTGTTCTTGTGTCAAATACAGAAGAAAGGCTTGAAGATGCAGTGGAAAAGCTTCAGGAGATCATCGAATCGGGTTCACTCACCCCCAAGTTGTGGGCGAAGATGCGCGGTCGTTTGGGTTTCATGAGCGGACAAATTGCCGGCAGACTTCCGCGAGCACTGTTGAGGGCAGTGACCGTGGCCGTGTCAGCTGCAGGGACCAACTGCAGCCACGGCCCTACAGAGAGTGTTGGAGTTCTTGAAAGGTGCGCAACCAAGGCGGCTCAGACCGGCACTACGAGACGTCATCTTTGTTTACACTGATGCATCGCAAGAGGGAGTAGACAACCTTGATATGGGGCTTGGTGCAGTGGTCCAGGACCACGAGGGAACCATCTTGGGGTGGTTTGGTCTGTTGCTCCCCCGTGACGTTGCTGAGGATATCTTGCGTGAAGGGAAGAAGTGCATCAATGAGTTAGAGAGTCTAACTGTAGCATTGACTGTTCGTCTCTGCGCGGCCATACTGCTACAGCGGCACGTGGTATTCTATCTCGATAACGAGGCAGCCAGAGTGACATTGCTTCGGATGCAAAGTGAGAATGCCATGCTTGACGCAGTGGCCAAAATCTCAGCTGTCCACGAATCCGAACTGTCCTGCATTCCATGGTATGCACGTGTGCCGTCGCGCAGCAACATAGCTGATGCGCCGAGTCGCTGTTGTTTCCTGGGTCTGCCCAACTCTTGCAGGATCAAGGACGATGTTACTGTGGAAGCATTGCGTGAGGTACTACGTCAGGCACGTCGCTTTGTTGCCCAGACTACTTGACCGAGGAAGGGATTTCTGTCTTCTTTTCTCCCCTTACCTAGGAGGGGTTTTTCGTGTTTTTGTACCCAGGAGACAGAAGACCTGCATAATGGACAGGTGGTCGATTCTGTACCCTTCCTCGGAAAAAGAGTTCGAATGGAGTGACTAAAGGAAATGAATATTCGAGAGGATGGAATACATTCATGGATGAATTTGGGAACAAAATAAGGGCTTCGTACTCTTGAGTACAAACCTTTATTTTGAGAGAAAATTTTTCACCATGGAATGCGTGAGAAATTTTTGGCTCAGCCCGAGAGGGCACTGAGAGTCAGATGAGCAAAATAAAAAGCCCCGCCCACCCACCCGGCAGTGAAGGTGTGATGCTGTTGCGGAGGACAGCCCGTCCGGTGCCTGACTCTCCCTTCCCGGGCCTGCAGCGCAGTGGCCCAAGCTAGTGCAGCCTGAGTTGCAATGGACGCGCCCCCTAGGATCACGGCCCTGCAGATGAGAGCCTTCGAGATTTGGGTTCGTACATTGAGTATGGACCAGATCGTCATGCTGGCCGAGCGCATCGAGGACGTCTTGGCAGATAGAGAGATAGAGATCCGTGAGCGATTGCAGGCCAGGCGTAACCTGTTGAATGCTACGCTATCAACAGCTGCGAGCTCGTCCTCCACGCCGCAAGAAGCCCAGCCTAGTGAGCAACGTCCGAGTTCTTCGTCTCGTGACCAGTCTTGGGAATTCCTTGACCCACAGTAGTCGCAATCCCTCCTGACGGTCAGGCCCGCTGACGACGACCATGAGTGTAAAAGATGGTCCGACACACTCATATGCGCTGCATTGTCCCTTGTCAGTGACAGCGAAACCTGCCTCAGCTCACCAAGTGCTCCACCTTCGATCGGCTGCGGGCTCAAACTGCACGATGTTCTTCCCGCCCATGTTTGTGCTAGCTAACATAGGAGAGTCACCTGTTTGACTGTGAGTATGAAGAGGGATGCTGAAGCTGCAAACCTTGAGGAGGGCACGAACCGCGAATCCAGGGCCCAATGGTTGGCAGTGATGGTCACCAATGTTCCGGTTGTGGAAGTTGTGCTCTGTAGAGTGGCGGCTACAGGAACAGTCGACGACATCAAGTTTGCGATTGCTGATGACATATGGCATCGCACCGGGCATGATGTGAGAACTTCCAGTTTTCGTTTGGAGCTGCAAGGGCGACACGTGCCCTTTAGCACGAACCTCAGTGACTTACCTTTCACTCCGGGAGCTTGCTTGCACTTCGTTTTCCAACTCAGCCACTGACAGGACGAATACTTAGGCGGAACCTCTGAGCTTAGACGGTGCGAAGTTTCACATACCCGACGGGGTTTTTCGTGTTTTTGTACCCAGGAGACAGAAGACCTGCATAATGGACAGGTGGTCGATTCTGTACCCTTCCTCGGAAAAAGAGTTCGAATGGAGTGACTAAAGGAAATGAATATTCGAGAGGATGGAATACATTCATGGATGAATTTGGGAACAAAATAAGACCCTGAACTTTTGTATGCTTCAATGAAGTTGGAGCTTGAGGAACTTGAGTCTTTTGGAGTAGGAAAAGTGATCTCTGAAGCTGAGGCCCGTAAGTCGGCGCGAGAGAGCGGTCGGAGGGTTCTCACGAGCAGGTGGGTTAACACGATCAAACGTAAAGGTCTTTACCGTTCCCGCCTCGTTGTTAGAGATTACGCTTCAATGGGAGGCACGACGCTTTCAGAAGGCATCTACAGCCCGACTACGAGTTTAGAGGGTTTAAGGCTTCTTTTGGCATTGCTTTGCAAGAAGGGCTCCGTGTTGAGCTGTGACGTAAGCGTGGCTTTCATGCACGCTGCAGTGTCAAGGCCAGAGTACGTAGAGCTCCCAAACAATGTGAGTATTGCGGACTCTTCTGTTCCCCAAAAGGCAGGAAACAAGAAGGTGTATCTTCGTCTTCACAAAGCGATGAACGGATTGAGATCGGCACCGCTTTCTTGGTATAAGGAACTGAGTTCGTACTTGGAGAAGAGCGGATTCAGTCCAAGCCTGGACCCTACGATATACCGGAGGAAGACGTCGAAGGGTCTGACGTTGGTACTGTTCTATGTAGACGATTTGCTGATCTACTCCGAGGACCCCTCGGAAGGGAAGAGAGTTTTCGAAGGACTGCAGAAACGCTACAAGCTGAAACTGACTGGAGAGCTTCCTGAACATGGTGCGGGGGAAGTTTCCTTCCTAGGTAGGAGAATCTTCCGACGTTCCGGAGACAAGCGCGTCTATTTCGGGCTAGATGGCAAGTACCTAGACGCGTGCTGCTCTGAATACAACATAACCAAACCGAGCCCCAAACTCCCGTCGCTTGAAAAGCGATACTCCGACCTGGTTCGTAAAGGGCAAACTGAAAAAATCAGCCCAGCTGCGCACGAAAAGTATCGTAGAACCCTTGGTCGGCTTGCATGGGCAGCCCTCTCCCGACCGGACCTGCAATTCTGTTGCGGGTTTTTGGGCCGGCACCAGGCGGCGCCAGACGAGGCTGCTGAAACGTGCATGAGAGACGTCCTTAAGTGGATAAAAGGGCTTCCGCACCGAGTACAGGTGTTTCCATCAACTCGGGAGATCCTGGAAGATGATGCGGATCCTCAGGCGGTTTCCTGTTTTACAGACGCAAGCTGGAGTTTGAATTCGGTTAGCGGTGGTGTGATTACTTGGGAAAACTGCTGTCTGAAGACTTTTAGCAGAAAGCAATCAACCACAGCCCTGTCCAGCGCTGAGAGTGAGCTTGCGGCGCTCACGGAGATAGCCAGGGAAGGTCTCTACATTGCCCTCTTGACAGAGACCATCTTGGAAGGCATTCCGCAGGACAGGGAGACCGGTTACTATCTCTTGAAGGGTTACTCTGACTCTGAAAGCGCGGTTTGTATCTCAAAAATGGGAACATTGCTGAGGAAAGTTCGCCATATAGAGTTAAGAGCCGCATTTCTCCAGGAACTTGTGGATCGTGGAAGGTTCACGATTGAGCACATACCGGGGGCCATCAACCCCGCAGATGCTCTAACGAAAAGTCCCACGAATGACAGTTTGGCAAGCTTGTGTGAGGCTTGTGGCTTGACCACCGAGCCGGTTGGCTGGGAAGAAAAAGCTTCAGGCACTAGCGTTTCGGTTACCTTTAAAGAGCCCAATACCTGCGACGAAGTGCTCGCAATTCCGAGCTCGTGGAAGGACGAGGCCTACAGAGTTGCTTCCGGGGAGGCCACCATGGTTGTCTTGGAACTCTGTTGCGAAGAGGAAAGCGCGATAGCCCAAGCTTGTAAGCGGGAACGTGACATCGCGTACTTTGGAATCACCAAGAAGCTAGACTTGCTGAGTAGAGAAGCTTCTTTGTTGCTAAAAGGGATTCTGGAAAAGATGGCTTCTAACGAAAGAATCTACGTGTACGCACATTTGTCTACGCCGTGCAGCGCAGGTAGTGGCCTTAGGCACCTGCGTTTCTCAAAGGACGTGAAGAACCGGGCGAGATGGAGAGCTAGTCTGGAGGTACACAAGAAGTCTTGGAGACGCATACGAGCAGTTTTCCAGGACTATGCTGGCCACGAGAGGCTCCTCCTCTCCCACGAATGGCCTAAAGGGTCTGGCCTTTGGGGAGAAACAGTCTACAAGTCGACAGCGAAAAGACTGGGACTCGAGCACGAGTGTTTGGTAGACCGGTGCTGTTTCGAGGAAGCTGGCAACCGTATCCTGAAGCATTGGTGGTTCGTCAGTTCGGATTCAAGTTTTATCTGGACTTTATCCTCTTGTGTTTGCCCAGGCAACCACGAGCATGCGAGTGCTTCTAGCATAGCAGCGACAGGTGTTTATCCGCAGGGCTTAGGCCGCTTCCTGGTGAAAGAAGCCAGGAGAAGTCTCGAAAGACGAAAGAAGGACTGACCGCGCAATAGGCATGAGGGGGTGTGAAAATATGACATTTCCGTAGCCATTTTGGCTCAAGCTTTCGGCTCAACCCCGGTGGGGTGCCTTTGGTAGGGAGTTGGTAGCTGTCAACGAGCCTCGGGGCCCAAATCTGCGTGGGGGAACAGGCCCTTGGTCCAATCCCAGCTTGTCCAACTTGTGCCATGGCTGAGCTTAGGGTGTTCGCCTCCCTTTTGTCTCCACGGTCAGGAACCGCTGCTCACCGTCGGGGGTTCGCCTCCGTTGCAAGGGTGCATTGCATCCTAGGCCAGTCCCAGCCGGCGGGACGCAAGTTCCGGAGCGGGTGGCAATCTCTCGGGGGGGCTCACCTCCAGGAAAGCTTGAGTTTGAATAAGCACCAGCGCTTGGTGCCCCTAAACTAACTGCTTTTTCCCCAAAGTTTTGCTTTGTTTTCCTTTGCCACTTTGCACTGCTTGCAGTCATGCATGCCGCTGCATTCCTGAGATCATGCCGCCCACTGGCAGGAGAGCAGATGGGGGCAAGGTCTTCGCCAATGGTCACTTTTGGTTGTCTCTTGGGTTTAGGATTGCATGCATGCTTGGCGCTGGCAAGTTTGGTGGCAAGCGTGGGGACCATCCTGTGTGGTTGAGGCTCCTTAGGGGGTCCCTTGGCTTCTTTGGGAGGGTTTAGGGTGTTGTTGAGGTTACCTATGTGTGGGCCACAAGTGTGCTGCCACCTCTGGCTATACCAGTACCATAATTACTGAAATTTTGTGCATCAACTCAGGCGCTATGCGCTCTGGACACGCAGGAAGCACTCATCTCTCCAGCCTCTGGGAGGATCTTCCTCAGCGCCCAGGTCCTCCACTAAAGGGCCATGCAGTTACGTCCTTGAGTTGGGGGGCCAGCCCTGCCACCTGTGCAGGGTTTTGGAACAAGTGCAGGAGTTGCTACGGGCTCTTGCCTCCCTATCGCTTGGCGTTGGCAGAACCAAGTGTGGGATCCTCCTCTTACTTGTTGTTTTATAGTTTCGGGCATGCAGGTACCCAGGAGTGTCCAGACCGTGGGTCCTGCCTGTGCTGCAAGCCAAGGCAACAGTGGGTGTGTTTCATGGCTGGTGCGGCGTGGTTCCCGCGCTTGTTGAGGGGAGCGTCGACACCTGCGCGTGTGTAGGGGTGCGTTTGCCCTCGCGCTTAGTTTGACGGCTTAGCACCGGCCTTGACGCGCAGTCACCTAGGTTTGGATCTTGCAGTTGCCCAGGGTGGTTGGTTGGGTTTAAGGTCACCTTTGAGAGCGTATACCGGCCCACTTCGCCGGGGGCCTTTCCCAGCCACAATGCAAAGGCAGTGCGCGCTTCTCTGTCTTCGCGCAGACCCATTCATTACAGTCCAGGCACCGTTTTCTGTCCTTTTACTGCCAAACAAGTCGTTCCTGCTATTTTGGGGTTTAGGATGACACGCTGAGCCCCAAATAGCAACATGATGTTGCTGGTATAGGAATTCGCCAAGATTTTTGGCCAGATTTCCTTTTCTGCACAAAATCATTGAAGTTGGCCCGCCAGCATCAAAGATCTTCGACATCGAGTCGAGCGTGCATTGCAGGGCCAAATAGCAACATTACGTTGCTGGTATAGGAAATCGCCAAGGCTTTTTTGGTCAAATTTCCTTTTCTGCACAAAATCATTGAATTTGGCCCGCCCGCACCAAAGATCTTCAACATCGAGTCGAACGTACATTGCAGGGCCTGGACGCTGGCTATTCCTCCCCGCTGGAGGTAAGTTTGGCCAACATGTGGCCTTGATGGCCACTCTGCTGCCCGTGGCATGCACGCGAGGGCAGTGCTTCCACTCCTTTCCCCGTCTTTGGGGTGGTTTTCCCTCCCCGTTTGGAGGTAATTTTGGCAGACAGGGGGCCTTTATGGCCACTCTGCTGCCTGTGTTTAAGAATGCAAGGGCAGTGCGCCACTCCACTGCCCGTCAATGGGGTGGATTTTGGTTGGTAGAGGTAGCCGAGTGCCCAGAGCTGCTGCGGCATGGGTGCTCTGGCCCCTGTTAGTAAGAGCGAGAACGCAGGGGCCACCTCGTTGCAGCAGGGTTTTGGGGCGTCGTTCCCAGCGCCTCCATAGTCGATGGGAAAGCGTCGCTCCCTGCGCCTAAAATTGGGGGGAGTGCGTGGTCCCCGCGCTTAACTACAAATTGAGGGGACAAAACCCTGCTGCGCCAGTTAACGTCCAGCCCAGAGAAGGTGAGCTGAAGGCCCCCCGCCCCCAGGCCTTGGGGGTTCTCCTCCCTGCCAAGTGCATTGGGGCGGGACAGCAACACAGGAGGCCTAGCCCTGTATAGTGCAGTTCCAAGTTGAAGAAGACGCTGGGGGTTGACCATTCAGAGTCCCTCCATGTGATGGCATAGGTCCTGTAGCCTGTAGTGACCAAGGCTTTCTTTTCTCACCTCATTTTTCCTGTGGGATTTTGGGCTCAGCACCGGCCTGGAAAGCGCCCGGGTAAGCAGTGCCGTAGGCAAGCACGCCTAGTCACAACGACTGTGGGTGTGTAGGCTGTAGGTGTCAAAACCCTTTTCCCCCAGGCCTGGCTCAAGGTAGCCACCCGGGTTTCTTAGGATTGCCGTTTCGGCGGCCGCGCTTCGCGCTCTGAGAAGAAAATATGACATTTGGCTCAAGCTTTCGGCTCAACCCCGGTGGGGTGCATTTGGTAGCGAGTTGGTAGTTGTCAACGAGCCCTGGGGCCCAAATCTGCGTGGGGGAACAGGCCCGTGGTCGAATCCCAGCTTGTCCAACTTGTGCCATGGCTGAGCTTAGGGTGTTCGCCTCCCTTTTGTCTCCACAGTCAGGAACCGCTGCTCACCGTCGGGGGTTCGCCTCCGTTGCAAGGGTGCGATGCATCCTAGGCCAGTCCCAGCCGGCGGGACGCAAGTTCCGGAGCGGGGGGCAATCTATCGGTGGGGGCTCACCTCCAGGAAAGCTTGAGTATGAAGAAGCACCACCGCTGGTGCCCCTAAACTAACTGCATTTTCCCCAAAGTTTTGCTTTTGTTGTCCTTTGCCACTATGCACTGCTAGCAGTCATGCATGCCGCTGCATTCCTAGGACCATGCTGCCCACTGGCAGGAGAGCAGTTGGGGGCAAGGTCTTCGCCGCCTGGTTACCGTTCGCTTAGCCTCTTGGGTTTAGGATTGCATGCGTGCGTGGCGCTGGCAAGTTTGATGGTAAGCGTGGGGACCCTCCTGTGTGGTTGAGGCTCCTTAGGGGGGTCCCTTTGGCATCTTTGGGAGGGTTTAGGGTGGTTGTCGAAGTTACCAATGTGTGAGCCACAAGTGCACCGTCACCTCTGGATATAGCTTTACCATATTTACTTGGATTTTGTGCATCAATTCAGGCGCTTTGCACTCTGGACATGCAGGAAGCAATCATCTCACCAGCCTCTGGGGGGATCTTCCTCAGCGCCCCGGCCCTCCACTAAAGGGCCACGCAGTTAAGTCCTTAAGTTGGGGGGCCGGCCCTGCCACTTGTGTAGGGTTTTGGAATAAGTGCAGGAGCTGCTACGGGCTCTTGCCTCCCTATCGCTTGGCGTTGGCAGAACCAAGTGTGGGACTTTCCTTTAGCTTATTGTGTTTTGTAGATTCGGGCATGCAGGTACCCAGGAATGTCCAGACCGTGGGTCCTGCTTGTGCTGCAAGCCCAGGCGAGAGTGGGTGTGTTTCTTGGCTGGTGCGGCGTGGTTCCCGCGCTTGTTGAGGGGAGCGTCGACACCTGCGCATATGGAGGGGTGCGTTTGCCCTCGCGCCAGTTTGAGGGCTTAGTGCTGGCCTTGACGCGCAGTCACTACTGTTTGTGATCTTGCAGTTGCCCAGGGTGGTTGGTTGGGTTAGGGTCGCCCTTGAGAGCGTAAACCGGCCCACTTCGCCGGGGGCCCAGGTCCCAACCACAGTGCAAAGACAGTGTGCGCTTCTCTGTCTTAGCATAGACCCTTTTCTTTTCAGTCCAGGCACCTGTTTCGGTCCGTTTACTGCCAAACAAGTCGTTTCTGTTATTTTGGGGTTTAGGATACGCGCTGAGCCCCAAATAGCAACATGATGTTGCTGGTATAGGATTTCGCCAAGACTTTCTGGTCAAAATTCCTTTTCAGCACAAAATCATTGAAGTTGGCCCGCCAGCACCAAAGATCTTCGACATCGAGTCGAGCGTGCATTGCAGGGCCAAATAGCAACATCACGTTGCTGGTATAGGAAATCGCCAAGGCTTTTCTGGTCAAATTTCCTTTCTGCACAAAATCATTGAAATTGGCCCGCCTGCACCAAAGATCTTCAACATCGAGTCGAGCGTACATTGCAGGGCCTGGACGCTGGCTTTTCCTCCCCGGCTGGAGGTAAGTCTGGCCAACAGGTGGCCTTGGTGGCCACTCTGCTGCCCGTGGCAAGCACGCGAGGGCAGTACATCCACTCCATTCCCCGTCATTGGGGTGGTTTTCCCTCCCTTTTGGAGGTACGCTGGCAGACAGGGGGCCGTTGTGGCCACTCTGCTGCCTGTAGTGGAACGCCAGGGCAGTCGACCACTCCACTGCCCGTCAATGGGGTGGGTTTTGGTTGGTAGAGGTAGCCGAGTACCCAGAGCTGCTGCGGCATGGGTGCTCTGGCCCTTGTTAGTAAGAGCGAGAACGCAGGGGCCACCTCGTTGCAGCAGGGTTTTGGGGCGTCGTTCCCAGCGCCTCTAGTTGATGGGAAAGCGTCGCTCCCTGCGCCTAAAATTGGGGGGAGTGCGTGGTCCCCGCGCTTAACCACAAATTGAGGGGACAAGACCCTGTCTCGCCAGTCAACGCCCAGCCTAGAAAAGGTGAGCTGAAGGCCCTCCGCCCCAGGTTTTGGGGGGTTCTCCTCCCT
The DNA here is from genome assembly GCA_905221605.1 of Symbiodinium natans. Taxonomy (NCBI): domain Eukaryota; class Dinophyceae; order Suessiales; family Symbiodiniaceae; genus Symbiodinium; species Symbiodinium natans. Next base: position 65,352 of record CAJNDS010002825.1, read on the forward strand.
ACCAATGCATTGGGGCGGGGCAGCAACGCAGGAAGCCGAGCCTTGTATAGTGCATTTCCAAGTGAAAAGGAAACGCTGGGGGTTGACCATTGTGAGTCCCTCCATGTGATGGCATAGGTCCTGTAGCCTGTAGTAACCAAAGGCTTTCTTTTCTCACCTCAGTTTTCCTGTGGGAGTTTGGGCTCAGCGCCAGCCTGGAAAGCGCCCGGGTAATCAGTGCCAGTAGGCAAGCACGCCTAGTCACAACGACTGTGGGTGTGTAGGCTGTAGGTGTCAAAGCCCTTTTCCCCCAGGTCTGGCTCAAGGTAGCCACCCGGGTTTCTTAGGTACTGCCGTTTCGGCGGCCGCGCTGCGCGCTTCGAGAAGAAAAACAGTGCGAGCTCCTGTCACCGCCACTGCGGAAGTACCGAACTCAGCAGTTTGTTGCGCGTAGACCTTGTGAAGCGTTGTAAATGGGCGTGCGTTTTCCTTTCTTTTGGGTTGTTCTTTCCCAGCGCTTGCACCAGTGCTACGTCCGGTTCGCCTGGGTCCTGTGATCCCAAACCCCCAAACACGTCGAAGAGAGAAGCAACAAGGCATGTGGTCTTTGCATGTAGGGGCGGTGGAAGGGGTTTGTTCCGAAGCAGGTCTTCCAGAAGCCTGAGTACATCAGATTGCTGTGAAGGCGCATGCCAGTTGCACATATGTTCCAATGGTTTGTGATTGACAGTACGCGGGCAGCTTCCATGCTTCTGACAGATGCCAGCTGTTGCATTCAAACGTGCACAGGCTTGAGACCATCGTCTCGAAAATGGCATGTTGCAAGCTCGATAGCTGTCTTGCTTTCACGTGTCCAGTTGGCTTCACATCACTTTCTGGCACACTTAGCACAGTGTCACAGATTGCGTGCAAGAGTGTTCATCTTTCCAATGCCCGGTTTGGGGTTGCCTGCTAGGTTACCCTAGGCAGGCCGCCTTGCGTCTGTGTGGGAAGGGTGAGGGGGTGGGATGTCGAGCGGGAGCTGCACACCCCTTGCGGGGAGCGCGAGCCCCGGACATCTCGCCCCGCCTGCAAGTGCCTATATTTTTGAAGGTGTTTTCGTTTTTTGGGGTCAGGGGCAGCCATCCTAAACCCTAAAAGTCACTACACCCGACATGTCAAACTTGATTTTGGTGTTTTTTTCTTTCTGCTTGTGTTTGTATGGGTTTTGCCTATATTTTTGAAGGTGTTTTCGTTTTTTGGGGTCAGGGCAACCATCCTAAACCCTAAAAGTCACTACACCCCACATGTCAAACTTGATTTTGGTGTTTTTTTGCTTTCTGCTTGTGTTTGTATGGGTTTTGCTTATAATTTTTGAAGGTGTTTTCGTTTTTTGGGGTCAGGGCAGCCATCCTAAACCCTAAACGTCACTACACCCGACATGTCAAACTTGATTTTGGTGGTGTGTTTTTTTTCCTTTCTGTTTGTGCTTGTATGGGTTTTGCCTAGATTTTTGCAGGTGTTTTCGTTTTTTGGGGTCAGGGCAACCATCCTAAACCCTAAACGTCACTACACCCGACATGTCAAACTTGATTTTGGTGTTTTTTTTCCCTTCCTTTTTGTTTGTGCTTGTATGGGTTTTGCCTACATTTTTGCAGGTGTTTTCTTTTTTGGGGTCAGGGCAGCCATCCTAAACTCTAAACGTCACTACACCCGACGTGTCAAACTTGATTTTGGTGGGCTTAGTTTTCTTGGGTTGAGGCTTTACAGCTCAATTTCAGAGCGACAAGCAAAACCAGTACAGAATGGCGCAGCAATGCTTGTGCTTTGCGCGTTTCTGCACGTGACGTGTACAGAAACAGGTACATGAAACCTGCTACCCTGCTGCCTGTTGTTCGTTTTGCTCAGACGCCCCCTTTGTCATGCTCATATCCCTGGTGCTCGTTTTGCTCACACGCCCCCCTTTGTCATGCTCATGCTGCGTCCCTGGTGCTCGTTTTGCTCACACGCCCCCCCTTTGTCATGCTCATGCTGCATCCCCGATGCTCGTTTTGCTCACACCCCCATGAACAACCTCAGTCTTGTTGGGGACGTTACCTTGGAGTCCCGGGCAGGCCCAGTCCCATTGTGGACGTTCCTTAGTTTCCTACTATCTCGTCGCCAAAGACCTGGAGACCACTAGAATATCGCTTTGGGCGCGCGGCCCCGCGAAACGTTCCGGGAAAGCAGGCCTCAAAAACCCGTGGTCCTGCAAATCCGTTTTTTGGACTAATAATTCTATTGTCCCACAGCGGTTTTGCAGGACCACGCGTGTCATCTTGCAGTTCTCGTATGCGGCTTGTCCTGCACGGTCCTGCGGTAATGGTTTCTGCAATGAGAGAAGGTAGACATTGGGTCCTGTCACGTTCCTGCGCAGCGTTTCGCAGTGGGAGCTTCAGTGCCTCTCACCAAAGAGCTCAGTACTTTTCATGAGCACCACATGGTTTGCGTAACTGCGCGGGAATCTGGCACAAGCGTGAGTTCCTGCTTCTAATTGGTACGTACCGTGCAGGTGACTCTTTCCCGCAAACCCTCTAACCAAGCAGGAGCGCCGCATGGTTTGTGTATCTGCGTGGGAATCTGACAGAAGCGTGAGTGCCTGTCTCTAATTGGCGCAGTATGGGCAAAAGACTGGCGGTAGAGTGCCAAATCTGGTGTTTGGGATGCAGCCCTTTCCCCTAAACCCCAAAAAAAAACTCAAAGTAGCCGGTCTGTCGTGCTGTCACCAAGTGTGTGTGTGTGTGTGTGGCCTGTCTTTGGTGTTTTCTTGTCATGGGCGCAAAGACTGGCGATAGAGCGCCAAATTTGGTGTTTTGGATGCAACTCTAGCCCTTAAACGCAAAGGAAACTCAAAGTAGCCGGTCTGTATCGTCCAGTTTCCAAGTCTGGCCTGTGTTTGGGTCTCTTTTTCATGGGCTGCTGCACTTTTACCTTGTGCATTGTTTGGGGTCTTCCGGCACTAAATGCGTTTTCTTTTCGAGAAGGCAAGAAGCAAAGCGGGAAAACGGGGCCCAGACTCTTTACCGTCACAGATCCGAAGCCCTGCCACGAATTGCCTACTCCATGTGCTGTGGAAGTAAGGAAAATGGTGCCGTGAAACGTAGCGTCGCACGAGGCCAGTTTTAGAACCCCAAAACCATGAAAAAGGACAGGACGCGTCACAGTGCCCCTGCAGTACTGCTGCGAGACTTTGCTTGTGCAAGGGCATTCTCAAGGGTCGTTGTAGGGTTTGGCTCTTGAGGTGCACTTCCTGAAGCTCTTCGCCTTTTCCCCAGACAGACAGACAGACAGACAGAGAGTTCCTGCGAGTTGTCTCTGGAGATCTTCATGGTACTTGGTAACCCAGTTGTAGTTGTACACATAGCCCACTTATTAACCATATTTGAGTCCAAAGTACTACAGTTACAACTGGGCTACGAAGTACCGTGAATCTGAAGCACCGAGCATGCCAATCTCTTTCGGGGTTGGCGTAAGGTCTACTGGCCCTCCCGAAGCTCTCTGTCTGCTCGTGGCTTGTGCTGCGTTGCTTGCGCTGTTCAGTTGTTGCTGTGGGGGGGTGGGTGGGAGTGAGGGGTGGGATGTCGAGCGGGAGCGGCGTACCCCATGCGTGGGGGAGCGCGAGCCCCGGACATCTCACCCCCGTTTGTGTGCCCGCAAAGCGGACATGCGCGTGGTGTTCTTGCAGGTTCCCTCTGCTGTACTGCAGCCAGCGGAGCTTGGCGTCCTTGCCTTGTTCTTGACCACGGACAAGCGCAGGGTAGTCTCGACCGCGCGGGCGTAGCCTGCGGCCCAGTCCTTGTTAATCTGGTACTTGGCGTTGTTGTTGATGTTCTGCCTGGAGTCGGACCCGTCGATGACCTGCTGGAGGCCCGGTGCAGCCCTCCACGGGCCTGCCGTGCAGATACTTGTGGAAAGAAGGTGCGCAGGTTTCGCCAGCTCCAGTCAACACAGATCCCATTTTTTTGCCCTAAAGATCCATCTACGAAGCTCTCAGATATGAAGCGTCAGTTCCTTGCAAATTGCCCAAGCGAGGTCTTGACTCCTCCTACGCTACGCTCATTGAGGCTGATTTCCCTTGCAGCCATCAAGAGGCAAAGTCGGAGTATATCTGGACACCGTGGAAACACCGCATGACGGAGGAGAAGGCTTCGGAAGTTGTTGATTGCTAGGCCCCACAAACAACCCAAGCTGGGCCTTTCAAGTTTGCTTCTGGATGAGCCACCAACAATCGAAGTGACAGATGCTTATGTGGGGGTAAGTGGTATCCAACGTATCCTTGCGGTGCATGATGTAGCGTTGGCCATGGTTGGCTCGGCTCACCTTGCACGCTTGAAAGCCTATAGCTGCAAGTTCGTGCAGCTTGTGTCTCAGCGTTTTGATCCCGCGCAGCAGGCAGATTGTCGGTTTGGCAAGGCATCCAATGATGCGTTGCGCGAGTTCACTGAAATTAGAGGTGAGCTCAGCACGTTGTTGCAGGCTTGTCCAAAAGCCTTGTTCATCCCCCGCGGTCCGACCCAAAAGGGAAGGGCAAACAGGTCGGTCAATGGAAGGGTCTTGGCAAGGGGCGTGGCAAAAGCCCAAGCCCGAAGCCCCCTAAGCCGACAGGTAGCCCTCTCGCAGCTCGTCCACCGCCTTGACTTTTTTGGCTTTTCTGTTTTGTTTGCTCGTTGTCTGCGCGTGCTGGTGCATGAGATCCCTGTTCACCATCATTGAACCGGTCTTTTGCGCGCGCGCCTCGTTCCACCACTCGTCCTTGCGGCGCTCGCGCTCCGCCAGCTCGGTGACGCTCTGGACCGCCCCGGGGCGTGGTCTCCCCGCGGCTTTAGGCTGGCTGGGATCTCCGCGATGCCGCCGCCCTCGGGCGGGGGCAGCTGGGCGAAGTCGCCCGTGAAGAGGACATTGACGCCGCCGAAGGGCCGAGGCCGGTTCCACTCGTCCGCCGCGGGCTTGGCGCTTCGGATCCGCTGGTCCATTTGGGCGAGCAGGTGCGCGCTCACCATGCCGATCTCGTCCACGATCAGCCGGAACGTGCTCTTGAGCGCGGTGTTCTCCAGCTGCTGGTCCTCTTCTGTCAGCAGGCCGTTTTCGACGATGACCCGCTCGACCACCAGGCCCACGGCTTACCTTTGGGCATCAAATCTACCCAGCCTCCCCAATAGGCTTTGTGTCCCAATACTCCAAAGTGGTGCTTCAAATCAAGGAACACCTGCGCTTGAGTCAAACCGTGGCGCATTTAGGGGAGCCTGGCATGAGTCTCATGGAAGCCTGCCAAGCCTCTCCGACCTTCCCCCTTGTGGGGAATTCACAATCATGGGATTCATGGGACATGATGCAGTTCAAGAGATTCTTGGTGGCGAACTTGGGTGCTCTCCGTAGGTTCTTTAATGCCATCACGACTGCGTGTTCGACCGGTCCCACATTTGGTGTTTGTGTCTTTGTCACATGCAAAGCGTCTGGCTTTTTGTATCATTGTGAAGCTGGGTTCGCCAGGGCAACGTCTTCACTCCCCAGAGGATTGGGGTCACTATTCATCTTGGCTCCGGCTATGGAGATGGACTGGGGGATTGCTTTCAGATGGTTGCCTGTGCTATACATTGACGGGAGGGAGTATGTGAGAACTAAAGCTAGCCTGTGGAGCATTGACGGCCCGGGGATTGTAAAATGAGAACGGAAGGTTGCCGACATTGTCCTCCAAAAACGGAAAGTGGGAGTCTCGCTTTTCGATAAACCGCCCCTTAGCGGCGCTTGGGTACTTCAGGCCACACAGCGCCAGTGGAGGGATGTTCTGTTTCGGGACCTATGGCGCATGAGCCAAGGCAATGAACCTTATATTTCCGATCTGCCCATAGGCGCGGGACGATCACAAATGCAAGCAAGGGGCATCAAGCTGGAGCCACTCCCACACGCTGTTTATTGCGTACCGTTCCAGTTCCAGTCGGCGCAGGAAGGCGATGGCGCAGCGCAATATCTTGCGCATCTCTTTGGGACACGAAGCTCTTGGCCCCTTCTGGAAAGGGCAAGGACGTCCTCATAGACACCCCTTTTGAGCATAAAGCTGCCATCCAAACTGTGCCGCAAGGCCTCCAGCTGCAACCGGTCCGAACCGGGGAAAAAATAGCAGAGACAGCCATCGATGACGAGCTCGATGATGTTGTCCGGGGCCCAGAGGTGGGGAAGCTGATTGCAGTGGTCCCCGCGCAGCAAGCGGCAGGTGCCAGCAATAGCATCACGGCATCGTCAGCCGAGACGCCCACGGGGAAAGGACATCCTGGCCCACAAGCGCCTGCTGGAGTCCGGCCCATCCCTGCCAAACGGATGGAACGCGAATCAGCGAAAAGTTCTGCCCATAGGGACGCGTCCAGGAGCCCATGTAGGACACTTTGCCACAATGCCCCCAAGGGTGCTGCGCCCGAGCCCACTAGTGGGGCCAAAACGCAAGCCTCGCCACCGGTGGCTTTTGGTAGTACCCCAACTCCGCCCCCGCCGCCGAAAAGTAAAGGGCCGCGCCGCTTTGTGCCGACTGGAGCCCGCCTGGGGAGCGAGGCATCTCTGCGTTAAAGCGAGGCCGTACATGGCGTTAAAGGACTCTTCCCATCTGACCACTCATGAGCAGCAGCTGCAGGCTTACCGTGCGTATGAAGAATTGCTCAGGAATTGCAGGGGACGCTCGCTGATCCGGAGCACCTCCTGCAGGTGGCAAATCAGCTGCTTTACCTGCCGGACACTTCCCTGCTTCATACCTGCAAATTTATGACCCAATTCTGCCCATGTGCTTAAGGATTGCGAGGACGCTTGAGTTCTTGGACCTGCCTAAACTCTTGGGCAGTGAGGCGCCGCAACTCTCATTGGACTGCCTGCAGGAGTCCAGAATTGGTTATGGCTCCCTGACAACGGCGCGTGCTTTTTTTCGTGGTGTTGCTTCCGTCTCTTTGGTAGATTTCTCGTCTCACCTTGTCGCAATAGACCGGCACACTGTGCTGCTCATGTGGTAAAGGGGCGTCCGCTTCAAAACAAAAGACAACTTAAGAGCCACAGTACGAAACTACCGTGCGCAAAGGCACAAGTCTAGTCTCACACTTGAGCCAAAATTGGCATTCAAACTTTTTGCAAAACGAAACATGCAAATATAATCTAGTCTATCGCACTGGCACAAAACTCAACAGCAACATGCTATGCTCAATCGTGCCGGGAAAACCGTTCCAAACTCGAGTTTTAGCGCCTCGACGCGCTTTTCGCGTGAAAGGGTCCTCGATCGGGTTGCGAAAACGACGAAAACTCGAGTTTTAGTACTCGAACGTTCGAAGTTTAATTTTTGTTTTGATCCTTTTCTATTTTTTTGATCCCGCTGCTTATTTTTTTTGATTTTTTGCTATTTCCCACTTTGCGATTTGCCGCCGTTCTAAGGGGAATTGCATCGTAAAAGTTGGCCATTACGGGCACTTGAGACTTTGTGCTCAAGTCCTGTTCTCAGAGAATTGCGTCATGAAGTTCATGAAGTCAGGCATCGTCCGTGTCGTGCAGGCTTTTGTGATGTGGGGAATTGCATCGTAAAGTTGGATATCGCCCGTGCAGTGGTCTCTGTGAGGTACACAGCGGATTCCGTGATGTGTTGCGTTCTAAGGGGAGTTGCGTTGTAAAGTCGTTCTGTGATGTATTGACGTGGGGGAACCGCATCGTGAAGTCTAACTTTCTGCGACTGGGTTCTATAGCGACAGCGACAGCAGTGCATCGTCTAAGCCAGAAAAATGGTTGTTGTGGAAGGCTCTTCGGCGGGTGAGTCAGGTAAGCGGCCAGCCGCAGGAGGCCACTGCAGACTTTAGAGGCCCCTGGAGGCCTTTAGAGGATGCGCAAGTTTGCCCGCTGGTTGCTCCTGATCACCATGCAGCAACCATGCCTGATCGCCATCTCTCAATTTTTGATGGGCGCCTCTTTACTACATCAGGAGCACAGTAGGCCGTTCTTGTGGGTCGACTAGAGAGGTGAATTGACTTCTCCTCCTGACCTCAAGCTCACCAACACAAACATGCTCAACCATGCCACTCATGCCAACCATGCCAACATCACAAGCACACGCACAACCATCAAGCAACTCAAGACTTTTGCCATTCACCATCGACAGGAAAGATCCTTTCCACTGCAACTCATGGTTTGGCAGAAAGTATCGTTGATGAAGAGATGCGACGAATAGCGTCACAGGCGCAGTCGTTGGCGTACGAGACGAGCTGGCCCTTGGCGTAGCGGATTCCTCGGAGGCGTAGGCAAACCCTTGGCGGTGTCGGCAGTCTCTCCAGATACCCCGGAAAGTCGCCTCCCTTTCTTGGACTCGGCTGCTTCGGCCTCTCTTTGATGATTTCGAAGATGGTGGTCATGGTGTAGGGGGCCTTCTTCTCCAGACACTGCAAGAAGTGCTTCTTAAGGTGCTTTTCCAGCTTCTCGTGGGCCCTTCTTCTCCTTGCGGAAACGATTCAAATCGGACTTTGCTGCTGCAGTCATCCCGACCCTCTTCAACTTATGCTTCTTTACCGCCCTGAGCTGGCACTCCACAAAGTGCAAGCAGCAGACGTGGTTTTGCAGTGAGACTTTTGGAGGCCCCTGGTCCCTGGAGTGCCCAACTCACTCTCGAGGGTCCCTGGAGTGTTAGAATACACTGTTCCCTCTAGAGCCCTGGCAGTATCCACTGCCTGATCTGACCAAAGCTGTCGTCACTGCTTTGGCTCAAGGTTCAAGTGCTGAAACAAGTGTGACTGATGAATTGCTCACTGCTGTGAATGTTGTGATACCTGAAAGTGTATCCCAAACTGCTCCATTGAACTTTTCATGGTAGCGGAGCACACTGGTGAGAACCAGGTGCCCGAAACTGTTTGAATGGCTTCACTAGGTTCTGCCCCTGAACTAAGAGGTCTCGGAGGTGAAGTGAAACTGTTTCCCCCACCGTCATTTGATGGGTCACTGGATAAGTATGAGGATTGGAGCTGGCAAATGAAGAAGTACATAGGACTGTACAAGCCCGAAGCAAAGCTGCTCATGGATGCATGCGAGGTTCTAACTGAAGCTGTCATAGACGAACATGTGATCGACTGGAATCGAAGAACCGATGCGAGTCGAGACATGAAACTGATCGAGTTCAGTCGTCAACTGCTTTATCTGTTGGCACAGTTAACCGAGGGAGCTGCGAGAGCGACTGTCAGACAAGAAGACACTGAGAATGGCTTCGAGGTATGGCGAAGACTGCATCAGCAGTTTTCACTGCCTAACCGGTCCCAAGGACTGAATCTCCTCACCGAGATTCTGGATTTCAAACTGAGGCCTGACAACTTCGAAAATGATCTGGCTGATTTCATTGTACTGAAGAATCGCCATGAGAAGGCGACTGTTGCCTTGGTTCAGGATGATTTACTGATCACGTTGTTCATTCGCAAGACGCAAGGAGCACTGCAACAGCATCTCAGACTGAATGTCTCGCAGATACACACATGGAAAGATTTACTGGCAACGATTCAGTCATACTACAAGAGTAGGCACTTAGTTTCAAGTACTGCAGGTACTGCAAGGAATGATGGTCCAGTGCCGATGGATATCGGAGCACTGAAAGGTTGGTACAAAGGAAACTGGAAAGGAAAAGGAAAGAAAGGAAACTGGAAAGGAAAAGGAAAGGGCAAAGGCAAAGGAAAGAAAGGTTTCGGAACTGCGAAAGGATGGAAAGGAAAAGGAAGTGACAAAGGAAACTGGAAAGGAAAAGGAAAAGGAAAGAGCAAAGGAAAAGGAAAAGGAAAAGGGAATGGAAACGGATGTTTTATTTGTGGCTCGCAGGGCCACTGGAGCAAAGAATGCCCTCAAGCGAAAAATGTAGGAGCTGTCACTGAAGAATGGAATGAAGAAGAATGGAACGAAGAAGAGTGGAACGCCGACTGGAATGAGTACGAATGGTATGTTGGCGCAATAGGTGAGTATGAAGACTGGAGCTCATGGGATGAAGGCTGGTATGATGACTGGTCTGAAGGATCCTACTGGCAAGACGAATGGCAAGGACACTGGCATGAGCCAGCGCAGAGTTCCACAGCTGCGACAACTGCAGCGTCGACGGTCACGGTGACTGAGGTCACTGATGCTAAGGAGCCTGCTGGCACAGCTGCCGCTGTGTTCACTGAGGAACCCACCGAAGTGGATTCTCCGCGAGTTTCGAGGACTGCTGGGAGTTCTCGCACTGCTAGACCTGGCATTGTTCGCAATTTGTTCATAGCCTCACTGTTCTTGATAGCGACAATGACCACTGGTCAACCTGTACTTCCGAATGAGTTACCCCGAAATGTTTCATCAGAAACTGCAGTTGAGCAGACAACAACACCTGTAGACAAGCTCACTGAGTTTCATCTGCAAGCTGGTGTAACTGACAGAAGCTGGATCTTGTTTGATTCTGGTGCTTCTGCTCACTGTTGTCCTGAGTGGTTTGCTGATGATTACCCACTGCTTCCCCTGAATGATGATGCTCCGGCACTGCGAAGTATATCGGGTAAAACCCTTGAAATACTGGGTCGAAGAATCGTTCAGCTCGACTGCAATGGTCATTCACTGTGCATCAATTTCTATGTGTGCAAGTCCATACCGTTCCCACTGGTTAGTGTGTCCAGATTACTGCTGCAAGGCTTCTGGACTGTCATGAGCAAAGATTTCATGGCATTGCTGACTGTGAATCAGGATCCTGTCCCGATAGTTCGGCAAGGTACACTGGTTTACCTCAATCCGACTGTGGTTCCATACCACTGTGCTGAGGATGCCAAGCGATGTGTGAAAGATCGAAACTGTTACAGGAGAGCTTGAGCGAAGATGACATGGACATGCCACTGTCTGGAGTGTGTGATGTGCAAGACTGCAGCATTGATCATGTCTCCAAGATTTATGAATTGTTGGCTACTGCAGTAGACTGTTGGGAGTTAGATGAGCGAAATTTGACATTGACGCGACATCATCACCGATGGCGCATGGGACTGTTCTCCCCAGAGCAGTGTCGTGATCTGCCTGTCCCACTGTCAAGATTCACTGGCGAAAGAGTAACCACCAAACTGTATGGAAGTGGAGTTTCGCCTGTCGAAGTGAGGGATGCTGATTTCCTCAAACTGGCAGACAAGACTGCGCAGGACACTGTCCGCTGGAAAGGTAAGTGTGTTTTCAAACTGCGTCACAAACCTGCGTTGCGGTATCAGGGCGAACAGAGCCCCCGACTGCCCGATGGCAAAACGAAGTTTTTTGGTGGTGGTAAAACTGACCGCATTCCTCCGCGTACTGGCGCGACAACCGCCCCCCCGCCCACTGTTTCCCGCTCTAGGCCTGTTTCGAGCCGAGGAGGCGAGACTGCGGAGGCTGATGCCTGCCTTTCGCGACTGCGAAGCCTAGTGTATCATGGGCCCGAAATGCAGGCTGAACTGGTTCGGCTCTTCAACAGTCCTGATCCTCTAACTGGTCAATCCAGAACGAGTGATTACTGGCTGAAGCTGCCAAGGTACTGGATTCGCATGTTACACACGCCTAGGAGCTGCGCCTTTCATCCTGAGGACTGCGCTACGGCCTTAGATGTGGAGAGAGTGTCAACTGACCAGCTGTGGGCTGATCGTTACACTTACTTCACGACGTCGACTGATGAGTCTCGTATCGACACTGGTTTTCAGGATTTGTGGTCTGACATGATTGAAGCTGATGGAAGTGTCACGAAGTGTGAAGAACCGAGAGCTGATCTGGGTCATACCTGGACTAGCTACTGTCTGTTCGTTCCACTGGAAAGAGCACCAAACCTTGAGGTTCAGGAAATGATTCGAGAGACTGCCTACAAGGCTAAACCTCTCAAAGTTCCTAAGGAACCCACTGAGGCAGAAAGACGTGTCCATGAACTGACACATCTGCCGTTCAGAGATTGGTGCCCACACTGCGTTCAGGCGAAAGGTCGTCACGGACCTTCACTGAAGCAAGTGGATCGACAGCCTGTGATCCAAGTGGATTACTGTTATGTCAGTACGCACAAGTCGCTTCCCTTGAGAACCGTGTTGACTGCCACAGACGTGCAAACTGGCTTTGGCATGGCTGTTGTTGTACCTGACAAGCAAACTGCCAAGAAAGGTGGTGCGTACGCAATGGCTGAGCTGAAGAAGTTTGTGTTTGAAACTGGCAGGACATTTGGTATCCTTCAGTACGACAAGGAAAATCCACTGAAGGACCTAGTTCTGTCGACTGTTAAAGAGCTTGGTGGCATGAGCACACGCGCTGCGCCCACTGCTCACAAGCAGGCGATGGGCAGCGTAGGCCAGATGCAGAGGACGCTGTACGCACAGCTGAGAACTGTCCTTCTGCAGCTTCAAGAAAGCACTGGCGTTGAAGTGACATCTGATCATGCACTGTTCCCGTGGGCAGTGAAGCATGCTCAGTTTCTGCTGAACCGCTATCTTGAACATGCGGATGGCCACACAAGCTACTGGCGTCGTTGGCAGAGAGACTACAATTCAGGACTGTGTTGCTTTGGCGAAGTTGTGCAAGCAAAGTTGACTGGACCGCACGCTGCGCGCAAAGCATTCCCGTCCTGGGTAACTGGCATGTGGCTTGGTCGAGATACTGAAGCAGACGAAGTGATCATCGGAACTGAACATGGAGTCACCAAAGTGAGGACTGTCCGTCGACTGCAACCCTCACTGCAATGGCAAAAGGAGATTGTTCAAATGTTCCGCGCACTGCCTTGGGATCCAAAAGGTGAAGGCAAAGATGCGATCACTGAGTTTGTTTTGCCGCAAAATCTCACAGCCACTGGCAGAGTGAAAGAACCGCCTGGACTGGCTAGAGAGCCAATGGATGATGTGTTGGAAACACAGCCGCAAACTGCGTCTGAAGAACGTGTAGCTGAAGTCGAACCCTTGAGTTCGCCCACTGGTTCCAAGAGATCAGCTGAAGAAGGAGGCGCTGAGCCTAAGTCAAAACTGGCGCGCCCTGATCCTGAAGCTGATGCTGAGCCACTGGGCAAAGCGCAAAGAATTGCCGCTATAACTGAAGCCTATCAGCATGACTGGTCCTGGGTTGCTTCCGCGACAAGTGCAACTGAGGTTCGCAACAAAGATGGGTCGTCTGTTTCCGTCGAAGTGAACTGTGATGAAGAAGAAGCTGTTGCCGAGGCGAAACTGGCAAACCCCATCATTTGGGATGCCACTGAAGAGTTTCCTGAAGAAGCACAGGCAACTGGCATGAATAAGGAAATGGGATCCATGAAGGACTTCGAAGTGTATACAGAAGTGCCCGTAGAGAACTGCTCAAGTGAGCAAGTGAAGGGTGCCATTGGCGTGAAATGGGTCAAGCGCTGGAAGTCTGACATAGAACTGCGAATGCGTCTCGTAGTTCAAGGCTGCTCGCGAGCACACCGTCGTTGGTGACACTGCGTGTGTTGCTGATTTTGGCCCTTGCTCGAAACTGGACGATCACGCTTGCTGATGTGTCAACTGCGTTTTTACACGCAGCAATGACTGACGAAGTGTTCGTCTGGCCGCCAGCTGAGTACTACCCTGACAGGAAAGTACGCTGGCGACTGAATAAAGCAATGTACGGGCTGCGTCAAGCGCCTAAACTGTGGCAAGACCATTTTGCCGCTACGATGCAGAAACTGAAGTTCAAGCGCTGCAAGTCCGATGGCAATCTTTACTGTCATGAAAGTGGTTCACTGTTTGTCTTGGCATATGTTGACGATCTACTGATCATTGGAGATGACAAGCTCAAACGGCAGTTTCTTGAAGAACTGCAGAAAGAGCTGATCGTGAAGATCACTGGTGAGTTGGTCGAAGGGACTGAGCACACGTTTCTTGGTCGCCGCTTGCGTCGCTGCGGTGATAGCATTGATGTGTGCATGTCTCCGTCGTATGTTGACAAACTACTTGAAATGTACAACCTGTCGAAGTGCAATCCTGTTGCCACGACTGGGTCGTCATCCTTGAGACAGTTGATGCCTGAGCCACTGGATAAAGAAGGCCATGAGAAGTATCGCACTGCGGTTGGCAAACTGCTATGGTATGCGTTTGTAAGGCCTGATGTTGCATACGCGGTGAAGGAACTGTCACGCGACGTGACTGCTCCCACCACTGAGTCGGTTGGAAAGTTGAAACACCTGTTGAGGTACTTGTCTGGTACCAAACTGTCGGTGTTGAAGCTGAGACCGACGCACCAGCTGTCTGGAGCCACTGTCCCTGTGGATGTAAATGCGTATGTTGACAGTGACTGGGCTGGATGCAACAAGACACGCAAGTCGACTTCTGGTTCGACTGTGAATGTCCTTGGTTGTAATGTTCAAAGCACTGCACGCACGCAATCAACAATCGCACTGTCAAGTGGTGAAGCTGAATTGTGTGCAATTGGTCAAGGCACGAGCGAGGCACTGTTCGTTCGCGCGCTGTTGCTGGAGAGTGGACTGACTCTAACAAACTTTTCGGTTAGGCATGTGCCCCCCTGTAGAAGTATTTTTCCTTGTCGTTTCACTGCTGCCAACAAGGCTCAAGGGACTGCTGAACAGACCGTGTCCCAGCAAAAGTGCCCGCTAGTGGTTTCAAGTTCAAGGGTCTGGAACGAACCCTAAATCGTTTTATGGTAGCGGAGCTGAAGGCCTAGACCTTTGGTTCAAAGTGAGCCCAAGAAAGCGCTCTGGAGGAGCGAGGACTGAAGTCCAAAAGAGCCTTGGGCCAGCTACCAAGCGAGCTCCTTAAGGGAGACTGTAAACGAGGCTGAGAGGAGCCTGGAAGTGAGAAAGAGAAGAAAAGTGTGATGCAAGAAGGAGATCCTGCTGGAGCAGGAGCTCAAGAGCATGGAGGAGACACTCCAAGCGATACTCCAATGGCTAGGCCAGCTGGAGGAGGATTGCCCTCAGGTCTCGGGGGAGCATCGTTTCAAGAAGTGATGGGAAGTTTGGCCGCAGCAGCCAATGCTTTGGCTGGAGCTGCAGGATCTGCAGGATCAGGCCAGAGGAGTTATGACTCAGCAGCAAAGCTGGTAAAGAGTCCAGAAGTGTTTGCTCCAAAGAATTTAGAGGAAGAAGTTTCACAATGGCCAGACTGGAGTTTTAGCTTCAGGGTGTTTGTAGGATTTGTAGATCCTAAGTATGCCGAAGAGTTGGTTAGGGTAGAGTCAGGACCGTTGAATCCGGCTCTGTATTCGCAAGAAGAGAAAGAGAGGAGCATCAAGCTCTATGCGATTTTGGCTTCATATCTGAGGAATCGTCCTCTGAAGTTGTTGAAGTCCGAAGGAAGTCAGGATGGCTACAGTGTGTGGAAGAAGTTGTTTCAGGAGTTGGAGCCGTCGAGCAGAACAAGAGGACTGGCAATGGCTCAGGCCCTCGTTAGTTTCCCAGCGATGACCAAGGGAACTTCCATCCTGGACTACCTGCTCACCTACGAGAAGCTGGTGGGTGAATACGAGAAAGTTTCAGGAGCGAGGTATGATGAGAACCTCAAGATCGGCACGGTGCTGAAAGGATTGCCGAATGAGTTGAGAAAGCATATTCTGGTTGGACTTAGTCCTACTACGAGTTACACGGACATCCGAAGGAAGTTGCTCGAGTACGAGAGGAGCACGCAGTCTTGGAATGCAGAGAACATCTTGCAGTCCTTCAGCATGGAAGGACCAACAAAGCATACGCCGTACAACGGACCTCAAGCGATGGAAGTGGATCGAGTGAAAGGAGGTTACAAAGGAGACAAAGGGAAGTATGGAAAGGAAAGGAACAAAGGAAAAGGTAAAGGAGAGAAAGGAGGAAAGCCCTTTGGAAAAGGAAGATTTACCAACAAAGGAAAAGGAAAAGGAAAATGGGATACTGGCAAAGAGTCCAAAGGAAAAGGAAAAGACAGAAACAAGGGAGTTCGCGCGGTGGAAGGTGGCTACGGGCCAACGAAGTTTCAAGGAAGTTGCTACATCTGTGGCAAGCCAGGACATCGAGCCACGGATTGTTGGCAGAAAGGAGATAAAGGTAAAGGAGGAAAAGGAAAGGTGAGATACGTGGAAGAAGAAGAGACTCAAGGTCAAGGTGACCGAAGCTCTGGGAGCAATGCGAGAGCGAACAACGACGAGAGTGGACAAGTGAGAGTCATCACCGCCTCTGCTGCGAGAATGGTTCGAAGAGTTGAAGAGGTGGAAGACCAGGATGAGGAGCTTGACTTGAATGAAGTGAGCTGGAGAATGAATGAGTTGGAAGTGAGAAGACTCGAAGAGTTCGATCTCACCCTGGGAGATGAAGAGAGCGATGAAGGTGAGATAGACCCTCACGATGAGTTGATGGAGTGGTACGATTCGAAGCAAACAGGCGAAGAAGTTGGCGAAGTGAGAACGCTACAAGATGAGAAGACTGTGAAGAACGTTTGCAAAGAGGTTGAGTCGTGCGAAGTTGTGCTTGACAGCGGTGCGGACTGTCATGTGTTGCCTATGGATTGGGCAGAAGAGGTCGGAGAACCTTCGACTTTCGAGTACCGACTGAAAGATGCACAGGGAAGAGTTATTCCAACACTGCCTGTGAGGCAGCAAGTGAAGTTCGTTTTCTGGAAAGAGTCAGGAAAGAAGTTGGTTATCACAGACACTGCAGTTTGTGGCAACGTTACCCAACCACTGTTCTCGATTGGGAAGATGTGGAAGCTTGGTTGGGGAACTGTAAGCGAAGATGGAAAGTTGTGGCTGAAGAAAGGAACTGTTCGAGTTCCATTGCACTTCAAGAGAAATTCTTCAATGGCGATAATGAGTATCAGTCGTGTTGTGACTGAGGAGATGAAAGTGCAACCTGTAAGGCTGGAAGAGAATCTTAAGAGAGAGCTCCAGCACAATGAGATTGGGGATTCCTGGTTCGTGCTGGAAGATGGAACTCCGGCGCGGTTTGACTGGGATGTGACAAGAACATTCGACCCCACCGGTCATTTCCCGAACCACATGTATGAAGGAGAAGGAAGCGAAGGTGACTATTTCCCGTATCGAACAACCCTCTTGGGGAAGCTTGAAAGAAGAGGAGGCGCAGTTTCTCCACTGAACGAGGTAGACTGGAATTCTCTGGAGTTCTTTGAGTGCTCGGAGGAGTGGAAGGATAGAGAGAACGTATCTCTTGGAAGAGCCCCAAACGAGAGGTTTGAAGTGATGATCACCTTGCTGGAGAAAGAGATCAAAGAGCCCAATGCTTATGGAAGCTTTGAAGGACTGAAAGAGAGAGAAAAAGATTTTGGAGGAGAAAATCAGCCCATGGAAACAGGAGAGCCAACCGAAGCGGTGGTTCCGAGACAAGAGGAAAAGAAAGAGCATCGAAGCAAAGGCATTCCGGTACTCCCGGAAGACGAGACAGAAGTGATGCTTATTGGACCTCTGAGGATCACCCCGACAAGCGAACTGAAGGAGATGAAGGAAGCTTGCAAGTACTTGTATTTGTCAAAGAACGGCTCGAAAGGAGTCCTGTGGCAGAGACTAAAGAAAGAGGTGGCAACGAACAAGCTGAAGGCGACAGTGCAAATCTCAGAGGACATCAGAAAAGAGTTTGAAAGAGATCCTATCCCAGAAGCACTACCTGCGCTCCCGAGCCAGGAAGAGATCGAGAAGCATGAGTTGACGCACCTGCCTCGGGCATCATGGTGTGAAGCCTGTCAGGCAGCAAAGAGTCGGGAGGACAACTTTGACGAAAGTACGGAGAAGCCTCAGCGACCAGTGTTTAGTTTGGACTTTATGTTCACAGGAACCCAAGGAGAAGAAGGAGAAAAAGATCCATTAGCAATTCAGCTGGTGGGAGTTGATTCTGAAACGAAGTTTCTTTTGGCCGTCGCAGTGCCAACAAAAGGAGGAGATGCCGTTATCAACCACGCAGTGGCGGAAGTCACACGAGTTCTTGCACTGTTGGGATACAGTGACGTCGTGCTGAGAACAGACACAGAGCCTGCAATGCTTGCCATTCGGAAAGGAGTTCAAGCCGTGCGAGCAAGACATGACTTGAAGACGGAGCTACAAGACAGCGCTCCAGGCGAGCACCAAGGACTGACCGTTGAGCGGTATATCCAGACAGTGAGGAAATTGGCGAAGACTTTACTCGCGACCGTAGAGCAAAGAAGTGGAACAAAGATTGGTTCCGATGTCCCACTGTATAGTTGGGCGTTTAGACATGCGGCATGGCTGCAAAATCGGTATCACGTGGGAAGAGATGGACGAACAGCCTTTGAGGCAACTGTGGACAGAACGTACAAAGGGAAGCTTGCACCCTTTGGATCAGCGATCATTGCTAAAGCGTTGCCGAAAGCCCAAGAGAAGGGAGAACCATGGGAAAAAGGAGTGTTCCTTGGAAAGGACTACGCGAGCAACCTCAACTTAGTCGGAACAAGTCGAGGAGTGATCAAAGCAAGAACAATGAGAAGATGTGCAGATGCATATCAGCCCGAGCTATTGCAGATAGCTGTGGGAGCCCCGTGGGATCATCAGCTCAAAACACTGAGACAAAGGAAGAGAAGGGTTTTGCCCTTAGAGGAACCTGAGCTTCCCCCGCTAGAAGCCCCAAGAGAAGGGAAGGAGAAAGAAAGTGAAGCGAGGCCGCAGTCAAGTTCAGGCGGAAAACAGAGTTCAAAGAGTTCCTCGAGTAACAGCCCTCCAGGGTCAGATCCAATGTCTGAAGGAGGAATTGGAAGTGCAGGTGAAGAAAGTGACGAAGACCCCGGAGAAGTGAAAGGAAAGAGAAAAGCTGAAGAGGAGCTGTTCCCAGATGAGACCTCACTGGAAACGTTGAGACAAGAAGCAATGAAAAGAGACACAAGAGAAGCGTTGGAGGATGCAGAAGAGTCGCCAAAGAAAGGTCCGAAGCTGGACGAAGGCACAGGAGAAGTGGAAGAAAGGAGCGGAAAAGCGCCGAAGGTTGGAGAGGCAAGCGGAAGTTCCTCAAGGGTGAGTGCAGAAGTGGTTCACTACCACATTAGAAGATTTGAAAAGAGTGAAGAGCCTGAGGAACACGGAGATGAGCTCCTTGATCTGGAAGAGACAAAGATGTTCCTTGAAGAGACAAAAGAGTGGCAAGAAAAATGGAGTGAGAAGACCGAGGAGTCAAGCGAAGACTTACGAATGACATGGTCCCATGAGTATGACGATGGGCCACCAAAGCTCGACAGAGAGGACTTGGAAAAGGTCGATGCGAAATCCGAAAGAACTGAGATAGAGAGACTCTTGGAAATGAAAGTGCTCACAGAAGCTGTGCTTGATGAAAAAGGAGAGCCAGTGCCCACGCCAGAAGGTAAAGCGCCAAAGCAGTTGAGCACGAAGTACGTCCTAGACTGGAGACACAGGCAGGGCCAGTGGAAAAGACGTGCAAGGTTGGTTGCACGAGAATACCGTTGGTTGACGGATTATGACCTCACAGCCCTGTACTCCCCGACGAGCATAAGCTCAAGCATTAAATTGCTTTCTGCACTTTGTGCAAGTTCACCAGGCTATGAGATGATCTCGATTGACATCTCTGACGCGTATCTTCAGGTACCCCAGAAGGAGTACACAGTGGTTAGCCTGGGAGGAAAATGGTACAAGCTGGAGTTTACCTTACCCGGTCAGCGAACCGGAAGCAGTGACTGGTTCGAGCATCTGAGGAAGATCTTGGAAGAAGAGAAAATGACTTCGGATATCGGGTTACCAAGTTTCTTCTACAAGTTACCGTGCGGAAGTGAAGGAGGAACTTTGATGAGCACACATGTGGATGATCTGGAAGTGTTCGGAAAGCCCGAAGAGAACAATGCAGTGGTTTCACTGCTACTGAAACACAAGTTGAAAATCAAGCTGGAAGGACCAGTAAAAGTTGGAGAAGGCAAGTGTACCTTCTTGAAGCGAACTTTCCTCGGGATACCCGGAGGAATTGAGATCCGGATGGACGGAAAGTATCTGGAGAGATTGGAAGAGCTTTTAGGGCTCGGAAAAGCACATCCAAAGAAACTCCCGTTTCCAACAGACTATGGGAGATCGATGAAAGATGAGACCCCGCTGAACGCGGAAGAGCACCATCTGTATAGGTCTTGTGTGGGGATCCTGTTGTACATGACCCCCGAGCGACCCGACCTAGGGTTTGCGACGAAGTGGCTGTCTGGAAAGTTGGCGACACCGACAAGAGGTGACCTCGCAGTGTTGAGGCATGTGGCAAAGTATGTGAAAGCTACGTCACACTATGTGATTGAACACATGGAGTCGCACCCTGGGAAGAGTTTCCTGGAGAGAAATGAAATCGAAGAAGAAATGCGTTTCGACGAGAAAAGCGGAGACGTGTTTACCGCGAAGAGTTTGATCGAGGTTGTGACCGACGCCGATTGGGCGACTGATAGAGAGACGCGACAATCAACGAGTTGTGCATTGATCTTTGTGAATGGAAATTTGGTCCATTTTCATGCAAGAAAGCAAAAAGCGACAGCCTTGAGCAGCTGCGAAAGCGAATTGGTTGCAGCCGTTGGAGGTTTGAGTGAAGGAGTTTTTCTCCAGAATTTGCTGGAAAGAGTTCTGAAGATCAAGCCGGAAATGAGGATCCACATGGATTCGAGTAGCGCCCGAGCAATCCTCATGAAGAAAGGATTTGGAAGAACGAGGCACGTTGATGCCGGATTGTTGTGGGTTCAACAACTCACCGGACGAGGCCTGAAAGTGAAAGCAATCAAAGGAACCGAAAACCCCTCGGACGTAGGAACAAAGGCGTTGACAAGAAGTTTGGTTGTGAAGTGTTTAGAAAAAATGGGCGTGAGAACAGGAGAAGAAAGCAGGGAGCCCAAAGGAGCCTCGGAGTTCAAGATCCCGAAGAAGTATCTGAGGAGAATCGTGATGATGTTAATGGTTCAAGGAAGTGAAGGGTTGAAAAGTGAAAAGAAAGAGTTGAGTTTTGGATTTTACATGTTCACGGGAATCATGGTCATGATGTTGCTTTTCATGGTTTGTAGTCCGGTGCTTGGAGAGTACGCTAGAGAGAAGTTTCGCGTGTCCGCAGCCGTTTTCAGCTCAAGCAAAAGAGAAGGCCAGGTGGAAAAGAAAAAGAGAGAAAAAGAAAAGATGGAGGCCCAGCCAAGCGCTTTAGAAGCGACCGAAGAGGCGGCAGTGAAAGCTCACGAGGCAGCCCTCAAGGAGATGATTATGAACGCAAGATCCCTTGAGGCAGTTGAGCGTTTGAACAAAGCTTTAAAGCTCTGCCGCTCGGGGCCAAGAGAGAACCTGGTGTTGCTTGGGGAAAAGGTGAAAGAGTTGGATGAGAAGTATGGAGTTAAAGAGAAACCTGGAAGCAGCGCTGGAAGCGAGGAGAAAGAAGTCGAAAAGAGAAAGGTCGAGCTGCTAGAGCTCCAGGAAGCAGCAAAGAAGAGAAGGAAAGGGATCTTCGACAAGAAAGAAGAGAAGCAGCCAGAAGAGAAAGAGAGTCTGGAAGAAGAGTCCGACGAGGAGTCCCAAGAGAAAAGCGAAGAGAAGCAGCCAAAAGAGAAAGAGAAAAAGGAAGAAGAGTCCGACGAGGAGTCCCAAGAGAAGAAAGATGGAGGTGAAAAAGAAGAGACCTCGAGCGAGGAGGAAGATGTACAAGAGATTCTCAAGGAGACAGCGAAGAAAGAGGTGCTCGAAGAAGAGAAAAATGTGAAAGAGCTCTTGGGGAAAATAACGGAGAAAAAGGAGAAGCTGGATGAGGCCCGAAGAGCGTTTGCCTCGACCTCGGAAAGGTACGAGGAGGCGAAGGTGTACCGAGCGGTGAAGGTACGAGAAAAAGAGAATTTGTCCGAGCTGTGGGACAAGTTGGAGGATGAGTTGGAAAAGAGCAAGAAGGATTGTGAAGCGATCGAAGCCCAAGCTGATGAGATTTTGGAGCATGAAGAAGAGTTGGAAAAGGAGATGGATGAGTTGAGGCCAAAGCTGGCCGAAGCGTTGCGAGAGCTGGGTGAAAAGAGAAAAGAGCTTCGAAAGTACGAGAAGGAAGAAAGGCCGCCGCTTTTGAACCCAAAGGTGGACGTCGCAATCAAGGAAGAGCTCATGGATTTGCGATTGGGAAAGCAGAAGGTGGAAATTGAGCTTCAGGAAGTTCAAGAGCAAAACGAGAAGCTCAAGAAGAAAAAGGAAGAGAACGAGAAAGAGATGGAAGCGATGAAAGGAGAATTGGAGATGCTCCGGAAGAGGAAGCGTGAAAGCGTTGGATCCATGGATGAAGAGAAAGCGAAGAGCATGAAAGAGGAGAATAAGACCTTGAAGAAGAGCATCAAAGGTTTGTCGGAGACCAACAAGAAGTTGGAAAGTGACTTCCAGAAGTTGAAAAGCGAGAAAGGACAGGAGAACCTGGAAGGGAAGTTCGTTTTGAACATCGAAGAAGAGACCGACGAGGAGGAAGACAAAAAGAAGAAGCTTTGCATTCTGTGTTCCCGACACGGCCACAGCTACATGATGTGTTGGGACGCAGGGTATTCCTACGACAAGAATGGGAAATACACCCCGTGGTTGAATGTGAAGAACGAGGATGGAACGGAGAGAACAAAGGCCCAGTTCAGGAAGTACTTTCGTGAAAACGAGAAGGAGATTAGGGCCGAGTACGCAAAGTTGCTTGACGAGAACAAGAAGAAGTTCAGGAAAGGAGATGGAAAAGGAAAAGGGAAGAAGCCCAAAGGGGAAAGTGAAAAGAAGAAGTGAAGCCCTGAGGGGGCTTGGAAGAGAAAGATGTCCGAAATGACAATAAACTAAAGGTGCAAGATCGCACCTATAGACGAAGTCTTGAAAAAGCCGTCTGTGTATGTGTTTGAAGAGAAGTGAGAGAGGCTACCAGTAGCAGCGTAGTTTCTTCGTTTCACGTTTCACACCAACAAAAGAAGTGTGCACCACGATGTGTTTAAAGGAAAAGGATGACCGAAGTGAGCGATGAGGAGTTTGCATCCGAGTGAACTTAATTGCGATGAGAAATGTGAGGCAATGAAGTGTAACTCGGAGAGGGGGTAACAAACTTTTCGGTTAGGCATGTGCCCCCCTGTAGAAGTATTTTTCCTTGTCGTTTCACTGCTGCCAACAAGGCTCAAGGGACTGCTGAACAGACCGTGTCCCAGCAAAAGTGCCCGCTAGTGGTTTCAAGTTCAAGGGTCTGGAACGAACCCTAAATCGTTTTAGACTCGCAAGGTCAATGTTCACGTGTACACTGATTCCACTGCAGGCAAATCTATGGCGACGCGTTTCGGCGCTGGCAAGCGCACTAAGCATGTGGAACTGAGATTCCTTTATATGCAAGACCTGGTGAAAGCTGGACTGATCAAGGTCCTGAAGGTAGGAACACTGAACAACCCTGCCGATTTGCTCACCAAATATGTCAGCGTTGAAACACTGTCATCACTGAAAGGACGCTTAGGCGTTCATAGTAACCTGTTCTAACTGTTTGCGTGCCCCCTTTGTGTGCGCCCGCGTACTGATGCTCGTGATGATGCGCCGCGGTTGATGCACTGTTTGGGGTTGGTTGCAGGACTGTTTCGTTTGCTGGACGCCTCGTGCCATAGGCACTGCGGATTTACAACACTGCAGCATAAACATAAGCAACACTGCTGTGCTGTGTGCGTTGTGTGTCACTGTCTTGTTCACTGTGCATGTACAAACAGACAAACAAGCACTGCTCCCAAGGAGCACTGGCAAGCAAAGCACTGCTTGTGCTGAGTGTCACTGTGCAGTTGTGCATGTACTGTTGTGCAGAAAGAAGAGACTGAGAGGAGAGAACCACGTTCACTGTTTTCGTCGATTCGAAACGATTTTTCACTGTTTTCTTCGAAGTTGGAAAACTGTCTTTTACATGTGTCATGTGTAGAAAAGAAAACTGTACATAGAAGTTTGGGCTGCACTGTTTTACATGTTGTGTTTTTGAGCGACTCAAAGGTCACTGCCTAACTGCCCTCTGCTTTCTCACTGTTCCATCGACTGCCGCCATGTCGCACACCTCCCAGGGATCCGCAAGCACTGGCCGCCAACTGGCCAATGAAGCATCACTGGCTGCGCAGGCGGATGACGCAATTGAAGCAATGCGCGTCACTGAGCTTGAGTCAGTGCGTGCTCACAATGAGCAACTGATGCAAGAGGCAACTGCAGCAATGCAGCGACTGTCACTGGTGCGACAGATGCCCGACACAACAATGGGAGACTGGCCGTTCAATGTGGTCGAAAGGCCACTGGTCCACATCCAGACTGAGAGGCCACCCGCGCTGTACCATGGTGACATTGCCAACTGGTACTGGGTGATGAACGCCGAGTTCCCCACTGATGCTGGCAATCTGGATAACTGGACGAGCTATGCCGACCTGCGAATGCTGCTCGCAAAGGAAGTGGATCGAGTGTGGAACCTGGTGAAAAGGTCCACTGAGTCAACTGGGTTCTTGGAGTGCACTGTCCGAGAGGTGCTCTCGTCCTGTGGACTGCACTGCTTCTTCGCAGGACAGCCGACTGATGGGTCGGAGAGGATCCGACTGCCGCCGACCGTGCTGAACACCTTGGTTGACTGCACTGACGTCATCATCGATGCTGTGCAGGAAACTGTGGATTTGTTTCCGTTCATCGACTGGTGTTCGGAATACACCAAGGAAGAGGCTACACTGTTCAAGAGACTGGAGAGTGAAAATCGCCAACCATCAAGTGTTTCTGAAACACTGGTGGCAAAGCACTGCTGGATTTGTCTTCGCAGTGAAGATGCTGAGACACTGCGGACGACTGGCCAATTTTCACTGGAAGGAATCTATGCTGGACAGTTCAATCTGTCGATGAGTGCTCGAGCTGCACTGTGGCGCCGTGGCGACTGTGGCAGACACAGACCGAGGAGTCCACTGACACTGCTGAGCAGACGTGGACACTGGTGGCGTTTCGGTTCACCACTGTGCATTTCATCGATCTGGTCACTGAAGGCACACTGCGGTTTTTCAATCGCAGGTACAGTGATTACATCGTGACCACTGACCCCGGGCTCACTGAGGTGCCATTCACACTGAATGCCCAAGAGTGTGGGTCCATCCGTCGCTGGACACTGGTCGGCTGGAAGCCAAAGGATCTGTTCGCCCGATCCACTGCTGATGACTGGCAAACTGTCGTCACATCGTCATCGGGGCGACTGTTTGGACTGAGGCAACTGCCATCCAGCTGGGAGAGTTCATCACTGACGATGATGTGCCAACTGGCTCGTGGAGACCAGGAGGCACTGGCACTGGTGGTGACAAGGCCCAAGCGACTGCTCTGACCACTGTGGTCACTGGCCTGAGGCGAGCCATTGGGACTGAGCATCAAGTCTCAATCACTGTCTCGCCAGCGGAGTGAGATACTGCAGTGAACTGCAGATAGTCGATGGGGGTATCCACTCATGCCATGTCACTGACATTAGACTGGCCTCTGAGTTGGGGACCCTTTCCGACTGAAGAAGATGAGTGACTGCAGAGTCACTGAAGCCCTTGAAACTGGCTTGGTCGCAAAGTAAGCTGCAACTGCCGACAGCTCACTGGTCTTGGTGACTGTCTTGCGAGCTGCAAAGCTGAAGCAAGACCTAGCAGCACTGTACAGGCCTGCTGCTGATACTGTTCGCAATTTGAAAGCAAAAGCACTGGATGAGCCTGATTCGTTACTGCTGCTTTGGATGAGTTTACTGCAATATGTGATGGTATTGATTTGTCAGTATACTGCTACTAAGTTTCTCGCAATGGCCGAGACGACTGATGTGAGTCGAACACTGAAGTGTTGACTCAAGGGACTGTGTTAGAATACACTGTTCCCTCTAGAGCCCTGGCAGTATCCACTGCCTGATCTGACCAAAGCTGTCGTCACTGCTTTGGCTCAAGGTTCAAGTGCTGAAACAAGTGTGACTGATGAATTGCTCACTGCTGTGAATGTTGTGATACCTGAAAGTGTATCCCAAACTGCTCCATTGAACTTTTCATGGAGTGCCCAACCCCAAAAGTCTCCCTGGAGTGCCCAACTCTTCCTGAAGTGCCCACCCAGAGTCTTTCTGGAGTGCCCAGCCCCAGAGTGCCCAACCCCAACCCAGAGTGTCCCCGGAGTGCCCCAGCCCCAGAGTGTTGGAGCGCCCAAACCCAGAGTATCTCTACCAAGAGAGTGGGGATGTTCGAAGTAAAATAGTTTTTGATCCTGCAGCCGGCGTGGACTGGTTCAGAGCGACTGGGATCTGTGCTTGGAACGGCACTTGGTCCTCAGAGTGACTTTTTCAACTCTTATGTGTGGATGCTTGGCGGTCTCGTTTTGCACATTCTGCGATTCGTTGCATGGACAAAAGAGAACTGTGGATCATTGGTGGATCTTTGGAAATTCTGGGAATGTTTGATGCCTTGGATGCTGAGGTGGCTTTTCAATTGGGCGATTCAATTTTGGTGCGCTTTGGTGGTTTCGTCGACGCTGACGGCTGCCAGGATTGCAGACGTCGCAATGTTTTCTAAGTTTTGATCCCATTTTTTCCGTGGGCTTTCTTGATTACAGCTTTCATGCTGCATTACCAATCTTATCTGGTACACTTCTTTTAATATTGGGTGATCTTCATCCTAATACAGTTTTCTTTGGCCCTAGACTTGGAAGAGATCCTATATTCTATCAACATTTATTTTGGTTTTTTGGACATCCAGAAGTTTAAATTTATTACTTCCTGCATTTGGGATGATTTTACAATCAATACTCTTTGGTAACCAAGCAATGATCTTTGCCATGTCATTTATTTCTCTTCTTGGAAGTCTTGTTTGGGGGCATCATATGTATACTGTAGGTTTAGAAAGCGATACAAGAGCTTATTGTGCAGGAGTTACAATCTTAATATCCTTACCAACTGGTACAAAAATGTTTAATTGGCTTTTTACATATCTTGCCCCCAAGTCCTGCGCGTCCCCCGCATCCCGCCCGCGCATCCCGCATCCTGCCCCCCCCCCCAAGCACAGACAGAAGAGGGGGCCATTGGTTACTTCCCATTGCGTACGTACTTCCATATCGCAGGTTGCTGAAGGTCTCTGTTCGCAACATATGAAACAGTCCTCCTGTGGCCAGGAAGGCGCTCGTCTTGTGGCATACGGATGCAAATCACGTCTCGTATCAGTTTGGAGAGGATCAGGTGCAACGGAACTCCCAGCCATTTAGATTCTTGGAGTGTCCAACCCTGTAGCGCAGCAATGGCCAAAGCTGGGTGGACACAGCGAGTGGCAAGAGCGGCAAGCGTGATGATTTCCTCCTATGTTGCCAAGACTCTGTGCGTCGCGAGGTTTGCGCATGCCTTTTTGGGACCAAATGGATCGGCTATCGCCAGGAGGGCATTTGTAGAGAGAGCACATCAAGCAGAACCGCTGCAGCTTTACTACCTGGATTGCGGCGCCGGGCTGTCGTTGCTGGAGGCGCATCTGGAGAAGTACCGCTTCTTGCGCGGCACGGAGGTGCCGAGCGCCGACGACCTCGTGGCCCGGGAGAAGGTGGAGGCGGCGGGTCACAACTTGGAGAAGTACCCCTTCCCTCGAGTTCGGGACTGGATCGAGCGCTTGAGGCAGACGGATGCCACGACTACAGCTTCCGGAGAGGTGGCCGTCGAGTTCTTGGAGCACTCCCCGGTGAACTTGGACTACATCAAGCAGCTCCGGAGCCAAGAGGAGCAGGTGGCGCTTGGGAGTTCTTGGGAGTTCTTGGGAACATTGCCGGGTTTTTCAGGGCATTCAGGGCTGAGGGGGATGCAGCAAGCACCGGCACCAGCAGCAAGCCTCGAGATTTCTTGAGCACTGGCAGCATTTGGCCAGGAGTTCAAGTACCACGTGTACGCGAAGCGGGTCACCGAGAGCTTCGACGAGGACGCTCTCCCGATGGATCTGCCCCTTGAGACGCGCTGTGCTCGTTTCACCATCGAGCCGGGCGTCTTCGAGAAGCTGCCCGGCCTCCACGTGGTCACGGCACTGGTGCTGAATGCTCCGAACCTGGACGCCGAGGGCTGGATCAAAGGCCACTTCGACTCTGTTTGCAAGATGGTCGCTGGCAAGAAGCTCGAGGCCAAGAGGGGTCGGCTCGATGTCTGGAAGCGCTACACCAGTGAGCTCAAGGACCGGGGCTCCGACAACCTCTTCCTGACAAAGGGTGCCCGGCGAGAGCCTACAGTCCAGTCCATGCAGTCCCCCCCTGGACCAGAAGGGCAAGAGCTTCTCGGTAAACCCTCTGGTAGACTTCTACAACACCCTCTCCGTCAAGCACGTGGTCACTGGCGGCGGCTTCGACTTGGAAGCAATGCCAGGGGATCTCCGGTTGCGGCTTTCCAAGAAGGGTGACAGCTTCCTGGCCTTAGACAGTCAAGGTGGCCGGCCGGTGGAGGTGGAGCCTGGCGAGGTGAACTACATCGCAGAGGGCGCGGACACGGAGACCACGGGCAACGTCGTCACCCGGCACCTGGCCTACAAGCAATCCCGCCTGGGCCTCATCCAGGAAGGCTCCAAGCACGTCTTCCTCATGTTCGAGATGCCTCCCGACCTGGTCGACGACGTCGCCCCCGAGTTGATCCAGGACTTGCGCCGCCTCCCAGGCCTCTACAGCGAGGGCCACGGCGCCAGCGTCCACATCCAGGTCCTCCGCCCTTCCCGGCCCAGCGTGCAGATCCGGAGCCTTCCAGCCTGAAGCTCGTAGTTCTCCAGCTGCGCAAAGAGACTGCGCGTGACTGCGCGTGACTGCGCTTGCGCCTTCCTTTCCGCGATCCCATCGTCCTCTTGCCTGAAACAGGTCAGAGGCTGTAGCGGCTATAGGATGGCTCGATGTCTCTCGTAGAGTGGGGCTTTGCCTCGGCCTTTGCAGCTTGGTATACCGTGCGTAGTGCGCATAAAACACCTGGCGCGAGAGGTCGCATGCTGGGGAGATGGGCACTTCATGGCCTCAGTTGACGTGTGAGCCGGTCGCATGCCAGACCCGTTCTCAAGGCATCGAGGGGCGTGAAGCGGTAGAGGGCCAGGGGTGTGATGAGCCCTGAGATTATGAAGATGCTACAAGATGCGGCCACGCCTGACGACAAGCATGGTACTGTCATATTGCTGGAGGTTGGGCTGCTCCTTGCAGCTTGAAGCGGTAAGCCAACGTCCCTGTGAGGTGGGTGCTCTTTGGGTGTCGGCGTTTTGTGCCACGACCTCATCTTGCTTCTTGTGAATGGCATATCCGGGCTACCGCGCTAGCCACTGGGCCACTGAGGTTTGGCAAGCCCAGTACAGCATCTACATGATGTCTCTGCTTGCAGCAGCAGCGCTCGTTTGGCACTGGGTTCTGGGTCACGAAGTTCTGACACCCTTTCTGTATACAGCCACCGTGGCAATGCTCTCATTGGGATGGCTTGGTTGTCTGTGTGCGCAACTGATGCAGCTCCTGCAGCTGGCGCAGCTGGTAGTGCTTCTGCTTGCAACAGCTGTGGCACAGCGGGCCTTGGAGAACTTCGTGCATGAATGCTCGTACCATCCTTTGTTGCTGTACTTCAGCTTCCATTCACTTCCATCTTACATGTGCACTTTGCAACTTCCGACAAACATAGATCAAGCTCATAAACTCATAGCAGAGATTCTCTGACCTCCGCCGCTTCACATCGACGTGCAGGCATCGAAGGGCTCGCATCCCAAAGTCCCACAGCTCTCACATATGACTGTCGGCCTCAGTTGGCCTGCATGCAGCATGTTGCAGGCTGAGTGCATCTGGTGCCGAGGCATGGCAACGCCTTCGAGACGCGTGCCTGGAACGATGGTGTGATGGCCCGGATGGCAGGCTTGCCAACTTTGTTTGGAGAATGCTTTTAGCAGGCGGCAGAAGCCAGAGAGGTTCGGACATGCCTCTCGCTGCAGGAGCTCTCGTCTTCAAGGACATCGCATCATACCGCCGAAGCCATCAAGTGCATCATGCCCGCTTCGGTCTTGAGGAGGACTGTTGAAGCCTCCCATTGCTGCTAGTGACTGTGCATCACAATGCATCAAATGGGATGTGTGCCAGGACCCAGATCGGATCATCTACCGAAGGGCAGCTTTGGGAGACCAAGCGCCAGCTGTGCTCTGGGCAGCTCGGACTGTTTGAAGCCAAGCCTTCAAGGCGAGCCTGTCTGGAGCATTCTCCGGCAGACTTCTGAATTTCCGCCGCTGTCAGAGGCGTGCGATGCGTGGTCGGAGAGACGTGCCAATAATTCGACAGTGCAAGGCTTAAGTGAGACTACAGGTTCCGTAGCGATTTCGCGCACTCGACCACATGATGCCATACCGCCGCGTGACTGCTGAGTGCAGGGATCCTTAAACTCTTACACCGTTAGGACTAACCAGGTTCCCGGAGTATTTATTCTCGAACAAGCAGCACGTAACTTTTCTGTTTTGTTTTCATGGCGGGAACTTATTATTCTCCACGGGCTTCTGTGTCGAATGGATAGGAGTATGCGATATTGCGGCTCTTTTCGCTGCTGTGGTTCTTCACGTTCGCAGCGGAGATTCATTCGTCCAAACCGCAATTTGTGTTTGCATTGACAGCGCCATTTTGTTGCGGTCAGTTCTGCCGTTTCTTTTGTTGTGATGTTGCTGCAAAGTTGTACGGAAAAGAGAAGGGCCCGCCACACATTCGTCAATTTTCTCCAAGTGACGTGGCCTTCTCAATTTTTTGAGCAGGCGCGCAAATCTGAGAAGGCTCGCGAAATCCAGCGAATGCGCGGAAGAGCACGCGAAAGACTAGTGGAAGAGGAGATCCGCTCCGCCACACATTCGTCCATTTTCTCCAAGTGACGTGGCCTTCTCAATTTTTTGAGCGGGCGCGCAAATCTGAGAAGGCTCGCGAAATCCAGCGAATGCGCGGAGGGACCTCGATGAAAACAGTGCCATCGTGTTCCAGCTCATTTTGCTACTGGGGACTGGGGCTGTCATGCTCGCGGAGCGGACTCGTCCAAACCGCAAGTTTGCATTGGTTATGTCAGAACAGGTCTTTGTCGAAACGGTCAGTTCAGCTGTTTTTGTTGTTGACCTTGTTGCATATCGACGAGACACCAAGCAGGGCCACCCTAAGGTAGTAACAACAAGGCTCGAGTCGAGAGCATTCAGGCTTCTGTCAGAATGAGGCCAAGCTGGTTCAAAAGTCTAGGCAGTCGGTGCAAAGCCCGCAATAAACCGATCGCAATGTCTTAGGCTGAAACCCGATAATTGAGAAACAGTTGAGAACATCGAGAAGCATCGAGACAAAATCGTTTTTGGCTGCAAGTACCAGGCACCAGCTAGACCCAAATCCGAGTTGGTATGTGGGGATACTCATTGCTTGATAGAAATTCAGGAAATTTCAGTGCGTCTGGGACAAGCACCGTTGACATTTCGTCTCGTCGGCGCGAGCCCGACTCACTGGAGCCAGTCGCCAAGTTTTTCTTCAGAGTTCCTGATTCGCTCTGTTTTGTAAGTTTTTGTAAACAACTCGAACCCTATTGTACTTTGTTAGCTTTTGGAACGGGTACAATTTTTTTGGGACCTCACAGGAAGTGTCCGTTTCTTAGTCAAGCGTAAATGTATGTACCATGCAAACGAAATTCGGACTGCCGAGCTGTTGATGATAATTGAAAGGAACGAAAGGAACGTGTACTAGTTACAACCGACTCATTGTGACTCCTGGCAGCCTCACACAAGTTTGGATTTCATTGGAACGGCCATTGGCTGGGGAGTACGGTCTAGTTTTCATTTTGGATGTATATATCAAATTGCGGATTGCCCAGCTGCTGGCGATGATTTCAAGGAATGCCTCCTCGTTTTCCAAGAGCCCAAATTCGATGCTCTGGTTGCGGAGATAGTAAACATATGGACTGTGCAGCAGTTGTTGTTCTCTCCACGAACCTGAAATTGAACACCTCACAAGAATCCTGCAAAAGTTCTGACCGAAATTCAAGTAGTTCTTTGGTTGTATACGTGAGTGCTGCGATCCAGCAGTTGCTGCACAGCAAAAGTGTTTACGTAGTTTTTTGCCCACTAACGTTTGTCAATCACCTTGGAGAGGGGTTAACGCCTGTGCTTTTGGGGCGTTTCGTGATTCAGGTAGGTGGATGCTTCAGGGCTCAATGCAGAGATGAAACCATTGGTATGTATGTGCCAGAAAATATTCCGTAATGTGCTAGTGTATGTATGGTGAGATAATTGTAACGCTACGCCCACCTCGGCCACGCCCTGCGCAGCCGTGTGTGAAGACCAGGATCACTGGCCTCGCCGTGTGGGTTGGGCAAAGGGGGGGGGACGGGGTTGTGATCTGCGTGCACCTCTGCCAAGGCATGGTACAAGGAGAACTTGGGAAACATCCGCCTCCACTATCTGCTGAAGATCTGTGTCCTCTTTGGGATTGGAGGTCTCTTTATTCAGGCTACCACGCAGCAAGGGTGCTTTATAGTGCATTTGGTGTGATCAAAAGCTGCAGGCTTGGAGGACTGGAGTGGCAGTGTGGCTCTCCAGCTACATCTTGATTCTTCCGGTGCTTCGTATGTATGCCGAGCATGCAGACGCTCGGAGTGAAGCACAGTCTGCATCACATCAGCAACCAGTGTGTGAGCCACTGTGTTGCCACTGTGAGTCAATGTGAGTCAACGTGCGCCCGGACCCCTAGAGGAACATGGCGGGCTCGTCGGAGATCCGCCAGAGGATGCGCAGGGTCGCAAGGCTTTCCTCGCAGGACACTGGACCATGACCCGTTCAAACATCGGCCTGCTGCACCGATGGATCTTCCATCCACTGAATGATGGCTTCCACACATTGCACCATCTCTACCCAAAAGTTCCCTTTCATCAGCCTGTGCCTCAGGTTCTTTGAATTGCACTTGCATGGCGTGCTTGTTGTGACTGCGGCCCGCGGGAGAAGGGGGAGCCAACTCAGGCTACGGAGCCTTCACGGCCTTCTGATGGCGGAAGAGCCGGCTTACCGACAGCAGTGCCAAATGTTAGTGAATGACAAGCTACAGGCCTTTTGGTCCAAGGGCCCAAAAGAACGGTATACCGCTTGGGCAGCTTCAGTCGGTAAGCTGCTCTGCCGTTGTTATTGCTTCGGCGCTCGCGCCTGAAACAGGTAGAGAGAGCCGAGGTTTCTCCGGAAGCCCAGGAAGCCCCCACGAAACTCGGGGGAGCACTGCTGCCGTTTGGCATCGCCTGAAGCAGGTGAGGCCCAATACCATCTCGCTTTTGACTGCTGGACAGGCCATGACAGGCCATGGATGTGATCAGTTGCTTGTGGCTGCTTGTAGGGAAATGAGTGGGAAATGTAGGGAAGCGACGGAAAGCAGTACAGGCCGTCGGTGAACCGCAGCGCCCCCAACAGCTCTGCCCCCTGGGCTTTTTCAGCTTGCGTGGTTTAGTGCCCTCTGCTACACCACCGCAGCTCCTACGGATGTGCAATCTCAAGTTGCAGCTCTACTACCTGGATTGCGGCGCCGGGCTGTCGTTGCTGGAGGCGCATCTGGAGAAGTACCGCTTCTTGCGCGGCACGGAGGTGCCGAGCGCCGACGACCTCGTGGCCCGGGAGAAGGTGGAGGCGGCGGGTCACAACTTGGAGAAGTACCCCTTCCCTCGAGTTCGGGACTGGATCGAGCGCTTGAGGCAGACGGATGCCACGACTACAGCTTCCGGAGAGGTGGCCGTCGAGTTCTTGGAGCACTCCCCGGTGAACTTGGACTACATCAAGCAGCTCCGGAGCCAAGAGGAGCAGGTGGCGCTTGGGAGTTCTTGGGAGTTCTTGGGAACATTGCCGGGTTTTTCAGGGCATTCAGGGCTGAGGGGGATGCAGCAAGCACCGGCACCAGCAGCAAGCCTCGAGATTTCTTGAGCACTGGCAGCATTTGGCCAGGAGTTCAAGTACCACGTGTACGCGAAGCGGGTCACCGAGAGCTTCGACGAGGACGCTCTCCCGATGGATCTGCCCCTTGAGACGCGCTGTGCTCGTTTCACCATCGAGCCGGGCGTCTTCGAGAAGCTGCCCGGCCTCCACGTGGTCACGGCACTGGTGCTGAATGCTCCGAACCTGGACGCCGAGGGCTGGATCAAAGGCCACTTCGACTCTGTTTGCAAGATGGTCGCTGGCAAGAAGCTCGAGGCCAAGAGGGGTCGGCTCGATGTCTGGAAGCGCTACACCAGTGAGCTCAAGGACCGGGGCTCCGACAACCTCTTCCTGACAAAGGGTGCCCGGCGAGAGCCTACAGTCCAGTCCATGCAGTCCCCCCCTGGACCAGAAGGGCAAGAGCTTCTCGGTAAACCCTCTGGTAGACTTCTACAACACCCTCTCCGTCAAGCACGTGGTCACTGGCGGCGGCTTCGACTTGGAAGCAATGCCAGGGGATCTCCGGTTGCGGCTTTCCAAGAAGGGTGACAGCTTCCTGGCCTTAGACAGTCAAGGTGGCCGGCCGGTGGAGGTGGAGCCTGGCGAGGTGAACTACATCGCAGAGGGCGCGGACACGGAGACCACGGGCAACGTCGTCACCCGGCACCTGGCCTACAAGCAATCCCGCCTGGGCCTCATCCAGGAAGGCTCCAAGCACGTCTTCCTCATGTTCGAGATGCCTCCCGACCTGGTCGACGACGTCGCCCCCGAGTTGATCCAGGACTTGCGCCGCCTCCCAGGCCTCTACAGCGAGGGCCACGGCGCCAGCGTCCACATCCAGGTCCTCAGCCCTTCCCGGCCCAGCGTGCAGATCCGGAGCCTTCCAGCCTGAAGCTCGTAGTTCTCCAGCTGCGCCTCTTTGCGACTGCGCGTGACTGCGCGTGACGGCGCGTGACTGCGCTTGCGCCTTCCTTTCCGCGATCCCATCGTCCTCTTGCCTGAAACAGGTCAGAGGCTGTAGCGGGATGGCTCGATGTCTCTCGTAGAGTGGGGCTTTGCCTCGGCCTTTGCAGCTTGGTATACCGTGCGTAGTGCGCATAAAACACCTGGCGCGAGAGGTCGCATGTTGGGGGAGATGGTGTTTAACCCCTACGCCCTCTTGCCCGAAAAAACTCGGAGTAACCTAGTAGCAAATATCGCCTTGGCGCGGGAAGCCACAGAGCATGGAGCACCGTAAGCACCACAAACAGTTGACAAGTGCTCTCTTTGGCAGAAGCGCTGGTCTTGTTCAGCGACTGCCTGCCTTCGAGAGGCTTTTGGTCGGCCAGATGGCACTTAGCCCGCTCGAAAGATGCTAAAGTGAAGTGCCAAATGCAGGGTCCACGGTTCCTTTGAGTGGGAGAGTCTCGACCACGTTACTTGCCATGCCTGTCGGATACGTGGCGAGCATGGCCCTTCAACGGCTGTAAGTAAGTGTCTCTCTCCCTCTCTCTCTCCAAGGGAAGAAGGCTTCGCCACAATGTGTCTGTGTGTGTGTGTGTGGATTTGAGATGTGACATATGCACACCGTTTCCAAAAAGAACATACTCCGAGCGCGCATGTGCTTGGTATGTCTCCAGGAGATCCAGACATGCTGTTCCTTCTAGCATGTAACTTCATGCGATTTGTGCTTGTATAGCTACTCCAAATCCGTTAGCTTGTTTGGCAAGCTGACGGGCTCAGGATCCAACTTGCTCCGTGCGATTTCCCTCGATGGCCAATGGACTTGAGCCAGTACTTCGAGATCAGCAGTGACCTCTGTCCCTAAACTCTAAACCCTACTCACCTGTATTGTGTGTCATAAATTGTGTCTCAGATCCAGTTACGAAAGCTCTCCAGAACTTGTTCTGCCAGAAAGCTTAAAGGGTCTGGTGGGGGGGCACCCAAAGTGGACCAATTCGGGTGTGCTTTTGGCTGGGGGCATGGGGGTTTCAGCCCCATCGGACAGGCCAACTCCGACGCCCTGAACCCCCCAAACCTCCAGGTTATTGGTTTTGCAAATTCCCACTCCCCCCCCCAGCCAGCCCCCCCGCTCTTTCATCCGTGCCAGCTCGCTTCCAAGCGTACAGCGTACGAATCCTGTCCAAGTCTATCACGCGAGCATGGGGTTTGCAAATGGGGGTGCTGCGCCCCCCCCCCGGGCTTCCTAAGCTAGTTTCCTCTGTCCCTACCTTCCCGATGTTGGCTTAATCAAGTCGAGCCAGAGCAGCCTTGAGCCAACGGCTTACAGATTTCAATTTTGAGACGAGTGATGTGCCGGAGGGTTTGTTGTTCTTTGCTGGTTGGCCTACTTATTGCCGTCCGCACCCCAGTGGTCTATTGCCAACGTAATGCGACTCCTCCCCCAAGGCACACAAACTTTCTGAGAGCCGGACAAAAGAATCGGTGCGAGTGCAAGCTGTGGAAGCTTAGTGTGGTAGCCGTCAGCCGTTATCTTCTCAAATAAGAAATATGCTTACAAGTGCCTTGCCTTCGATCGAGCGTTAGTTGTCTTAAATATACATCAGCTGTGAAAACCCATTAGCTGCGCCTTCAAGCTGTTCCATCCTATAGGCAGAACAGTGTACGCCCCTTTGTCACCCCAAAGCCCGTTACACCGTTCCGACATATTCAAGACCCCTTGCGAGCAGTAGGGACAGAGCTTGGGGGTCCTGTATACCGGCAACCAAAAGTGAAAAGAGGGCGCGAGTTAAGAAAACGCGCCTCGATGGCCGTCCTGGCTTGCTGCGTCGATGAATGTTGCCAGCACAACAACGCAGAGCTGGTCCATGTCGCTTGTGTCCAGGTGGGTGTTTTCTTTCCATCCTTTCCGATGCAGGGTAGTGTTTAGGGTTCCAGATGGAAGGATGCGATTGTTTTTGCAGCATGATCGTGCAAGTGGTTTTGTTTTCTGCTGTTGGCCCTGAAAAGCAACTAGGGTGCAGATAGTTCCTCCTTTCTCTTTCGCTAGAGCGGTGTCATCGCATAGGGAGAAACATAGGGCCCTGAAAGGACATGGCCGCTTGTTGGATGATGTCAAGTGTGTTCGCGTCGGTACCAGGGTCTTATACATTTTTTAGGTTACGCAGGCAATGTCTGCAGCGATGTATGTAAAGTAAATTAGCATATCATCGTTGCTATACTATACAGTATAATCAGTATAATGTAGGCTATGCTCGAGTATGGCGTCAGGTCTCCGACAACTGGCAGAGCCAGGAGGATGAGGCTTGGAGGGGTTCAGGGTTGGAGCGGACAGCTCGGTGGCTTCTGTAGAGCCTGGAGATTGCGAGTGGGTTCCGGTGGATTTGTATGTGAAGTTGTGGGCAGGACAAGCATTGGGAGGAAGTGGTCTGTGGAGTACAGCGTGCGATGTGCTCCAATTCTGGATGTTCCGCCTCTAACTCCACTTCTCACGCATGCTGCCCAGGACCCAACCCACGAGATCAATGAAGGGCAGGTCAACGACATGCAAATGGACATGCATCTTGGCTCAGCTGGCCTCTAGTGCCGGAAAACACGACACAAGAACAGTCGATCTACTCCCTATGCAACCAAGTGCCCAGGAACCCCTATACTCTCACAACTCCCCTTTGCAACGTGCACGCGGCTTTGCAGCGTCATGCTCGTTGGGGTCTGTGCAACGCATAATTCACGAAAGCAGGAGAAACCTTGAGCAGCCAGCCGCATAACCCCTGCAGCGCAATCACAAGTAACATGCGCTCTTCTTGCCAGCAGTGTAACAACTACGTCCATATGACTGACAGCATGCTGCTGCTGCTCCTCCTCCTCCTCGGCTACTTTCCACTACTGCTAGAACGAGTTCGATGACAACCTGCTTATGCTGCATGTTAAGCCCCATTCAGCCCCGAACGTGTTCCCTTGCACCCCCTTGGAGCTGCGTGTTTTTCGTAGTAGCGTATGGGGCAAGATACTACTAAAGTAAACTGTAGCGTATCCTGGGTACCTACATTTTCCTTGAGTCTCTTTGCCAGCTACGCCTAAACCCGTTGGAGGGCCAGTCACCTATCTAAAGGTCTACTCGCTCAAGCCCCGAATCAACGAACCCCCGAATCCCTGAAAACCGCCGCTTGTCGAGGTCGCATACAGACGTCGAGAAGATGGAGAAGCGGCGCTCGACAAACGGGAGCTTGGAAGCTTCTCTGAGTGGTCGCAAAACCCAAGTATAGAAAGCAACGCATACTCTATAGAACTCTATAGAATTAGCTTGCTCCAGACTCGTCGTATTCGTAGTTTCTCTTGAGCTGTTTTCGTTCTTGCGACGTTTTCTCGTATGGACCTTCGGGCTTGGGGAGTTGCAGCAACGCTTCTCTCTCTCTGCCCCCGTATACTACAGAGACCATCGTATGTACCATTGTATATAGTCATGACTCGTCATTGGCTGCGGGTCGATTCGGGCAGGTGCGGAACCTCAGGTTAAAGTTTCAGACGATCAATAATTGGTAAGTCTAGCACCTGCAGCGATGCATAGGTGTCTGCAATGGTTCTTCTGAGAGATGGTGTGTCAGCAAGAATCTGACATGGTTGGGGTACGATGTGGTCCTGAAGAACGAAGGAGAAGAATTGTAGGAAACTCGTTGAGTACAGCTTCTTTCCTCAGACGTAGGTTTGGGTGGCGGCTCCCTGGCAGCTGAGGAAAGATCCGAGACAGCACCTCGCTACAGAAGCGGGTCAGGATCGCGCAAGCCGGAACTTATAGTCTACTTCAGCATACTGTGGTACAGTAGTGTCGGGGACCGGTGCTTTCGGAGAGGCCTGGGGTCTTTGAGTGGTTGAGACAGTTGCGCAAAGTCACCAACGGAAGCACTTCGAAGTCCGCACCTTCGCCCATTGTTTCGAGTGAAAGAAAGAAGCTCGAACGAAGGAGTAAGTCTGCACCTCAAAAGCAATCCTACAGTCAGAGCAATGCCCTAAGTTTAGCACAGATCAAGTCCACCAAGGGCAATGGCCTGCATTCAGGATTCTTGAAATGGAGACTCCATGGGCAAGGTAGGATGAAGATTTCGTATGGCATGGGATTTCGCATGGCATGGTAAACAGTAAATAGCAAAATGAAGCCTCGAAAGTCGAGAATCCACGAAGACTTTTTCGTGGACTGGTTTGCATCCAAGGTTCGCAAAACGTTCACAAAACACAGAGACTTCTTTCCTTTGATTTGGAGTCTTCCCTTTGTGTGGGCTTCAGGTGGGTCTCGGGCTTTTAGGAGCTCCAAGGCCATGTCTCCAGAGTCTTTGCGACTGGGCAGCAGTGGAACGGAGTTGCAAGCTGCAAAAACCATTTGCTCTGACCCCTGAGACCTCACATTCCCACATCTCTGCCCCCCTGCCCCCGGGAGCGCCTTGACATCCAATGTCGCAACCAGCCTTGTAATTTCTGGGTGGCTTTGGTTTCGGACTGTGTTTGATTTGGGCTTCTGCGAGGGGATTTGGTGAAGATTGTTTGGAGGTGCGTTGGTTTTGTTGGTTTAGGAAAGGGTTGATGTATTGGGCTTATTAGACTGGTCGAGGTCAAAGAATGTCCTTCCGGAAAAAGTGGAGCTTGTTGCCCGGAAAGCACCGAAACCGCCTCCCAAAGTGCAAAAATGTGCCAGATTGACGGGCCCTCCAACAATTGCAGACCTTCCCCCCGAAACCCTTCGCCCCTACTTGGCTCAGGAGTGTGAACCTTCGTGATTACACCCTGCTGCGGGGAACCAGCCTCCCGCACATCCTGCACCGCTGCGGACGTCCCACGGCTGGAAATCGTATTTTGTAAAAGTATACTAGGCGGACCATATCACAAAGAGGCTGCAGCTTTTCTGTGTCTATTGTCCACCCTTTTAAGTTCTAGCACAGACTCCGTTGCCTAAGTCTGATTCCTTGATCGGCTTGATCGCGCTTAATCTTCTCTGTGCTTGGGAAGAGGTTCCAAGAACACACTATGGCAAAATTGTGACAAAACGATGGGAAACTAAAGGTACACGGTCGGCGATGCTCGTAGACTCGTAGACTTTGAGAAGTTGAGACTTCAACAAACATGCTCTCTCTCTCTCTACATATATAGGTACATAGCATTGCAGTATGCTGTTCTAGCATACAACTCTTGACATCGCACGGTATGTTCTCGTGCACGACTATAGGCATTTCCATGGCACGTCACGGCAGCCTGCACAATCTCCGTTGAATCATCTTTAACTCAGCGGCGGCAGAGACATCTTGCAGGTCAGTTTGCTATGGCAAGCCTTGCGACTTCCTCCTACTCTCCGGAGGAGGCACCCAAGTTCCGGCACAAATGAAGTGCTTCTTCAGAGCGTCTCTTTTCCAAAGATTCCGAACGGCCCCATCATGCTTTCCACACTCCTTTTTCAGCTTGGAGCTCCTTTTTTCCAGCCTGGAGGCCTTCCAACATCATGGACAATCCCGGAAATGGTGGTCTTGTAGAGACAACCTGAAACCGAATCAACAGAACAAGCTTCGGGGTTCCAGTATACTGTCGAGCTGATATAGTATATTCTCGTATTCTTGGGGTGCCTGGGAGTCCCACCTGGCTGTGCGGAAGTATTGCTTGCATTGCTGGTGTCGAGCAGGGCCGTGACTCCTTCTTTGCGGCGTCCTTTGACAGAGAGGACCATGTTCATGTTATCTACGGAAAGTAAGATCTTATGTAGTACACTTGTAGTACACTATACCTTATATAGTTATTATAATTGTATGATACAATGTGTGATCATGTGTGTTGCATTATACTTCTTAGCCCCGTTTGAAGCCCTAAACACCTAAAAACGGACCTTTTGCTTGAAGCTCTAGCAAGTCTGCGCCCGAGAGAGGCAAGCATTCTCTACGCCAAGTCGCGACCTGTCAAGAAGCTCGACGCTCGGCTATGAATGACCCAGACCTACTGTGAGCGTTACGCAAGTGACTATCCCAAGAGGAACAATGCCGGGAGTTGGCTCGTGACCACAAGGGTCCTGCCTACGGTGTCCTGGCTCCTGCAAGGTTGGAGCCCGAGGAACGTAATTACCCCCCACCCCCTCCCCCCTCTTCTCGGAATCCAACCCACGGCGGAATACACACCGTAGGCCAAGTACTAGCTGAAAATTACTAACATTAACTACTAAGTGCTCACCACTTGCCACTTGCCACTTCCCACTACCACTTCCTACTTACTACTTACTTACTACTTAGTACTTACTACTTACTACATACTACTTACGACTTCCTTCCTACATACTACCTGCTATCTACTACTCATATACTGCTTACTACTTTTCTACTCACTACGGACTACTTTCTACTTAAAGACTGACGACTCACAACCAACGACGACGAGGACCGTGGCGGCATCGGCGGCGGCGACGACGACGACTACTATTACTATTACTATTACTACTACTACTACTACTACTACTACTACTACTACTACTACTACTACTACTACTACTACTACTACTACTACTACTACTACTACTACTACTACTACTACGACGTTGCAAAGCCAGGATTTTTTCATCAGCCACAGTTGGCGCGACGATCGCTTTGGCAAGATTCTGGCCCTCTGGATTCA
The DNA here is from genome assembly GCA_905221605.1 of Symbiodinium natans. Lineage (NCBI taxonomy): Eukaryota > Dinophyceae > Suessiales > Symbiodiniaceae > Symbiodinium > Symbiodinium natans. The sequence goes on from CAJNDS010002825.1 coordinate 106,673, forward strand.
CAGCATGCCGGCTGCAGTGGGGGGACAAAGGCATTGTCGGTTCATTTGTGGGCAGTTGGTTTGCGAGTTTTTTGTAGGCAAGAAATCCAACGTCGCTTGCAACAGGTGATGTCTTCAGGGCCTGCAGCAAGGGCTGCGCACACCTCGACCGATAATCAGATCACTCCACACCCGCGCAGGTCAATCATAGCCCCTCGTGATGATTGATTCAAATCCTCTTCAGCAAAACCCAAACCTTGTGCTTAAAAGCGAATGGGTACGAAGCCCCCAAGCCCTAGAAAACGATCACAAGAAGGGCTCGAAGGTCATGGCTGCACAAGGCTATGCCTGCAACAAGCTCACTAGTCGCTTTGATGGGGCGGTTGGGTGTCGCAGAGCAAGGAACTTCCGATCTTGTTCCGTAAACGACATGACCAAACAACAAGATCACTGGGATTCTGACGTTGAGTTGCCTGGGAGGAGTACTGGAGCGATCACAGATTGGCCTGATGTTTGGTGGTAGATTCTAGACGAAACCCCCCAATGTTATGCTATGTTGTTTGCAGAAATTTTCAAATATGATGCTGGCAGATCAGAGTCGTTGCAAAAAATGCAGTAGTGCATTCCAGTAACCCTGTGGCATAATCATGTATGATGTGAGGCCCCTTGGCCTACATGCTATTCCATTGAAACCCTGAAATCCTTCGTCCCAAGAAGAGTCATGTTGTCATGGGAGGCAACATGCGCTTTGCCCTTGCCGCCTCGTTGACGGTGGCACTGTGCTGCTGCATCTTGGCTCGCCTGGACATCTTGCCAAGGCCACCGTGACCACTCAGCACCATCAAGATAAGACTTTCCTTTTGGTCGTCAAACTGAATATTCCGCACAGCGCCCCACTCCAGGCAAACTTAGTTTACGAGTCACAGAAGCTACTTCAGATTTTGGCTCCTTGCATTTCCCGTCCCCTCTGCAGTTTCTCGACACGACTCCCCGTGTGCATGCTCGTTTTGTGCTCTCGCAGTCTGGGGCTTCGGTTGCATGTTGGCTGCCGTGCACATCTTGGTCTCACAAACAGTTGTTTGCACATTGCCTTGTTGTTTGTGCAGGTCTCCTTCGCAGGGCTCCTGTGTCCTTTGTGCGTCCTCCTCCCTTCAATATTTTGCTCCTGCCCTGATCCGAAGACTTCGTGCGCCTGTCTTGTCAACAATTAGCCCCACTCCTGGATCGTGTCCTGAAATTGCTGGGATTGCAGTTGTCGAATCTTCCGCATTTCTGCAGAGTTGCAGGGTCCAGCCTGCGGAGGGGATCGCCTTTTTCCCCTGGGCGTTGCGGCTTGGCAGTTCTTGGACGAGCCTGCTGACTTCTGCGGATGTTGGGTTTGACGAAAAGGGTCGATCTTGTGTGTACTGCAGTGTACTGTAGGATACTTTTGGATACTATAGGTAACTATAGTATACTATAGTATACTATAGTATATTATAGTATACTTTCGTCTACTATAGTATATTGTCGTGTACCAGTGTATCGGTCAATAGTTGGGCTTCTATCTTGGATTAACGTTGAGCCTCCGAAAGTCATCTCCCACTAAGGCCGACTGTTGATGCATGCTTTGGACTTCGTACAACCGACCCTAAACCCTAAACCCTAAACCCTAAACCCTAAACCCTAAACCCTAAACCCTGCAACACCTGGATTTCTGCGTCCGAAGCCAGATACCTGGGCTCCGGGACCTTCTTCTGGTCGCTCGCTTGCTCGCACCACTTGCACACCTACATTTGGCAGAAGTCTCTTGCATGTATATGAAGGGCCATTCAAGTCTCGGTGTCTTGGTTGATGACGGCTGTGGATTGTTGCTTTGGTGTTTGAAGGCTTTAGGTTCTGTGGTTTCGGAAGTCTGCCCTGTTGATGGAGCTGCTTACCAGTGTCCTAGCTGCAAGCAAATGAGGAGTTAAGTCCTGATTAAATTACGAGTACCCTCCACAAGGAAGCGTTGATATACCCTTATTGGCATCCTTATCCCCAATGAGGAGTTACTTCCTGGACAAGTTCTGCGTGCACCAGACCGCCTCTCGGTGTCCATTGTGGAGATATCTGCCTACGTACTTTGGCAAGCGCCGGAAGTTCCTGCAGCACCCCTGGACCCGAAGGCCTCAACTCGAAACCTTGGGAGCGTCGAAACGTCGGAACATGTCGAAAAATTCTGACTAGGAAGCTTCGGACCCGCTAGAATCTGCCAAGAATGATTACGGCGGAGTCTAGAAGTAGGGTCTCGCCTACTGCTCGGTGCTTCCATGAACCTTTCTTTGCCGCCGTGATTCAGACCATCTTGTACCCAAACATACGATAGTAGTATACCATGAACCATGATATACAAATCTATACAATTTATGGTGTCAGAACTTTAGACAAGGGGCTGCCCACCAAGTGAATGTTCCTCAAAGCCAAGGATCCAGACCTCAAGCAGAAGGGGGTGACCTCCTTTGCGGCTTTTGTGGCGAGCTCCGATCGCGTCCTGATGCTTTGGAGCCTTGGTTCCTCCGGCTCCTGCTCCAACTTATTCTGTGATAGTTTCCTTGATCTTCTGCCCGAAAGGTATGATGCACCAGAGGTGAAGTCAGGGGTGTTTGCAGCTGCAATTCGGTCTGAACCCGAAGTCTACTATATAGTATAGCATTGTTGACTGCCTCAGTGCCAGCTACAGATCTTGCTGCAATCTGCAGGAACTTCTTTCGATGCTTCGTGAGGACCGATAACATTTGCTAGAGCTCAACCTAAGGCCCTTTAAAATCCACCCCCTGAATTGAGTAAAGTTGGTGACAGCAGTCCTAGTCATCGTGGGGGAACCTGTTTGTAACCGCCTGTACTTGTGTTGGTGCCAGTGCTGCATATGATCCAGCATGCTAGGGTGGCACTGACAGGAGTGGCAGAGGAGGCAGGTAGTCGATTCTGCGCTAAGGAGCCCACAATACTTCACTCGACTTTGGTGCAGCTGGCCATGCAGAGCTCGGAAATACTCTTGGTGGTGAGGGTTCAGGGTTTGGGGAGTGGGGATTTGGGGCGGCAAGGGGTGTTTGGAACTGCAGACTGCAGATTCAGGGAAGAGGGGTTTGGTTTTGATCTCAGTAGCCAGATGAGGGTGAAAGCTCACAGGAGTCCAGTGGATTTTTGGCACAGCAGTCTAGTACACTTCTCCATGCTGTCCTATAGTATGCCGCACTACACTATGCAGTTTCCGACCTACTGCGCATGACATTCCCGAGCAGTTGCAATATAAGCTCTTCTTTACCGAAGCTCCATGTCGAGAAAAACGTCACTAAGCCACACTAGGCAGTCGCCTATACCCTGCGCTAACTTCATGATCTTCTCATGTCACCGTTGCTCCCATCCATAGCAGAGAAGCTTGGAGAACTGAATAGTATGCTGCACAACGATATGCTAGCATCGTATAGATGGTCCTGGGAACATTGCTGACCTTCGGGTTGCCACACAACTCTGAGTTCTGCAAACCAACAAGTGCTAACGCCAAACTTGCTCAGAAGTTCCGTGGCGACCCCACAAACCTTAAACTCTCAGTATTTGCGCGCATGGCCTTACAGACTTTTCGAAAAGCACTGGAGATCCACGGATGGCATAAGGAGCGCCGTTTTGACGAGTGCAGAGCGTAGCGCAGTGTATTGATAGCAGTTTGGTAGCTCGACAGGCTCTGCTGACGTTGGCAACACTTCTGTATTCATCTGGAGACGGTCCACTGCTCATGATGACATGTCAGTGCCCGGCTCGTCCCAAGTGTAGGTACCAAGAGAATTAGTCAAACAGAAAGCGAAGGCACGCTGGAGTTGGCCGCATTGGTGAAAGCCAGCGATGGAGGCGTGCTGCCGCCTCCTGGCGAACAAAATTGGTTATGGTGGATTCTTCCTTTATCGCAGCATGCCATGCACCAAGTCCTTGAGAAAGGTGGTACCAACTTGTTGAAGCTTTCCGTGATCTCGTAGCACGTTTATACTGCAGCATGCTATGGCATGCTTGAGTTTGTGCTGGATGGGAGTTTCGAAGCAGGTGTCAGGGGACCAAGAACTGCACCCACACATGCTTTCCAAGATGCTATCTTTCATCTTTCAAAGGAAGAGGCAGTTTGTACCCGGCCGTGTGTAGAGCATTCTGAATATCCTTGGGCTGCACGGTGTAGTGTGCTTTCACTGCAGGACAGCATTGCACTGTTTGTACCATGGCTCCACAGTAGTTTACTTGCTGTGGCCAAAACAGGCCATGACGTAGAACAACCCCAAGTGATAGTCGTGGGAAGGGGCGAGCGAGGTTGGACTTCCTGCCCCTCCAGCTGGCAAAGGCAAAGGGTCCCCAGAATCCACGGTTTTAGGGTTTTGAACTCTTTGTGCTAGATATTGGGAGTCACTCGTAGCTATGAGTACAGTATAGGAGATTAGTGGTGCTTCTTCTGCCAGGGGGCTCTCACGTTCCCAAGCCATTGTATTGCCAGAACTGATCTCGCGCCGTCTTGTTTGCCTTTGGTACCCTTGCAGATCTTTGTTTCAGTCTTTATTCCTTTCGTTCCAGAATCCTTTTCCGCGAGATAACCGTCTCGCACATCCCCTGATGGCGTTACGACGCTTTTCTGTTTCTTGAATCTCTCCTTCCCGAAACTCGACGGGGCAAGCATTAGGCATTCCGAGTGACTTCTTGTGCCTATGACCAAGGCGCGAAGGAGCCAAGGCCACATGTCCTTTGGCCTTGGCATGGCCTGTGTGGGAGAACGCGGGCCACAAAAGGGGCCAAGCAGCGTCTCGAGGCACTGCCAGGGCACCTACCGCGCAAAGGGGCAAACGCTAAACGGCCGTTGGCATGGCCCACAACTAATGCTTGGCAAAAACGAGCGCGCTTCAAAGGCAAGCGCTTCATGGGGCCAACATTTTTGCCACCTCTCCCCCCGTACCCTCCTCCTGACCCTCCTGTGCCACTCCCCTTGGACGGCTCGAAGGCAGCCGATTCCCGTTGCCTAAGAAGTCTTTTGCCGAAAGTTAGGAAGTCGTGCCTACCCTGGAGGTGAGTTTCATTGGATGGGTTATCGTCGCCTCGACACTGTGCTTTGTTCAGACGAATAGGCCAGCCAGGGTTGGGCCCAGGGCTTTTTCAACTTCGAGAGCTTTCGGAGCTTTGCGAGAGCGCGATAGCTTGTGACGCTGCCGGTTGCTGATGGTGCTGTTAAGCTGTTAGGCTGATACGCTCTTGTTGCGGGTCCTAGACCCTCCCGTTTGAGTATTGGCATGGGTAAAAGGAGGTGCCGGGCCTTTTGCACGGATTGCTGGGCTCATATCTGGTCTCGTGATGTCATGTGCCCTCGGCAAGGCTGCTTAGCCGCCCGATCCCAGACGAGATATTCATCTGTTTGCTGATCGCAGTCGCCTGTCAGATGTTTCATTTTGGATGGGCTTTAGGCTTTCATGCATGTGATGACCATCTATTTCTATGCTCTGTGTTCAGACCTTTGCTGTCAACACGAGCCTTTTTGCTATGCCAAGCAGGAGATCTTCCTAAAGGAAATAGAGATGTGTTCAGGGCTTGAATGGGCTCGTGGACGGGGAGCACCGGGCTGCAAGACCTCTGTCACCACTTCGAGGCGTAGTTCCACTGCAGCTCCTCATTGCGCTGACACACTCACTTCGAAGTTCTTTTCGGGCAAGTGGGAAGGAAGATCCCGCCAAGCAAGCTCATAGAAAGCGCTACACCATCCTCATGAGAAAGCCACAGCTAAGGCCAAGGCACACCAGAGAAGACAGATCCACATCCCCCGCGTCAAATTTCCTAGATGGTGGGCATTTGCCACCCAAACCGCATGTAGACAACAGGGAGCAGCAATGAAAGCCGAGGTGTTCTCCTTCCTCCTGGCCACCTCGCTGCGGCGGTATGGCCGTGCCCGCAAGGCTGTTCGATTTCAAGGAACTTTCAATGCCATGTTGTAGCACTGTAGTACAGCAGGGTATGGCATCATACAGTGTGGCGGAGTGTAATGTTTGCTCTGTAGTCTGCGTGTGTGCTTTTTTGTGGCCCAGCTCTTAAAAGATTGCTCCCTTTCATGTCCAGCTGGGTCCAGCTGGTCCCCTATCTTTATTGCTTCGATGCCGGCAGCCGCGTTTGATGAGTTTGTTCTGCTCAGCAGTCAACGCCTGGAGTTGACACCCCTCTACTAGGTAGTGGACCGAGACCCTGAGGCCAACACTTACAGCGATGGCTACATGCATGCAGTAAGCATCCATGGAGAGGTTTGCCTTTTGAGACTAGGCGAGTAGTCGAGTCTCAGCCCGTAGCCTAAACCTTGCAGTCATGTTGGCATAAAGGCCTTGGAAAAGCAGCTCCGATCCTTCGCAGTGCAGGACGGGGGTAAAGGAATTCGATGCGCTCCAACTGAAGCATACTCAGCGAATAAGGTTCGTTGGTGCATTCCTCTTGTTGCAAGCTTTCGAGAAGAAGCCCTTGCTGTGCCACCTCGGAACATGAGTGAATGTGACAGCTGTGACCCATTTACTGTTATGATGGTTTTGTGGAACATGATCGCGTGCTGCAGTTATCGTATGTTTTCGCGCGCTACAGCGTTTGTGCATGAACTGTAGTATGCCCTAGTTGATTGTGATCCTGTTGGAAATGGCTAGATTTACAAATTTCCAGAACATGGGGGATTCTGGAGGTTTGGCGGAAACTTTCGGCGGTGTATGAGGTAGGCTCTCGTTTTTCAGGAGATGCGCCATATTCTATATGATACACGGTCATGTTCAAGCACCTCACTTCCCGCAAAACACCAGACTCCAACCACCCTAACCCTGCTTGGAAACTTACAAAACCACCCTAAACCACTAAAGTGTATCCTTCCTGACACAAACTCAATACACCGACATTGCAAGAACATTCTCTTGAGCTCCAGGAGGCCAAGTGCTACAGCGCTGCGGATCGGCGTTCGGTGGAGAAGGCCTTGCTGCGATGGTGTCTTGGCCTGTTCCCGGAGGGCAGAAGGTCAAAGTCGAGTTAGGTCGTAAATTATAGGGGTGATGTTTTCCGAGGGTTCAAGCCGAATGGTGCTAATGGGGTTTGAGAAGCTTGGATCGAGGAGAGCTTAAGACACAAGAGTGCCGCTGGAGCATTGGTTTGAGCAGCCTTTTTGCTCTAGCAGCGTGATCAGCCAGACCGAATGACGTTGAGCCGAGCGCCTTTGTCCGGACAGCGTCGTGAGTGATCCCCATGGCGCGCCAAGGTTCGCCAACCTGGAGATGTGCAACGAGCACATTCGGGAAGGAGCTGCGGAGTTTGTCTGGTCATCAAGTCAAGGGAGTCAAGCGTAGAGTCGCAATCACTGACCGTTCAGCGCTAGTAGCTTGTCGTCGAACCCCGAGTACAGGCAGTCTGGGAATCAAGTTTCGTTCTTGGGGATGAAATCCAGATTGTGACAGTCCGACGTTCAGGCTGCCACCGAGAAGAGCATGTTTCTAAGCTTTCAAATCGCCAACGTTTCGTCCGAGTTCAAGAGGCATTCCCGAAGAAGCAATCCCAAACATTTAGCCTCTCGATAACTCGATCCGTTCCTTCTCTGGAGGCGTCAGAGACAAGGTGCTTCTGGCTGTCGGCTCCGAGGCCCCCAGGGAGTTTCTCGATATCTTTGCGGGGACCCAAACAATTCGGAGACTGCATGTTGTGTAGCGATATAACCTCCTTGACTTGGAGGTTAGTCAGTTGGCTTTGCAGTTGTGGGCTTGGGGTTTTTGATGTGTTTGTTTGTGCACTTGCGGGCTTGATTTCAGTCGCTGGGTTTGCCAGTTCTGGCCTTTTCCCGCTTCGCGCCTGAGCACCCAGGGCTGTGAGGCGTTGCCCAAGTTCTACTCTCCTTTGCTACACCCAAGTGCTCACACAGCTGGGTGTTTCCTCAGAACTTCTCTGGTCTCTGGCACCTAGCACTCGGCTCTCATGCACGTACCTCGCTAGCATACGAGCCTAGCACTTCCCTACCAGATGTCCAAGTACTACAAGGGGGAAGGGAGGAACTCACCTCGAGTGGATCCAGATCCTCGAGTGCAGGTCCATTATCCGATGCAGATGCTCTTGCCAATGGCATTGATCAACCTGTTCTCAGAGTTGGACTACACCGCTGGACGGGCTGAAGCTCATGTCCTAGCTCAGGTGTTCAACACCGCCACAAGAACTGTTCATGTGCCAGTGCACCCCTTCACAACACAGGCCCTTTGGAGCTGCAGCAGATTGAACCAACTCAGGGTGTTGTTGCTGGCCGAAGCCATGCAGGACGTTTTTATGACGAAGACACCGTCTACCGCTTGGCTACGATGTTACTGGGGTGCATCTTGGAAACTGATGTTCCTGAGTAGCACGCCTCTGAGTTTCATGGCGAGCAGCAATGTTATGCCATTTTTCAATCCAGCCGAGGTTTGGCTGGTTAGCGTGCCTGCTGTTTCTGGCGCCGACCTCAGGTTTGTCAGCATTCAAGAGGGACAGTAGACACGTGCGTGTGCGGATGCCAGCACGAAAGTAGATAGGAACTAAATCCTGATAAAAGTCACAGCAAGTGGCTGGTGTCGGTTTGAAAACTGTTGATAACATTTCTGAAATTTCTGGTGCGAGCATGATCTTGTTTCCACAAGCAGACCAGGCCCAGTCTGGCAATGGAAGGGCGCACAGCAAATTTCAGCAGTTTTCAGGAAAAGACAGCAAATAGAAGCATGGTATATACAGCGCTTTTCCGATGTTTTGAGTTTTTTCTGGAAACAAGTTTGAAATGCAGCTGCCCATTCTTATCCGAGCTCACTGTCTGCCCAAACTATTCAGAAATAGTTCCAGAAACTAAATATATAAATAAGCTCACACCCCCCCCCCCCCCCCCTTGACCTACCGGGAGGCTGTATCGGAGTGAGGAATCCCTATTTCTTACTAGCTGAGTGAGTACACTGTACACTTTTTGGGCAACTATAATCCCCCACAGAACTGAAAGTGTACACTTTTTGGGGGGCCCATGAACTCAGCAACTAAGATTTTGTGCTAGTATAGACGTAGCCTCATGGTTTGGTCATGGACTAATTCAAGAAAAATGAAACTTTGCTTAATGTCAGTTTAATGAATTTCGTGAGATTAACTTAATAGATTGAATGTGGTTAATTTATTAATTTGGTTGGTTTTGAATGGGTTTAATTCAATCAGAGTACTAATTGTTAACAGTCCTGCTCTAGCAATGATCCACTCAGCAATTGCTGGAGCGATTGCTCCAACAGAAGTGACCTGAACAATTTGCTCGAGATTGTGGATTGCGTTTGTATTTCTAGGAGTCCTATAGTCTTAACATGGTTCTTGCTAAAGTTAGAAGGGTTCATGGATTCGTATGAATTTAATAAGAACCCGATTAATTGAATGAAAACCCTATGAAGATTAATACGAACCCTATTAAAATTATTAAGACTCTTATTGAAATGAGTAAGAATCTTATTGAATTAATGGGAAAAATGACTTGGAATCATATTTGAGTCATAGGAACTCTCTCTCAAACGTCATAGGAATACTACTAAAATGTAGAAAAAACTAATAGGGCTCCCATGAAAAATAGTAGGAAACCTGTGAAAATGAAAAGGGACCCTTTTTGAATTCTTGAGAATGTGGGAATTCTAAAAAATCTAAATAGGAATCCTATGAATTTTTCCCGTAATCTTGTTATGATAATTTAGAATCCTAGTCAAATTATCATGAACCCCACTACAATTCATGAACACCCTAGTACAAATCAAGAGGAATCTTTCCAAAATGAAGAGGGTCCTACCAATAAACGGAATTGTTAAGCAACACCAATAAATTCATAAGAGCCCTATTGCAAATTAATAGGAATCCTTTTAAATGAAGAGGAATCCTACTAAAATTCATAGGAACCCATAGGGATCCTATAAAAACAATTGTGGTTCGGATGTCTAGGCTTCCTGTTAGAATTAATGTGGTTCCTATTAGAATTAATGGGACAGGAATGCTATTCAAATTTCTCAGAATACCATTAAGATCACTTTGAGGCTCACTAAAATGAATAGGAACCAAAAGGAACCCTAGAAAAAAAAGTATGAGCCCTTAAATTTGCAGAGGGACCCTACTGAAACTAAAAGAAACCACTTTGAAATGATTGAGAACCTTGTTGACATTCATAAGAACCCTATTTTAAAACCTATTAGGAATCCTACTACATTGAAAAGAACCCTATGAAAATTCATAAGAAAATTATGAAATGGTAGAGGAGTTCTACTAAGATGGTTAGGAACCCTTTAACATAAATTGGAATTTATTAGGAACCGCAGAAAAACTCATAAGAACCCTGTTGCAAATTGATAGTAATCCTTTTAAGATGAAGAGGAATCCTACTAACATAAATAGGAACCAATAGGGATCCGAAAGGGATCAATGTGGTTCCTGTTCTGCTAGACTTAATGTGATTCCTATTAGAATTAATAGGACTAGGAATGCTATGGCAATTTCCAGGAATACAAATAAAATTACTTGGAGACTCATCAAAATGAATAGGAACCAATATGAATCCTAAAAAAGAAGTATGGGCCCTTTTGAATTTCAGAGGAACCCTATTGGAATTAAAAGAATGGTTAGGGACCCTTTAACATTAGTAGGAATAGGAATGCTATTGCTGAGATTAATATAAGACTGACCAAAACCAACTTTTTCCCGCTGGCAAGAAAGAGCCTCCAAGCAAGCTGACACGTCCTGCTTCGAAAGAAAACCGTTCGCTGGACAGCTACACTTATATAGAGCTGAACGGTTCCGGCCCGAGAGAAAGACGAGGCAGCACCAAAAAGCCAAAAAAACAACTTTTTGAGAGAATGGGGGGGGGGATGTTAAAAAAGATGGTTTTTATGGTTTTACCTCGTAAAAAGATGGCTTTGGGGACAAAAACCAACTTTTACCTCGCAAAAAGATGGTTTTCCTCAGGGACACCAAGCCAGAACAATTTCTTTACGAGGGAAAAGTAGGTTTTTCTATGAAAAACCATCCTTTACGAGGCAAAACCAAAAAACAAAAAGCAGCCATCTTTTTGAGAGAATGGGGTGGGGGGGGGCATCTGGAAAAAGATGCTTTTTGGTTTTACCTCGTAAAAAGATGGTTTTGGAGACAAACCAACTTTTACCACGCAAAATATGGTTTCGGAGACAAAAGCCAACTTTTATCTCGCAAAAAGATGGTTTTCCTCAGGCAGACCAGGCCAAAACCATCTTTTTGCGAGGGAAAAGTTGGTTTTTCTACGAAAAACCATTTTTTACGAGGCAAAACCCAAAAAACCATCTTTTTCAACATCCCCCATCATTCTCTGCAAAAGTTGATTTGTTTTTTGTTTTTTGGTCTCGCCCGTGTCAGCGTCCAGTCCTGTGCTCCATGTGGAGTCTGTTTTGTCGAGATACAGCCACTGAGAGTAGCAAAAAACGGCATAGGGCACGAGCGGGTTTTAAACGGTATTTACGAGGGAAACAGATCTGGGTAGGTCATGGGGGGGGGGGGGGGGGTGTGTCCATAAATAAAGTATCAGATATAGATATAAATATGCATATAAACATAAATGTATATAAATATAAGTATAAATACAAATATAGATATAAATAACTACAGAAATGAATATGAATATATATATATATATATATCTTGTCAGATGCATGTTGAGAATACCTTCAGAGTTTTTTCAGACATAGTTTCAGAAACGTTTTCACGAGCAGAAATAGATTCAGTAAATGCTTCAGAAGTTTTCCAGAAATCAGGTATTTCAATGAATTTGGACAGATCCAGCTGATGGGCTTCACTAAGGGATAACTTGCAAGATCAGCTCCAAACGCCCGCAGACGGTGATGGCTTGCAATGCCAGGTGCTGACAAAATCTGGCAAAAGCCCATTTCATGTCACGTGACCCAGGTTCCATTGAGCCATCGCCTTTGCTACATCGTCTGCGATCAGCGCAGCACCCCTCTGCGCGACTTGGCTGAGATATCTTTGGCATCCTTTACTGATTCAGCCTGGCGTGCCGTTTGCCTAGGCGAGGTGCTCCTCAACATCACCTTGTGCGTCATCGTGGCGTGGCTGGAGCTTTGCAGAGCTAAACTAGAATCGCCCGGGTGCCTGTTTTTGACTGTTTCTGACTTTCAGGGCCAAAGCAGGATCCTGGCGGAATCAGGAAGCTTTGACAGGGGGCCCTGTGTCCAAAGACCTTGCTCGGAGCGGATCTGTTTGCAAGGCTCAGGAGCTACTCTACACATGCCGAACCCAGTAGCTCGAAGCGGCTATCAAAAGTAATGTTGCTGGCACACTGTCCAACGGGTGTTTATCATTCCAACAAGTGTGACCGGTGATCTGTTGCCTACTCCCGACGGGTGCTGCACGCACATCTGAACTGAGAGCAGATCGAGATCGTGTAGACTGCTCTTGTTACGTTCTCCAGGTGACCACGATGTGGGTGACCGCTTTCTTTGCAACTTGGCATTGACTCAGCTCTGCCATTGACTAGAATACAATGTTTGCCAAACCAAATTCGTTAGTCTGCTCAGCAATCGCGCCTTCACATGATTATCTCTTGCTTGGTTTCTTCCACGCTGCACACCCCCTTTCACTCTCTACTACCACGACGACTCCACCTGCTGCCGCCCTCCAATGCTGCGGTGATTGTCATCGCAATATCTCCCACTTGTAAATGGCTGCTTCGCAGAGACGAACTTTTTGAGGGGGAGCCCCGTCCCGAGGTGAATTTCAGACTCGTGGACCGAACCGTGCCTTGGCTGGCATCAAGGTTGGGAGGTGACATGCTTGCAAGAGTTCTGGGAGTTTGGGGTTTCGGGCATATGTGACTGGGCCTCTCAAGGCCTAGAAAGGAAAGGCCGCGAGCTCTGCGAAGCACTGTTTCGCCAACACCTCCGAGCATGTGACTTCCTAGTTTCCTAGTGGCTCTTCTCAGTACAGTTACACGACGAGGCTGACACACACACACACACACGGACACGGTATCTGCTTGATGGATCAGGCCGTGGGAAGCTTCCTGCGGTTTGCTTTGGTTAGGGACTCGGGGTAGGCAGGTTGAGACATTGAACACGCATAGCAGGCTTGCAAATCTGACGCCAAAGTTGAAACAAAGCCCGCTGCAGACGCCCTGAGGGCTAACTCTTGCTGTCATGAGTCAGAGGTTGACCTTGTGATGGAGCTCTAGATGTAACACTGTGGTGCTGCCAGAGTACCTTCTGTTCTAGAATCAGGAGTTTGTGTTGGGCTGCGAGGTCACCTGACCCAAAGAAACACATACGCCGAGGTGCTCTCCGGCTGGCTTCTGCCTCTGCCTGTCCTGGAATGGCTGGTCTTTTTCTACTTGCAGCGTGATGCCTTCGGGTGCTGCAACCGCTCTCGAAAGAGTTTGCGTTCTTCGAGCAGCCGACTGCCGACTTCAGGATGATGTTTTGCCACGTTCGGCCAAGCCGACTCTTCAGCCTAAGCGCTGCCGAAGCGCTCTTCCTGAGCGCTGCTGTGGGCTACCACCCAAGTCCTTCGGTGAAGGTTGGCACCCGGTATAGCATGGGCTCCTTCAGTTCCAAGGATGTCGAAGAACGTTGCAATCACAAAAAACAAAGCATCTTCATTTGTTCAGTCGACTCTCGAAAACAGGCGTCGACCCAGTCTGGCCGAACCATCACAAGCAGAATAGTTTTTGGGTCCAAGCGAGTTCGGGTAGTCAACTCCTTTGCTTGCATCTTCTATATTTTTCAACAAGTCGATGCACCTTGAGTTCGGACTCAAGTACCATGCGCCGCCGCTGCACCACACCAGAGATTTCCAAAAACATTGTCAGTGTCTTTTTGGGCTTTACTGTCGCTGCTACGGCAGCTGTGATTAGGAGCATCGCAGAAACGTCCTGGTATGCACCATGATAACCTGGAAAACCCTGGGGAGCACCCGCTTGCTTCAGGAGAAGTTTTCGGCGGGTCGCTTCCCAGCAGCCACCTGCAGCTGCCACGTGTACGAAAGCAGACTTCCTGCCTCTGGAGTTTCGCAGTGACTTTGTAGCTGGTGGGTGCCAAAGAGAGGGTCCCTGTGTGAAGCAACAGGCAGGCAGGGGATATTTATGTTGTCCAGGCTCGAATGCTTCGGGTCTTGTTTGGCACACACCTGATGACCTGTCACAGAAAAGACCTGTCAAAGCAAGGGCGCCCAGAAAGTTCAACCCACCGGAGAACCGAGTTCATAGTCTTTAAGGCTATGGAGGGTCCTCATGCGTATTAGTTAATTAGGCTTGAAGACGTCAACGTGTTTACAATATGATCTTACACTTGAAGTTGTGAAGCATTCATCATTCTGCATGACAGGGTTCCCTCTCGTCCACCACGGTGGCAAGCGACCTCGTCGCAATCACTGTCGCCCTCGCTTCGGCTTCGATGTGAAAACATCAAGGCCACAAGTAGCCCTATCCATTCCGTTCCTTGCGGCACAAGGGCCGACGGCAGTCCCTCGAAGTCGTATTCGGGGTGCAGGGTTCTGGGCGCTAGCCGCTGCTAGCCATGCAGCTGCGAGTTAGCTCCTGGAAGCCTTCGAGCCCTTGCCGGCTGCATAGCAGGGACGGGATGCCCCATTTCGCTGTGGCGGTCAGCTCGTGCTTTGCAGCCTTGCAGTCCAGCAACCTACAACCCACTTCCAGCTAGGCAGCAGTTTTCTTTAGGCGCGTAAGAAACTACTACCATTGAACATTTGCGGGTATGCCGTGTCCGCCAATAAGCCTTTCTGCACTTACTGCACCTGCGATGACTGGCTGTCACACCCCCTTTGATGTCGATGCCATCCAGAGGTGGATTCTCAGTGGCAAGGTCAATAACCGAAAAAAGCTGCTTTGTGGCTGGGTTTGCTGAAGCTTCATGGATCTCCCAAAAAAGGCCCATAAATGTAGAGAACTGACCATGACCCTGAAGTGCTGCCAAAGCTTTCAACGATCATGTTTTTCGATGTTGCCGGAAGCAGTTACCGGAGTAAGGTACCGCACAGAGCTTTTCCATTCAGCAGGCGATAGCATGATGTGTTCTCGGATGGGTATCGCAGACAGTACCATTTCTTGATTAAACGGGCCGCGCCCTAGGCATGCAACGCAGAGAGGGGTCATGATGGGGCAAGGCCATGCGTGCGCACCCACCCTCCCCCCGTTACTACAAACTTGCGCAACGCTGGAAGCAACATCAGGGCAAATGAGCTGTGCGTAAACAGGGTCCAGGCCTTGCGGACTATCCACCTTGCAGAACAAGCCAGGACCCAACAAAATTCAACCCCTGTAGCCGAAGAATTTCAATTGACTGTCGGCATGGAGTTCTTTGGGACAAGATCACGAAAGTCTCGGCGGCGGGCTGACAAGCCCGTCGCTGGACCAAATTTAGAGTTGAAGGGTGTTGTTGTGGTTGCGAGTGGCATCGCGAGATCCCAGCGAGATTCCGGAAGTGATCTGGTATGTCTTGTTTGAGGTAGACAAGATGCAGGCGAGCAGCTGCACCTTACAACTGAACTTTGTCAGGGCAGACGGCAGACATTCCGCGGCTCGAAGCCCAGGGGCCTCACAGTCCCAACATCTGCTGCAATGGCGGAGCAGGTCGCCTCCGAGGCCGGCTCTTGAAGTCAAACTCTCGGAATCGTTGAAATCGCACCGCATGAGAGGGGCTCTTGCACCTACAGCAGGTCGATGACGGGCTCATCCTGTTGGAGGCAGCTGTTTTAAGCTTCTCCCTGGCATGTAGTTCTTGGAGCCTTTGAAGCATTCTGATTCTCCCAGTGCATCTTTTCGCACCGTGCTGTACCTGCAAAGCACTGCCCTACTCAACGGACCTGTGCTGTTCCTAGCAGGTCGGCGTGGAGAACGCTTGCGCAGCAGCCTCGGAGGCTGACGTCGCCGCTCGGATCCATGATGCTGGGAAGCTGGAGCTCTCGGAGACTGGCACGGAGATGTCTCCTGAAACTTGGCGCCCCGGGCACCACTGCCCCTCGACCTTCGCAACAGACGGGCTCGCAACGAACGGGCGGGAGGAGGCCGTGGCCGTCGATGAGCTCGCTGGGGAGCTCGCTGAGGAGCTCGCTGAGGAGATCGCGTGCTGCCAGGAGCATGATGTCTCCTTTGAGGCCGGCTTTCGGGATGTGTCCACTCGCGGTGCGGCTCACGAAATAGAACCTAGGACCGAGCCCGAGTTCTGCAAATAAGGGCATGAAAGCCGAAAAAGACAACTGACAAATCCCGAGCTCGAAACAGAGCTCTACGTGATAAACAGCGTGTCGGCCCTGAACCCTGCGAAGGGGTGTCGATCCTAACAGCATACCACTATATACCACTCAAGATCAGAGTAGACACCGTAGTTGAATGTAGTTGATTGTTTCGCAAATCAATGGACCGCACGTTCCAAGCAAGATCGAAGTAGACACTTTTGCGAGCCATGTGATTAATTCCGATTGATTCCTATGCGAAGCAGCACTCGAGAACGTAGAAAGGAGGCTTTGCCAAACCTTGTCGCATACGGCTTTGCCATTGATGTCACCATGGTTGAGCAAGGTCGAGAAGGAAGAGGCCCGCTCGGCACCCGATACTCCAAATTCAATGGCAAGTATCTGAGTATCCCCAGCAGAAGTGCGAAACCCTACATGGGCCAACCCTAACTGCAACCCCACGAAGTGACGAATCCTGAGGTGAAGCTGTAGAACCAGGCAAGTCCCCAGCCCTGAACGGCCTGGCAATTTCCGAAGTCTCCGGAAGGGGTGGCATGCTGAAGTTTTCATAGGCCCTACACACCCTCGCCCTGCCTTGCAACCCCATGGCACTGCAGGCCGTGCTGCTGAGTGGCAGGGGGGCCTCCATCACGGCCTCGGCGACGGCCACACTGGAGGACTTGGAGGAGACGGTCGCTGGAAAGCTGGGCCAGCAGCCGCCCTTGCGCTTCTTCCTCGGGGCCCGGGAGCTCCAGGACTCCGCTTTTGGGCTCCTGTAGTTTCCGTCGGGTGTGAAGCATCGTGATAAGTTAATAGGGCCCTTTAAATATCCTTACAACATAGTGTTTATGGGGGCTTCTTTCTTCTTTCTTTTTCCCCCATTTCTTATTTCTATTATCTGTACGGGCTAGTAGTAAAACCATTAGAAGTACATCAAATTACTAGCCCGTATGTTTTGCTTGGTATTGTGGAAATTTAAACATTGAGAAGTTACATTAGATTCATTTTGTTTTCTTATGAATAGGTTTGGTCGTTATTCTTTGCTCTTGTTATAAGTCTATTCATCTTTACAGGATTGAATATTTATTGTTGGACGGGAATTCATTTCTCATAGAATTATTTTCTTATATTTTCATCATCTTTAATTGGACTAATACATGGTTTTCATATTTGGTCTAGAGATTTATTATGAGAATTCACTAAAACACATGAAGTCTTATTAGTAGTCTTTTTCCAATTTTTTGGGGTTTTCTAGTTCTGAAGCTCTCTTATTTGTATCCTTCTTTTGGACATCTTTTCATTAATTATCTTGTCCAACTTTAGGGATGTGGCCTGGAGAAGCTTTCTATCTTCCAGATCCTTGTGAATTAACTTTTGCTAATGCACTTCTTTTATCTAGTGCTGCTATATCTTTAGGAAACGCTTTCATGATCTTAGAAATTTCATCACACTATATTGTTTTCTTCACTTTGTGGTCATTCTATCTTCTTTTCTTTTATTAGTTTGCAGATGAAAGAACTTCGTATTCTCGCATGTTCAATTAATGATTCACTTTATGGTTGTCTTTTCTTTCTTCAGTTAATTCTTGGTATTTTACGTTTTTCCTTATCTTCGTTTCTTGTGCTCACTTCGATCATGCCTTATTGATCATATTAATGAGTCGGCGCTCCTTATATTATTTTTTTAATCATTCATTCTCTACGTCTTTATTCGAGAAGTATTTCCTCGCGGGGCAATACTAATAAGAATGCAATGAACCCCGCATAATAACATAAGAATGGCCGCGCAAGAGAAGTCTTTTAATGAGCGTGGAAACACTATTTTATTATTATTACACACGGGGCGAATACAAGAACTACTGAGCGCCCCGTAATAACAGTGTAATAGAGTGAGAAAAGGCTAGAAAAATAGCAATACTTTGTTTGGCCGTTTTCCTCTTTTAATAACAATAGTAATAAGAATCATACTAATCATATTAAACGGCCCACTAAAAAGAACTGAATACAAAGGGCCATTTACAACAAGATGTGGTTTCTTCGGCTGTTGGTGTGGCATCAGGGCTGATGTCATGCGCGAGGGGCACTCGCTCCGTGCACTGCAGGAGGTTACGAAAGCACGGAGCCTGGCTGGCGAAACGATCCAAGTCACGCCCCTCAGCTGTGTGGCTCTTGCTCCGCGTTGCTCAGCGGTTCCCAAAACCCTGAAACCATGTCTGAAATCCTAAAGGCCAGCCTTAAGCCCTGATGGGGCATCGAGGAGCGACCACACGAATCCCATTGCGGCTTGGCGGCAGGGTTGGTCGGCCCACTTGTGGTTTACAGGGTTTACAGGTGGGGGGGTCAGCTATGATTGGAGCGTGAAGGGGTTTAGGGGTATCAGGCTTGCAGGGCTTAGAGGTTCTAGGGTTGTAGGCATGTAGGTGCCACGAAGCCTTGCAGGGCCAGAGTTTGTGCCGCGTAGGAGTTCCCAATGGCAGCCAAAACCCCAGCGCCGGAAAGAGCGCCATGTCCCAAGTCGGTCCCAAGTTTGAAGGTGTAACTACTCTTAGTTGCTTAAGCTTGCTCTCTCGACCATGCTGCGCACTCCCAAGTCTTGTGCTCGATTGTCCAGGTACTGCGAAGGCTTGTGTACAAAGAACGCGGGAAGAAGCGTGGGGCTTGGTTTCTCGGTGTTTCGCATAGACCATGTACGGGCGAGTTGGAGCATGGCCCCAAAAAGCGTAGAGCGAAGAAGCGTTGAACTGCCTGTGATTTGATTCACAGCCCAACCTCCCCTCGCTTGTCAGGATGCTGCGGCAGGCCGGACACAATTCCCAATGCCCCTGGCCCTCTCGAGACCTTAAAGCTGACATATACTGGAGGGTTTTGCTGCTTGCCCTATAGAACCGTGTGTTTAAGGTCACGCATCTCTTTGCCAAGCCATCCCTGCCTCTGAATCCGCTTCGAAACCTTAAAGCTATTGGAGCCATGCAGGGCGAAGATGGCCACGTCCTCTTCTACGAGATGTCGGACTTCGGAGCTCTGTACTGTAGGTTCCGTCGTGCGGCCTTGGAGGCGCACGTGCGCTCGTGAGTATGTGTGTGTGTGTGTCTCTGTGTGTGTGTGTGTCGCGATTAATGACAAAAAGTTAGTTGCGCCAAATGGGAGTGAATGTGGACTCTGGGCGTGGGGTGTATGGCGCCGATGGCCACTGCGAGGCCAGAGCGCGGCGCGCAAGTAATGTGGAATTCTCCTGGCAACTTCCCGTGTCGCAGCTCAGGTCCATTACTGGGTACTGGGGTTAAGTCGTGCCGCGTTGTGTAAAGTCGCCCCGCGACAGCGTAAAGCCGCGTGATCTTGTTGATGGCTCGACTTCATACGAGATGGTTCGACTTAACCCCGCCGCCTAGTACCAAGCAGCACTAGGCATTACCGCACAGAAGGTGTCAGATTTCGTCTGCCGCAGCAACCTGTGACTGCTTGTGTTCGATATTGTTCGATTCCCAGCAAATCCTGATTTGCCTGACATGCTCACCTTAGTCCACTGGGCAGCATCTAAGATCCAACCAATGTCTGACCGCGTGAGGCGATTTGAGCTGGGCTGGCTCTGGTGATGCACGTGGCTACCCTCTCAAGTTGGGAACGGGGAAGCCCTGAGGCCACCCGGAGCTCCATTTCAGCAGCCAGAATGTTCAACATCAGAGGCTTCAGCCAAGAGTTGTAGCCTGGGGCTGCAGTCCGCGCAAATGCTTTCAGGCGTTTAGGCTGCAAAGTTTGGAGAAGGGTTTGTAGATTCTAGGCTCCACTGTACCAGTAGGATAGAGAAGCTCGGTGGAGCGCGGGTAATGCTTACAACTTGCGGGGGGTTTTCTTGAATCGTAGTCGAACCTTCAAGCAGTCAGAGCTATAGCCCCCAAACCGGAAACCCTGTAAAATCGGCTATGAAACAGAAATCCCTGTTGACCTCCCATAAAGTTCTGTAGTTCCAGGCCCTACCTAGGCTGGGCGCCCAAGTGACATCTTATCACTCGCAGGGCTTCATCGGACGTCGCAGGCCTTCATCCTTGCCTAAACTCTATGAAAGTTCTGCAATCTAGGCGTCAGACGATCTTGTGCAACATGCGTGAGCAGGCACCAGGATGAATTAGTTAACCCGGTGCTCAAAGTGCAAACCGTTCAGATCCGAAGCCCTCAAGTACCAGGTTAAAGCTTCACGAAGCCGCCGACCCTATGGTCGTCTGGGGCAGCTGCTGAGTCCCATTCCAGGATGCACCCCCAAAGGTTTGTATCTGTGCAGCACGTGGTGCATCTTCGGACCTCAAAGGCCTCAGAGGTGCTCAAGCCATGCCTCAAAATTTAGCTGCCCAAGCAGTCACGCAATGTCCCGCAGGGTTTGGGGTTTGTCATCCCGGACCATGGTATTTTCATGGCCCGGAGCACTTCTGCAGTTTGCCCCTGGGCAGTCGCAAGTTGCTTCTGCCCTCAGTACAGACCGTGCAATCTTGCTTGTACAGCGACGGCTCGCGGCGGAAAGTGCGATGAAGTGCGATAAAGAGCTGAAGAGAGGAATGCCTTTGTGGGTGCCCATCATCAGGATCCTCCTATCTCTACAGCAACTGCGCCTCTATGCCGTTGCTGTATTTCCATTATTCTAAGACTACCAGCTGTGACTGCACCACCGCGCTGCCGCAGCCACCATTCCTTTCTTTCGACCAGCCTGTTTTCGTAGCTGTCCCCGACAATTTGCCCACAATCACCCCCTGTGTGACAACCAGATGGCTCGTGCTAATTTTGGCTGCAAACCATTGGGATAGACCCACGGGTCACAAGCCTGAAACCTGCGACACGATTAATTAGCATGCCACTTGTCAGCTGCGGAAAATCTTCTGGACTCCAGACCTTACTGGGCTTGTGCAAGATGCCAGAAATCTTGGGTTCTCGCAGCTACAGCTAGCCCAGCTCAGATTAAAACCAGGGGGGCTTGTGGGGTCAACTGCTGTGACCGGCACGACCAGACACATCGCGCCAACTTTGGATGTCGCCGCGACCAGATGGCTCGCTCCAAGTTTGGCATTTCTGGCATCTTGCACAAGCCCAGTTGGCATAACCCTCGTGACCGGCACACCCAGATAGCTCGTGCCAACTTTGGCTACGGTCGGCGCAAGTGAATTAGATTGAAACGTTGATTTGCGTCTTATGTACTTTCTGATTGTAAAGGCGTTTAATTATGTCTTATTTCTGTTCCAATTTTTGGGGTTAGGAAGGAACGTAGTGGAAAGTAGCGATGGGGAGAGCGGAACGGACGTACAACCCCCGACACAAATACACACTCCATGTGTGCTGCACTGGCTGCGAGGCTTGACAGTTAAGCCTGCTACCATGCTGAGATCCATACGAAGCATTCAAGCAAGAACGATCCACTTGTTGTCACTACTTGATGTAGCTGTTGTAGCATCCATGAGAAATGGTGCTCGACGCCATGGGTGGGGTGCATTTTGGTGCATGCTCCTCGTCTGTGGAGTGGCGTGCTTTCGTTGCACCGCCACGTGTGGGGTTGTCCCGAATTAGCCCGCAACACCTCCGCCTTTCGCTGAAGAGCGTGAGCTTTTGGGAAGTTGCCAGCAATGTAGCCGATGCAGCAAAGTGTACGACGGGTTCATACCTCCAAAAAGTCAACTCTGCGGCCACCACGTTTCCCCATCCGAAAGAGTATGGATGGTTGCCGCCAAAGACGACCTTTGCCAAAATCGTGAAGTTGTGTTCTGTCGTTTGTTTGAAACAGGATGAACAGAGGCACCGAAAAAGTTCGCGAAAGCAAGCCGTGGCACTTTCTGCCAGGAACACAAGCTTCCGTATGAAGGAATAGCCTCACACTTGGTTAAACAAACAACCCGCGCAGACAGCTGGCTTTCTTGCTGCCAAGGTCATTCCACAAGCCTCGTGTGAGCCGTTTCGGCTGTCTCGTTACAGTACGACGTCGATGTGCGGACACATGAATCGCGAGAACTGGATGGTTCATGTCGACCTGCAGCGCAGAGAAGGGTTGATGCAAATTCCATGGCCAAGGCACCTTTCATTGTGTTCTGTTTCCCTTGGCCATGCTTCGGGCGGGGCAGTGGTTTTCACACCAACTGCAGCGGTAAGGCGAGCTGCAGGCGGACCTCGACCAAAGTGCTGCAATCATCTCAAGGGGCTGACTTGTTCATGTGCCCTCCTCGATTCCACAGGCATTGCACAGAGGCGAGCGCCACTCTTGTCAGCTCCTGAGTGCACGGGGGCTTACCGGGGAAGGGGGGGATTTGAACAACAGCCTGTCGTGAGTCCGTGCGGAGGCTTGTCCTTGACCTGGATGAGATGCTGGCCTGCCCGCCATGGAAGTTTTTACTCTCAATGAGTCAATTTGCATCTTGTAACACTCGCGCATCATTAGAGCGCATTAGAGCGCCCACTGATGCCACCGAAGCTCAAGGCCTCACAGTGAAGCCCAAGGAAGTAAAGTATAGTTGTTTCTGGAGTCGCCAGGTGCGAGTTTGCTGCAAGGGCGTCCACCACAATCGGAACCTGAGGGTCGGTGGCTTCGCCCTGTTTGCATTGATGCGTTGACACATCTTGACGCGCATGTGGAAGTTGCGCGGGCAGTTGATTTCCACGTGCCGATCGAAGTGGGAGCTCTGCCGAAAGCCACGACGCTCTCGCCTCAAAGCCTCAGCACAGCCGCGAAGTCCCGTTCTGGTTTCGAAGGGCGTCACGTTCCTTAGGTAGGAAATGGATGATAGAGAATTGCAGCTTCAGATCTCCGTCAGCTTCTTCATCGGTTTGCTGCAGCAGCTTCTTGTGAGAACGAGACTTGCACGAGCATCAAGTTGTTTTGTTGGTCGTAACCCAAGATTCTTGGACAACTCCGAAGCGGCTGTGCAAGGGCTTTGAAGATGGAAATGCTCATAGCATCTCGAACATCTCGAACATCGTAGCTCGGCACCTGGGGCGTACGTTTCTCCTCGGAGTGTAAGGTTCGACTGCGGAGTCGCCTTGCGGCCTG
The DNA here is from genome assembly GCA_905221605.1 of Symbiodinium natans. Classification (NCBI taxonomy): domain Eukaryota; class Dinophyceae; order Suessiales; family Symbiodiniaceae; genus Symbiodinium; species Symbiodinium natans. The sequence goes on from CAJNDS010002825.1 coordinate 129,911, forward strand.
GTTTGGAGCGCCAAGCTCGGAGCTCCGAATTGCATCGAATTCCGCACCCCTTTGGGGCTCAGCTCGAGACTTGTATGCTGTCCGCGGCTGTCCAGTGCCCTCGCATGTGCCCCAACACCCCGAGTGCCCTTGTTCATAGCATATGACGCTTATGCCATTACAGTTCAGCTGCTGAGGAGCTTCATGGAGTGGATCAAGGAGCTTCTGTGATGCTCAATGAAGTTGTGCCAGGGGCTATCTTGAACACCTTAAGGTTCAGGTGCTCGTGTGACAACGCCGTGCATCTATAGGCAGCTGGAGCTGTCCGGATTGCACATGTTATCGCAGCTCCTGTCTAGACAATTTCTACCATGAATGTTTTTGGGTGGGTGGTGCCGATGGGTAACCCGAGAAGTCCTGAGAAGCTGCTGGACATGTTGCGGATCATATTAACTGCCCATTGTCAACTTCTGTTGTGCCCGGGCGAACGGATTGGGAATGCATCTTGTGTCTCAAGTTCTCAGTTGGGAGGAGAGACGGCTTGAAGGGCTGATTGAAGGCCAGCCAGGATTGAGAGTCTCCAGGATCTTACGCCCAGCAGTTTAGCAAAGTTAGCAGTGAGCAATCTTCTCAAGCTGTCGCAGCCATTTAGATTGTCGTAACTGCGTCAAGCATCCCTGGGTCGCTGCCATGAACACCTTAAAGCGAATTGGCAAGACATGCCACGAGACTTGTCCTCGAATTCCTGCAAAGCTGCTCAGGACCTTGGATCTTGCGAAAACCGAGCTCACCCCAGAGCTCTTCACCAAGGCTTCGGGCATCGGAAGCAAATCTTGTTGGCAAACCGTTTCTCTCTCTCTGCAAGTCCTTGCCGGAGGCGCAACTTGAACGCGCCGCGTGGTGCCTCGGCAGGGCCTTGGCGGGCGGGCTTTGAGGGCACATGCATTGGCGTTTGTTTTTGCTCCGACTCTGATTCGAAGCCATGCCGTAGCTGTTACCCCAAGGCCTTTTGGACGACATCTTCGGCAAGCTTTGTGCTGAAACCAATGTTTCCCGCAGGCCCCACTGTCCTGCTCACCAACCGTTCACAGCCATTGAATCATGCTGCGTACTCATTGGTCATGCCATCTTGATGTTGCTACTGAAGCGGCCAAGACTTCTGATGTGGCTGATTTAGCCTGGCTGATCTGCCAACTGCTCTCAGAGAGCACATTCGCGTGTGTACACGGGTGAGTGTGTGGATGGATAGCATCTGCAAATTATGCACTCACCCTTTCAGAACGCCTTCGTGATTCAGGGCTCAGAACACCACACGGCCCGATGCAGGATTGGATTTTAAATCGGAAAAAGCAACAACGTGTAGAAACTTAACGACAAAACCTAAAGCCGCCGGAGAGGCGAGCCCCGAAAACGTGGCCGAGGCCAAAGGTTTTCTTTTAAACCAGAGCCGGGGCCCCCTAAAGCCCGAGGCCAAATTTTCCTTTTTAAACACGAGCCCCGGGTTTCCAGTTGGGCCCAACAGGGCCATGATGGCCGGATCCGGGTTATAAGTTTTGCCTAAGCCACGTTGGCCGGATCTGGGTTTCAATTTCAACAGTTCAGCGCAACAATCGAAGCCAGTTCGAAGCCAGTTCGAAACAGCAGAGTTCTAGAATATTCTGGAGAACTTGGGGTTGGGTGAAGGCAGAGTGAAGTGGAAGGCCATTTGACGAGTTCGTGGTTTGATCAAGACGCCAAATCGCCTCAGAGGCCTTGGCGAGCGCCATTGGCACAGCTGCTCGATAGGTCGCAGTAGGTCGCAATGGCAGTCCAATTTGCTATACACGCGTCTACGTGTTAGTAGAGCGCGTTCTCGCCGATTGTGAGGGGGTCTCCTCGAATCTCTGAATCTCTGAATCTCCTGGGGGGTCACAGAGCATGATATTAGGATGCATCACTGAGCTGCGCACCATCTTTTTTCACGCACACCAGACTTTGAAGACAAAAAGCGCGAGCCGAGCTCGCCATAGCGAACGTTCGTCGCACATTCCCAGGAGTTCCCAAGATGGCAAAAAAAGAGCCGCTCTGCCAAAAACTGACACGCGTAATTGTAGTGCCAAGAGAGAAAGAAAGAACGAAAAGACGAGAACTGCAGAAAGCGGGCGTTCGTTCAGAGTGCTTGCGCTCTGCTCTTTGCTCCCTCCCTCCCTTCCCGATGTTTTGATGAAAAAACACAACAATGTCTTTTTCCATTACAACACCTTCCTCACTCTGCTTATATTACAGACCAAAAACATTCCGTCTCTTTTGTGCGCTCTCCGTCTTTTCTTTCTGACGCTCTTAGCTCTTGGTTAGAGGATCGCCTGCCGGGTGCTTGGAGACTGGCAGTCGGGGTTCTGGCACTCGTTTTCAGCTGGGAAATTTGTGACATGTCTTGGACAGGGGTCAGAACAAGTTCAAGGCCGGATGGCACCTAAGAAGCTCACCACGTCTCCGTAGGCCCTAAACAATTACGCATAGGTCAACCTGGGAACCCAAAAACCGTCCGCAGAATTTCTCGCAGGCTCAGTTTTTCCCGTGCTGCAGAGTGAGCACGCAGTCACCCTCCCGGCTGCCTCACCCCGTCTCGCGACCGCCCTCCCTGACCCCGCGGACTTGTAATTTCGCAGTGCCGGAAATCTCAACTTTACCACGAGCATTTCAGCAAAACGCAGGCAGGGTGCTGTCAGAAGCACTGCCTCTGCCTTCGGTGCTTTCTGACACAAGGTGTTCTGCGAGAGGAGGGGTTGCTATGTGTTTCTTGCTGTTTCTGCTTGTCGCAAGCTGTTCTGCAAAACGATCACCGTGTTGCTCTTTCTCACGCTGGCGCTTGTTGTCAGAGGCTTGTCTGAGTTTCGGGGTGGATCAGTGCTGCTTAAGGGTTGGGCTGGGGAGTGGCATTTGCCGCGTTTGCGAGCGCCTGGGAGCGTGGAAGCTCGCAGGAATGCGAGCCAAGATCTGCCAGATGACGACACTCACGGAAAGACGCTGGTTGAGGGTTCGGGGGAGAGGACTCATCCTTACTCGCAGCATCTCGCAGCCCTCGTGTTTAGAACGCAAGCTAGGTCGTCTGGGCCGGAAACTGTTGCATGTTGAGTGTGCCATGGCAGGAACACGGCTTGCTGCGGCGTATCCTGAGACCACAGGTCGGGGCACCTGACGGCATTCGCCTTCCCTGCCTCAGACCGATCCTCCAGAAACCAGTATGTCAAGTATGGCATGACAACATATATAGCTGCTCAGGTGCCTCGCCAGAGTTTTCCTGACCTTCTCGGGAAGTTTTCGCGGCAATCCTCTACAGAGCTGGTGGTGGGCTCATTTTGGAAGTTTGGTGGTCTGCCAGCTCCGTTACTATGTCAGCAGTCTTCTTTGAAGCCTGCGTGGCTCAAGCGGCGAGAAAGCATGGATCAAGCGGGGGGTGCCACCAATGATACTCGCAATACTTTCCTACATTCATTTTGTTAAAAGCATGCTAGCAATCGCAGAGTACAAAGACTGTAGCAGGGAGTGATGAACAGCGTTGTTACAAGTGGTTTAATAACGGTAAAACATGGCTTTGAACATAACATTACTTTAGGATAGCAAACATAGCAACGTTATAAACCACCATGCAATAGAAATGATGGCAGCCCTCGAAGCTACAGTTGCGGGGTTTAGCCTAATCCTCCTTTTGGTTTATGCACAGAGCACCCTGAGCTACACCCTTCCCCACCCAAACCCACTTGAACGCCTCTAAGACCCGACAGAAGCCCGTAGGCCAGGGACACTCGCGCCGTGCGACGGCCTGTTGTAGCCTCCTTGCATCAAGGAGGTGGTCGTCGTCGGTAAGCATGGAGGCGCCTCTTCCGCAAAGATCTCTACAGCTGGGTAAGTACCTTTTTCCGTGATTAGGAGTAGCCCGTGATCAGAGGTCTGCAGGGATCAGGGCCGAAGCTTTCAATTGTGTAGACTAGGAGTTAAGACATCTGTGCTTGGGGGCTTACTGTAAGCATCTGTGGGCGTCGGACCGGCGGGTTTAAACATGCTCGTGTCCTCTGTTTCATTGCGTTGAGGCCGTGCGTGGTGAAAGCACCGCAGCTGCGCAGCTGCGAGCGTGCTGGCCTCATTGTGAAGGGTTCTTCATCGGACTGCAAGGGTATTCCGTTTGAGGCGCTTACACATGTAGCGGGCTGACTGAGTGCAAGCTCGAGTTGAGGTACCTGCTTTGCCAAACACTGTAAACTGGTAGCTTGAGACCGAAACGCCCAGAAATTCTAAGCTGCGGCCACATCTCACCCAGCTAGTTTTTTCGAGCTGGAGTTGGAAAAAATCAGCTTTGCAGGCTGCTGCGGCAGGGGCCAAGCACTAGTGTGGGGGCCCAAAGACTTGACTCTCGTCAGCAGCTCCGCATGCAGATCATTTGCGTTCATTCGCGCGTAGCACATGATACAACAGAAACGTCACGACTCAATGGTTCTGCTCATGGCTGCTGCTGGCTTCCTGGATTCTTTTTCGAGGCCGAGCCTGCTGCAGGCACCTCTGGGCAGCAAGGAGGGTGCCGGCCTCAGGATCCAGGATGTCAAGACTCCGAACAGTCTGCGTCTCTTCCAAGCTTGTCAACTCTGCTGTGCAACCCGAAGTATGGAAGACCGGTAGGCCTTCCCAGCAGGCGCTCGGGAGCGTCCGGGGTCTCAGCAGTGACCTGCAGACAACATCAGCAGGGCCCGCGATAATTTGTTCTGCTGTTTTGGTCGCGCTTGCAGTTGGTTCTACAAATTTCGCACGTCACAAGAATTGGTGCAATTGGCAGCATGTTCCTGTCAAGGATGTTGTTCGCGGTTCGCCCATTGCACGATTGAGGACCATGGCACACTGTATCACATACTCAAGTACATTGTTCTGTAGTGTGTCTTAGTGTACCCTACAGTAGCCTTCACTACAAGTGCTACTCGAGAACGTGTCTAAGGTTGAGCCCACGCGCGCGGCTGCTGCGCGGGCTGATGACAGATCGCCCGTGCAGGTGGCTGCGCTCACTAGGGGCCCAAAAAACTACATAAACATAAGGATCCTACAAACAGGGTGTTTCGGAATCCCCCTTGTAGGGGCCCTTATACCCCAATAGTAGGATCCTTATGTTTATGTGGTTTTTTGGGCCCTTACTCACAGAAGATCTAGGATTCTTTGCAGATTCGGCTGATGAGGCTTGCGTTTAGCTGCTCTTTGAAGCTTGAAAGTGGTTTACTCATCAAGCCGGCGGCCTTTCCAGCAGTGGGCAAAATGAAGCGTGAAACTCTGTACAAATCCCACGTGGCAAATGCCGAACTGTACACCCAATGCAGCAGAAAAATTGTCTGGGCATTCAGGGCATCGGCGCAAGCTCTGAGAACTTGCAGGAGGCGGTGGTCATGACTCACTTCCTCTGTGGCAGCGCATACCTGTGGGATACAGTGTTTTTGTTTCTGGTTGCGCTGATCAATTGCTGGGCGTGTCATAAGGCTTCTGTCCTGTGTGGCTTTGTGAGGTGTGCAGTCTGTGGGACATGAGGATGAGACCTTTGAGGGTAAGGATGTGGCGGAGCCCGTGCTGCGTGCTGCAGCATCTGCCACTTCTTAATTCGTTGAGTAAGGTTAGAGCTGTCAGCTCTACGCCACGAGAAAGCAACCATCGAGACTGCTCATCAATCGCATGGTCGGTATGTTGGGCTTGTTGCAGAACTGCTGGCGGCAGGCAGCAGATGGGCGCGCCGAGCTCCAAGAGGTCCTCCGAGACAGCGCTGCAGGGACATCAAGTTTCACAGCAGGGGCTTGGCTAGCGCGGGTCGGCACTTCTACTGCAAGGATCCCTGCAACAAGAAAGGCCAATTTTGGCCTCGAGCTATGCACAAGCATGCTGCCTCAATCTCTACATTTCGCTCCACTAGATGTCCCATTTCGATTCCATGACAGGTCGGCGAGGTACGGCACAGGCGTGGCAAGTTTCGGCGCTGCGTGTGTTTTGGGTTGACCAGCCAGCGCTAGCATTGCTAGCCGGGCAGCCTGCAGTTCTGATGTTAGCCACACCGACAGTCATTTTGATAGCTCGGGCCGTGTAAGATGGTTCTTGTTTAAAAGCTAAATTCTTGTCTACCGCAGACCGTCCTGCGTGTTCCTAAGCCCTGCAAATGTTTTCTCTCCTGGTGGTGAGGGGCCGAAGAGAATAATGTCCCGGAGCCCTGCGCCCTAATCCTGCACCCCAATCCGGATCCTGCCAGGACCCCGCCTCAGAGCCCGAGCTCGGTCCGGCACCAAGCTTTGTTGTCATACATTGTTACAGAACACACTGAGAATACAGTATATAGTCATATATGATGTCTAGCGTCTTTTTGTTTATAGTACACTAACCAAGCCCCAAAATGTCGCAATGTGTTGTCTAGGATCAGGGTAGTGTCGCTCTCGTGCAGGTCTATGCAGGCGTTTAGACGACTTCAGACTATTGTGGTTGTAATTTGGTGAAGGGGGGGGTACTTCTTTTCAACGATGATTCTAGAACTAGCGTTCTTGCCGTGCGCCTTGCGGCGCTCTTCCATTCTGCATGTTGTGCCGTCTGATGCTCTGCGACGTTGTCCAGCACAGCAGCGCCTCTTTCTTCACAAGCGTTTTTTTGTTGACAAACAGCATCGAGTTTTTCGAGGTGCGGTGGACCAAACGCTACAAGGCCGGTGATTGTCCACTTGGCCCTTAACAGCTGGCACTTTGACATTTTTATGTTGGAGCCCTTCTACAGCCCTCCGCAGGGGAGGCAAACCATCCATGGCCTCCAGCCTGCCGGTTAGCTGCTCCTGCCCCCTGCCGCATCGCAGGCAGCCGGTGTTGCCCAGGCGGCGCCGGCGCAGTGGAGCGTTGGCAAGGCGCTTAAGAATGTGGACTTCATGAATTTGCCTAGGCAGAGGCTGTTCTAGCTATCGATAAGAATCTGTACGTGTTAGGAAGTAAAAAGTCTACATTTTGGGGTCCGGTAGGTAGACCAGCTAGACACTGAGGTTCATCTCGCCACCCACTGCAGTGCCTCCCCTGCAAGTTCAAGCAGCGCGAGGCCGGAATCGTAGCTCCTACGCTCCACGTAGGCCTTTGATTATATAGAATGTTGGTCGTGTTGGTTGCAACTGGGGGGTGTTGGGCGCCGGCGTGTTGAGAATGGGTGAGGTGCGTGTTGGGAGTAGCCCGGAGGCAAGTCCGGAACGGGCCAGGCTCAAGTGGGGAACGCCCCAGGCACACGTGTTGGGAACACGTCGCTGCCCGGAACGGCAAAGAGCACGAACAATCTCCAAAACCTTGCCCTGAACCTGTTACCCCCGGAATCCATGAGTCACAGACAATTCCTGTGTCATCGTCAATGTTAGTTAGGAATCCTCCTAACCTATCTGAAAGGGATAGGGGTCTATGGCCAGCCCCCCCCCCCCTCCCCGCCTATGTATGGGCCTTATGGGAGGTGCCTACGTATACTAGCGGTTTCCTAGGACCCCTATAGCTGAGGGTAGACGGGTACCTGATAAAATGGGAACCTATCCCAGAACAGATAGGCGGCTACTTTTCAAGCCTCAAAAGAAGACTGCGTACCCAAGTCCAATCGAAAGAGAACTTTAAAAGAATACCAAGAGTAGGGTCGTCACTGCAAAACCTAATTCTGGGTGGCAAACGTTCTCAACTCGACCCCTGTCCGTGCCTACACGCTGGCTGCGTTCTCGACTCACCCTCGGTGCTTTTTCGACACGAGCCTCCCCCATTCCCGACACGCTCCCCCGTGTTCCCAACCTGCCCTCGGCCTGCTCCCAACACGTGTAACCGACTCAACTGTCATCCTGATTATATATCATTCTGTGGTTTAGGGTTTAGGCTTTACGAGTGGGGCTGTACAGTCAGGATAGAGTCCCGCAACCCACCTTAATCCCAAACCGGTCGTCAGGGCATTTCGAGGAATATTGAATGGTCTATGGAGGAAAGGGTTCCTTTAAGGCCGAATTGAGCGCTGTTGCAGGCTGAAATTTGCTTCTTTCATTCCGCCAGTGTTGACAGAACAGCCATGGACAACCTCAAGCCAGCCATGAACAATGCCGAATCAAGAGAGTAGTGTCGCCGCGCTGTCCAATTGGTGAGACTGCAGAAGAGATGGCTTGGCTTGTTCCCTGTGCAGGGCGGTTGCCGACGAGGCGCCGAGTGTCCCTTCTGTCACTTGGTGCTGATTGTGAAAGCTGTTCTCAGACCGGGCTTTTGAATCGCTGTAGTTGTGAGATGAGTAGTTGCAGAGTCGTAGGTAGAACAGTGAAAACGCTCTGAGAAAGCGTTGTCGCTGTTGCTGCTGTTGTTTGTTTGTTTGTTTGTTTGTTTGTTTGTTTGTTTGTTTGTTTGTTTGTTTGTTTGTTTGTTTGTTTGTTTGTTTGTTTGTTTGTTTGTTTGTTTGTTTGTTTGTTTGTTTGTTTGTTTGTTTGTTTGTTTGTTTGTTTGTTTGCTTGCTTGCTTGCTTGCTTGCTTGCTTGTTTGTTTGTTTGTTTGGTCGGTCGGTTGCTTGGTTGGTTGGTTGGTTGGTTGGTTGGTTGGTTGGTTGGTTGGTTGGTTGGTTGGTTGGTTGGTTGTTGTTGTCGTTGCCACGCCGCTGTTGCTGTGGCTGTGGCCGTGGCCGTGGCTGTTGCTGTTGCTGTTGCTGCTGCATGCGCCTGATGATCTGATCGCCCCAAGGCCACATTTGCTGGCGCTCGAATTCATGAATGCACGATAACCTGGCCAAGTTGCACGCAAAAGTCCAGGGTCCCTGAAGCCATGGTTTAATAACAATGAGCAAGTAAACTTGATAGCTGCGCCGGAGACGGGCGCGTGGCTGAGCGCTTGGTGATTGGGCGGTGCTTGTCAAGTCTCTTTCGGTTCAGAGCTTCGCGACGCTCGCACAGTTGTGTCTATGCAGTGAGCATGAGGCCATGAGGCTGTTTTGTCTCTAATTTGTTTTCGTGCCTGTTAGTGCAGAGTTTCACCTCATGAGCGGGGAAGTTTGGGGAAAAATGCTGGGAGTGTGCTTCTCATGTGACAGTCGCTGCATGTCGTTGGCCGTTTTTGTTTAGGATTTGGGGTGTGGTAAGTCAGATGGGATTTCTTACAGCTGGCAGTACCTTTGGGGCCCTCCGGGCAACGATTCTGACAACATTATGCCGGCGTAGACCCCAAACAGTGAGGAGGGCCAGAAAAGGCCAAAGAAGGCCAGAAGAGCACCGACACTCCCGGGGACAAAAAGTACAATCGTGGGGGGCCGAATTCCCTTGGGGGTCAAAAAGACGCCAACCACTGGCTGGGGGTTTCGGCTTTGCACGCGTGTGGAACTTGGGGGCCAAAAGACCCAGCTCATGGTGCTCATGATGCTCATGATGCTCAACCCCAAAATCGCTACCCCATAATACTAACCCCCAGCACCCAGCCGCAGGGTTGACCCTAAACCCTAAACCCCCCTAAGCCCTGTATTTTGATCCTGCCCGCAGGTGGTCTCAGAGGCCACGAGAGGCCGGAATTCGCGCGAAACCACAGCGGGAGCATCGAAATGCAACGGAATTCGCGCGAAGCCACAGCGGGAGCATCGAAACGCAACGGAATTCGTGCGAAACCACAGCGGGAGCGTCGAAGTGGTCGGCAACCTAAGTGGCCCCCCCAGAAGAGGCCTGAAGAGGCCACGAGAGGCCGGAACTCGCGCGAAACCACAGCGGGAGCATCGAAATGCAACGGAATTCGCGCGAAACCACAGCGGGAGCATCGAAACGCAAAAAAGCTCGCGCGAAACCACAGCGGGAGCGTCGAAACCAAGGACCCGCGCGCGCCGTTGCGGTCGGCAACCTAAGTGGCTTCCCCAGAAGAGGCCTGAAGAGGCCACGAGAGGCCGGAATTTGCGCGAAACCACAGGGGGAGCGTCGAAATGCAACGGAATTCGCACGAAACCACAGCAGGAGCATCGAAACGCAACGGAATCGCGAAACCACAGCGGGAGCGTCGAAACCAAGACCCCGTCCCACCGCCGTGCGCGCCGTTGCGGTCAGCAACCACTTCCTTTACTCTGAACGTAAGAACCCCATTGTGCAAGCGCTGTTTGGGGAATTTAGGGGTTGCAGTTTAAGGACTCGGAAGACTGACTGGATCTGTTTGGCCACACCGATGAAATCCATTTAGCAACCGCGGCTCGCAGAAATAGTTCACCCGAAGTGCTTGTCAGTGTGGTGGTGTGCGCACCTCAGATGTTCCACGAATTTTTGAGTCGCTCGCGTCTAATGCCGACCGCCCACCACTCTAATCGCTTTATGAAAGGATGTTGACGCAGCCGATCAGCCGATTGTGGCTTGGAGCAGCGCGACGCTCCCGGCATGCAGTGCGCGTGATCCGGGCCCCCGCGCGCACGCGCATGCGCGACGCACACTTTCACACCAGCACATCCCAGGCCCGTGAACGGCCCTGTCCTCGCCCGAGAAATCCCCATCTGACAGGGCCATGCCCGGGATGGGGAGCCCAAAAAACGGTTTTTGGCGAAATGCCAGTGCCATGTTTACTCAGGTGGCGAAGGCGCGAAATCTGCGTCGTTTCAACGCCCTCACGCACGAGGCACTTTCCAGCTGTTTGATGTTCGCAACCCTCACGTTTGCTACTTTGCAGGTGCAAGTGGCCTTCACATTCATCCATTTTGCTCCAGCGTCGGAGGCGTCCGGATCTGCACGGAATCGTTGCAAGTGCGCCTTATTCCCTTGTAGTAAAGCCACCTGAGGCCCCGCTCAGGAAGTCTGCCTCTGCACCAAGTCTTTTGACACATGCAGCGCACGTGCCTCAGTGCTTTGGAGTGAGGTTTGGAGTACCACAACACAGTGCAGTACAGTGTGCGGTAGTATCCTTCGGCATTGCAACTTGCTCACGCTTTCGCGAGGCCAGTCGCCTTGCCCGTGCCTTACCGTGCAGTTTCGCGCGTTGCTTTGTTATTAAAATGTTCAGTGACATATTAACGTAGCTTGCACTCTACATGTGTGGCATGCTGTGGGCTGTGGGCTGTGGGTCTATTGCCGCGCGCTTCATTTGCATGCCGTTTGTGCGGCTGGTGACGCAAAACGAAGAAGCATGTTTAGATCGCTCAAACCCTGAGGCCGCCCCAAGCACCAGAGCCGCCAGAACAAAAGAAGGCCGAGAAGAGCAAAGCCGCCGCACGCGCCAAAGCCGCTGTGCGGTTATGAGTACCAATTTTTTACCTGGTTCAGAAATGCCCCTCCATAGTTAAACCTGCAAGCCCTAAAACCTTAAAACCTTCCACGCTCAATTTTGTGACCACGCTCTATTGTGACCACCCTCCATGTTCAAAAGTAGGTGATATGACTCTGTACTCTCTCCCCATATATATACACATAATATATATATATATATGTACACATATACATATCTACACACATACACACGCACACGCTCACGCGCATAGGAATGCTGTATAGCTTTCCATAGTGAAGAATTTCGTCTCGTGTAGTGGTGTGATCGTATGCAGTGCAGCCGTGTGCCTGAAGGATTTCTCCTTCGAGCCTTTGGCAGAGCGATTGGCAAGCAAGGACCGACCTGGAACTGGCAAAGCTTGACTTTGAGCTATACACCTCGGTACAGGATCTCGCGCGCCGATGCTCTGGCTACGCAGAGGCACAGGCAAGGTGCATCTTAGTTAACGGCGTAACATGTGGATGCTTTTCGTCGGTGGTGGGTAATGGTGGGTAGCCTTACATGTTGGTCAGACATGCTCAGAAAGTGCACACTTTTCGGCATTGTCCTGTCATGGTGCAGACCCAGCAGCATCCATTCGCTCACTGCCCTCTGCAAACATCTCTCTGGCGCAAACATGACAGTGATTTTGACTTCCCTTCCGCGGACCTGCGAGGCAGCAATGCAAGCCTGCACCGACGAGGTCTTCAGCACTTTCAGTCAGCACATCGACACCTGCCTGCGCGAGTGCTTGCCGAAGGCATGTGTTGACAGTCGAGCTGTGCGTGAATGCATGGGGCGAGCTGCTATGGCAGTACTTGCACGAGGCCCAGGATGCAGGCCTCAGCGTTCCCCGGCTTCATTATCGTTCATAGACTGTTGGACATGAGGCGGGAGTTCGTTGGGTTGACGAGACATGATCAAGAAGAACTGGAGGCGTTGCCTTTGAGGCAGGGTACTCGTACCACCGAAGACGTACTAGCAACTAGTAGGTGAACGACGCCATACACTCACAACTTGCAACTGTTTATGCTACGTAGGCTGCTGGCAAGAACCGCTGCTCTCGCTCTGTCTCTCCGGTCGGGTCAAAGGCACATCGTGCTTATAGCATTATAGTGCTTCAATGCGGATCATGGCGGTGAGCTGTCATAAGAACTTTGTTGAGGAGAGTCGCAGTTGTGACAGTCTTGTCTTGGTATGACGAAGCCGAACTCTTGATGTCTCTGGTGTCCTACACCTAATCGAAAGGAGGACATTGTCCAGCACAAAAGAAGGCAGACTGCCATCAACTGCGCAGGAGGTGTGACTATCGCAAAATCCCTCATAGTCTGTGTGGCCCAAACCCAGGCCTTGGCAGCTTACCTGGAAAACTGCCCTCAGATCGCCGATCGTGGTAACGAGGTGCTGCCTTGGGCGCCTTGGCTCTTGGAGCTCTCTTGTAGGGATTGTAGAGCCTACTGTAGTGCAGGCGCATGGTATGCCATGGTATGCCATGGTATGCCTCTTGTTTCGTGCATGTGGGAAACCAAGGTCCGCAAGCTTTCAGGGCATAAGGCCCGGCAGCAGCGCATGGCAGAAACGATCCAAGCGCGCACCATGTTCTCGAGCTCGTCACACTGTCCTGCCATCGATTCATGTCACCCTTGAGAGACCCGAAGCCTTGTAGCCAAGCCTTTGGACCCAGACCATTGACAAGCCCACGATGCAGCAGCTTGCCCCAACGATCATACTGCTCATCGCGGAGATCGTGGCAAACTGTTGGCAAGCAAGGCATGTGTTTTTTTGGGGAAGGCGAGCGAAGATAAGATGATGCATAAGCCCAGGCCGGACCTTGTTTGAATACACCGGGAAGAAAATAGCGGTGTGCTTCATCCATGTGTCCATCTCCCGTCCATGCTGAGGAGTGTCCGACTGTCTTGAAAGAGCTGACCAGCTTCGTTGCAGAGTTGGAAGGTGCCAAGAGCCGCAGCTGCAATGAGCCTGAGTCCAAATCTCTTAAGCACTGCATGTGCCCGAGCACGTGCCATGCATGCCGCATATTGCCGCATTTTGTGGCAAGCGTCGATCTTCCACATCCCAGGAAGAAGAATGCCGGCTTCCTGAAGAAGAAGCTCGCGTTCATCGTTAAGATGATCGGTGACCCGATGGCCATCAGAGAAGGGGTCCGACGTGGCCCAGGTAATTGTAAACGCTTGCAGCCAGACCGACAGGGTTTATGGGAAGGCCTCAAAAGAAGGGAGGGGTCTCAGAATAGGGCGGGTCACGGGGTGTCCCAGCAAAGGTCTGGAAAAGGCACAAAAAGCTGAAGGGGTTTGAGCAGTGCCCCCTCTGTAGGAGTCGCCGACAGGTGGGACCCCCCACGGCATCGGTTTGCAGCTCCTCCAAGCGATGGGGGGCCGGGGGGGGTCCCACAGGGCCGGGGGGCGTCAACATTTGGCATGGGGGGACCGTGTCTGCTTGTTCCAAACGCTTCTCGGCAGGAAGCCGAGGCGGATACTACCAGCAGAGTCCACGAGTCTCAAGACAGTAAAATGCCCGAGCCATGACCTGGGAGCACCAGATGACTGTCCAAGCTTGGAGTTTGTCCGCACAGCTCCGCCCGTTGGCGCTGTTCGCGCCAGTAGAAGCCACGATCTTTGCCCTTTGAGCCCCCCATCAGTGCTTCTTGACCGGAGGGTCTGCTGACCCGGAGGGAGCTCTTTGGCTTTCTTTGCACGGCTTGCCGGCTTTGAGGCAGGCTTCTTAACAGGACCGGTGTTGCGTCAGGTCTTGCTACAGGCACTTGCAAGGCTGCAGTTTTAGGAAGGAAAGCCACTTCCTTTGGAACTGCCGACGGAACTTAACACGTCGTGGCCAGAGCTCGTCCAATACAGAAGGCCATCCTCGCATCTGCAGGGAAGATACTATGCCATCCGAACTGGCAAACAAGTAAGAGGCTAACACGTTTTTTGGCCATTGGACCAAACGCTATTGAAATTAACATGAAAGGTGCGCATTATTCGCTCCTGCGCCTCCTTACATGCCACAGTCCTACTCACCCACCCCTCACTTGAGGCCAGAGAGATCTTCAGCATCCACCTAGCACGCGCTCCAAGCACAAACGGTGCAAACCAAACATTTGCTGCAAAGGGCTGTACGGAAGCGTTGGTTTAACTTATTCAGGTGGAACAACATTCTCTCCTCAGGTTGCCCCAAATTGGCTGCGGTAGATGCATTAAATGCTGCGGGCATTGCGTGTTATAGTCCAACACTTCCAAAGCGCAGTCAAGGGTGGCCACCGCCCAGAAGTGCTCGATCTTGTGGCTGGCATTGCGTCTAGGAAATTGCGTGGGTGCCCTTGGCACCAAGGTGTGACAATTGGCACACAGACAAAGACATGAATTTTGTGATATTTCCGCCATTGTTCCACTGCTTGTTCTAAACATCATGGGCCCATCGACAGCTGCAGCTGGGGGCACGTTTGGCTGTATATCCACCTTCCTTCTGTTTATCGCACCCACGGCAATCTTACCACCAGAGTTCGGCACCTCTAGTGGAAGGCGAATTTCTGTGGGCGTAATAGCCCAAAAGCAGTCCAGCCAACCGGGAAAGCGGCGCTTTGAACCCCCGCAACATTGTGGATGCAAAGAAGAGGTGTGTGCAGCGGAAACTTCTCCAGGCTGGCGGCCAGGCGCATGCAAAGGTTGACTATGGGCATATGGAGGCCTTCCCAATGGCAGTGAACATTCATCGATGCCCATTCACATTCAAAGCAACCAAGACAATTTCAGTCAGTGGTATTGGAAATTCGAGATTCTACAGCTTTACATATCTGATCATCTGGCCGTCCAGACAGTCAGTTTCTGTGTCTATAAAGCCCAGAGTAAACATAAAAAGTTTGGCTGGGGTTACTTCAATTCTGGAAGTCCCAAAGAAGCTTCCCTGCGGAAGGAATGTGTAAGCTTTTAAAGTGCAAAAAAATGTTCTGGCAAAAGCGACAAAGATGCAACCAAGATGCTCAACAAATTTAGTGCAGTGACAAGAAGAGCAAAGAAAGGGAAAGGAAATGCAAAGAACGGGCAATGAAGAGGGAGACATGGTTGGCCGTGCAAGACGCTTCTTGCAAGGCAACCTAGATGGGTCGTCGGAAAAAAATTGAAAGTGACTTTGGCGTACCCAAAGCTTGTACGTGGCAAGGAGCGTTGTAAAGGGAACTTGGGACGTCAACTATGAAAGCAGCTAACCACAAGTTCCTTGCAATTGCAATTGTGGGCGTCCATTGCTTCAATAATATGGAAAGTAGGCTTATGGGAGGTTTTTTTTGAAGCCAAAAAACGCTCTTTGAGATGTGTGAGGAGAAGGTGTTCATTGCTGAAAAAACGCTCAACTTGGCTCCAAAAATTATTTTGAAACTAGGCTTATGGGTTTTTTGGAGCCAAAAAAACGCTCTAAAACGCGAATAATCCCTGGATTACCACAGGAGACGCCTTGGAAGAGGCGATCTCTTCGAGATGGGGAGCAGGTTTCGCTCGATTTGCTCTCTCCAAGGAGAGCGACCAGAATCACTCCCGCTGCAGCAGGGAAAATCGTAAGTTCAAAGGCAGTTGTACAGGAGTGACTGCCGATGACCTCTTGATAGCGCCAGAATAGAAGGTTGCGTGTGGCGGCGAGCATGGTCGGTTGTCACAACTGGTTTGAGCCCAAACCACCGCAGTCAGAGCAGGAAGGAGGGGGCGTTAAGTACGAATGCACGCCTTTCACAGCAATAATCTTCATAAGAGAGAGGGTTTGAACCAGAAGTGTCTACGCGGAACAGCAGTAACATCAACGCGTCTCCTCTTACTCTCTCTTTGCCTCTCAACCTCGAGAATGTTCTGAACTTCCAAGCTTAGTCTCTTGCACTTCCTGTGCTGCTGCTGTCGTCCATCATGGTCCCAACCCCAGCTCAGGACTTTTCCTCAGTCCTACTTCATGCGGAGACCACTTGGGCCACAGACGACACCGTCGTGCAAGACCGACCAGCCTTGAAGCCTGGAAAGTTCAGACAGGGTGTTATACGCTGTATCTGACAAGGCGGCAGCGTCGTGAACGGGGTGAGCGCCACACGAGGAGTAGTTAGTGCACACAGAGTTGCCGTCCTCCGGTTGTATACAATAGTTCTTCTTTGCTGCAGCGGGTTTCATGATGGGACACTTTTCACTGAGCCATCGCTTGCACCTCATATGTGCTGCATTCAGGGCCGTGGCCATCTGAGATGAGCAGTTTTGCCGAAAAATTTGCTGGAACTGCACTTTCAAGTCTCACAGGAGCATCGCTGCAGCCGATTTTAAGGCCAGAACATTTGCGAGTGAGGAATCGCAACAGGATGCAGTTCTGAGGCTGCGGAGTTTTGGAGTGTAACAGCGTGGAACTCCAAAACTCCGCAGCCTCAGAACTGCATCCTGTTGCGATTCCGATTACGAGCAAATGTTCTGGCCTCAAAATCGGCTGCAGCGATGCTCCTGTGAGACTTGAAACTGCACTCTGATGCAGCGCACGCTCCAAAATGGCTCTTTGTGACCGCGTTGTGACCGCGTTGTGACCGCGTTGTGACCGCGTTGTGGCCGCGTTGTGACCGCGTTGTGACCGCGTTGTGACCGCGTTGTGACCGCGTTGTGACCGCGTCGTAACCGCGTTGTGACCGCGTTGTAACCGCGTTGTGACCGCGTTGTGACCGCGTTGTGACCGCGTTGTGACCGCGTTGTGACCGCGTTGTAACCGCAAGATGTTAAAATAAAGCGAAAAGAATTTTTGGCCCCAAGCACGATTTAGCAAGGCCAGACAAAGAAAAACGCGCTGTTCCCGAGTAATTTTTGGCTCCAGGCCTTTGGCTGGCCACGAGCACTCGAGGGTCCATTTTCCTAAGTCGGTTTGGGGGCTTCAGGGACACAGAGAAACGCGCTGTTTTGGAGTAATTTTTGGCTCCAAGCAC
Source organism: Symbiodinium natans (assembly GCA_905221605.1). Taxonomy (NCBI): domain Eukaryota; class Dinophyceae; order Suessiales; family Symbiodiniaceae; genus Symbiodinium; species Symbiodinium natans. Next base: position 147,065 of record CAJNDS010002825.1, read on the forward strand.
GATTTAGCAAGGCCAGACAAAGGAAAACGCGCTGTTCCCGAGTAATTTTTGGCTCCAAGCCTTTGGCTGGCCACGAGCACTCGAGGGTCAATTTTCCTAAGTCGCTTTAAGGCTTCAGGGGGCTTACCCTCTCCTGGGCTACCCCACACGAAGGCAACAAATCTAGAAAATGAAGTGGGTCATTTCTGCTATATAAATTCTAATTAAAACGAATTGGGAATCGAGCCATTTTTCCCGAATCCTGGGGTACCACCCGTGGAGCCTCCCTGGGACCTTCGAAAGAGCTTGCAGCCTCTTCAGACCTTCGAAAGAGCTTATTCAAAGAGGACAGAGAAACGCGCTGTTTTGGAGTAATTTTGGCCCCAAGCACGATTTAGCAAGGCCAGACAAAGAAAAACGCGCTGTTCCCGAGTAATTCTTGGTTCCCGGCCTTTGGCTGGCCACGAGCACTCGAGGGTCCATTTTCCTAAGTCGGTTTGGGGGCTTCAGGGACACAGAGAAACGCGCTGTTTTGGAGTATTTTTGGCCCCAAGCACGTTTTGCAAGGCCAGACAAAGGAAAACACGCTGTTCCCCAGTAATTTTTGGCTCCAGGCCTTTGGCTGGCCACGAGCACTCGAGGGTCCATTTTCCGAAGTCGCTTTGGGGGCTTCAGGGGGCTTACCGGGCTTACCCTCTCCTGGGCTACCCCACACGAAGGCAACAAATCTAGAAAATGAAGTGGGTCATTTCTACTATATAAATTCTATTTAAAACGAATTGGGAATCGAGCCATTTTTCCCGAATCCTGGGGTACCCCCCACGAAGCCTCCCTGAAACCTTCGAAAGAGCTTGCAGCCTCTTCGGACCTTCGAAAGAGCTTATTCACAGAGGCCACACACAAAGAAACGCGCTGTTTTGGAGTAATTTTGGCCCCAAACACGATTTAGCAAGGCCAGACAAAGGAAAACGCGCTGTTCCCGAGTAATTAGTCATATGAGCCAACAATGTCAATAATGGCCCTACCCGGCCCAGAATTGGAAGTATATCACTTTTTGAGACACTTCTGGAAAGTCTTGTTGTGTTGTGACCGCGTTGTAACCGCGTTGTGACCGCGTTGTGACCGCAAGGTGTTGTCAAAATGGAGCGAAAAAGAATTTCGTTTGTTTTATAATAATTCAAAAAATGAGCCAACAATGACTCAATAATGTCGCAATAACTCAATAATGTTGCAATCTTTGTTCGAAGCAGAAGTTGCAGCAGTAGCAGTAGCAGCGGTAGTAGAAGTAGCAGGCAGACTTCCAAGAGACTCCAAAAAGACTGCAGTCTTCACCGTAAAAGATTCCACAAAGACTGAGTCTCTTACCGAGTTACTGCAGCGAGTGCTGCATTATACTGCAGTTTGCAGCGCTTTGTACGATTGCCACTGTTCTTTGCGACGCTGCAACAATTCTCATGGGCGGACTGGCAGAGCAGCAGGGCAGTGCAGAGCAGGCAGAATTTGAAGGAGCTCACCATTTGAGCCCCTTCGGCAAGGGTTTGATTCCGGGTTTGCTTGGTTTGATTCCAGGGTTCACTCGGTTTGATTCCGGGGCTTGCCCGGTTTTGCATCAGGACTGCGGATCGTCAACACGATTCTTGGGTAAGTACAGGTTCGACGAGGAAGTGGAAAACCGAGTGTCGTCAGCGTCTCGTCGTGTTCTTTGGTCGCACGAAGGAAGGCTTGAGGAGTGTAGGCTGCTATCGCCCACATGGTTCCTCGATGAGGTTCAACTTTACGAAAGCGTTCTTGCGCATCGAAGCTGACAGCTCGATCGTGCAAGTCAAACCACGCGCCTCGTAGCTCTCGAGTCTTATTTTTGACAGTCAACAAAGCCATCGATTCGCCAGCAGCATCTTCAATCCACACGTGACCTTCTGTGAAGTGCCCAGAGTGATTGCATGGTTCATATGACCCTGCAGATTCTTGACATCACGGTGGAGGCCCTAGGATTGCGAAGCAGTGCGATGGACGTCCACGTTTTGCCGTAACCGAACAATCCCAGAGTGCAGTATGTTTCATAAGCTCCAGGTCCTATGGCGGTTGTTCGACCGCGATGCTTCCATTTGCTCGACCGCAGGTCCAGAAGCTGCACAAGGTTGTGCTCAGAAGGCCGATGCATCGTGCTTCGCAGACGAAGCTGAGCTGGTCCGAGATAGTTCTTCAGCAGTCTCATGATCGCTTAAGCCTGCCTGGAGCCCCTGGACTCCCCACCAGCACGCAGCGCAAGCGGTTGTAATCCAATGTCACGAGCTCCCGACCAAGCTCCTCGTCCACAAGCTTGCCGCACAGCGCCTCACCCACGGGCCCCGTTCCTGGACCTCGTTCGAGCTCCTCGAGCCCCCGCGCTCCAGCTTCTCGTGAGAGGTTTTGGAAGCCGTAGTTCACGATGACCTCGCCGTCGTTGGCCCCCCGCACGATAGGCCGGCCCGGTCCGCGCAGGAAGATGGTCTGGTCCTGGGCGTAGAGCTGCGCGCCGCCAGCGGAGGCGGAGAGCTTGCCCGAGCCCCGGAGCTGCGCGTTGCCGGCCGCGAGGTTTAGCACCTCCGCCGTCACGTTCCCGCTGTTGACGGTGGACACCACCTGCAGGTCCCCCTGTGCCCGCACGCCCGTGCTGCCGCCGATGAGCTCCTGTTGTGCGCGGATGCGCCCTGTTGACGATGGTGCCTCACGAGCCGCCCGTGATGGAGCTCCGTGTTCTGCACCCGCGTGGAGATGGCATTGGTCACGAGCCGCGTGGCCGTGCCCACGTCGTCTATGTCTATGTGCAGCTTCTGTTTACGAGCAGCTTCCGGGCTGGCGAGTGCACCTCCGACGTGGCAAAGGTGCAGAGACTCTGGTCCACCTGGATGCCCATCGCCTGGCCCATCAACCTTGGCTGCCCTGGTTGCCCAGTCGCAGAGGACCTAGGCCAGTTGCATCTTTCAGCTGTTTCTGCAGTGTCCAAGTGGACACAGCGAATGTCAAGTTCAGGTTGTTCTCGTTTTTTGTTTGCCATGTTGGCCAGGGCCTGCTGCATCATCTGCAACATGGTGCCCAGTGCCCCACACTGGTGCTTTATATTACAGTAAGCATGTGATAGCGGCGGCCTGCCGGGCAACTCTTCGCTCCAGTCGGGCCGTGGAGTCTTCCGCATCGTCTTCGATCCACACCCACCCTTCTGTAATCATCCAGAGCGAGCGCATGATTAGTATCCCGGCATGTTCTGAATGTCACGGTGCAGGTTATGCGCGGATTGAAGAGCCACGGCGAGTCCAGGCGCTGCAGGGCAGCTGTGGATCAAACCTACTGCGAGGACGAAGCGGGTTAGGGTGCCCTGAAACAAAACCACACCCAAAAACAAAAACAACGCTCAAGCAAACTGTTACGAGACTACTGCTACAAAGCAAAACCGAGGAATAAATCCGCCAAGCAAACCCTTTGCGCCCCGACACCCAAAAAAGGAGACAGCCCGGGCCCCCAGGCTGGGCCTGTCAAAGAGACGAGGGAGACAGCAAGACAATGAGACAAGACGAGGGAGACAGCGAGACATTGAGACAACGGCTTTCACCAGGATCTGTCCCGCCTACATGCCCACGGGCCCAATTGCGCTTATTCTAAACGCCCGCGGAATAGCCACAGGCTCGCGCCCAAATACCCACAAAATCGTGCACTTGCCACAGTCCGGTGCAAAGACCCGGCAAAGCCTTTTTGACCCGCGGGTGCCTTCTCGGAGCCGGCTGTGCCGCTTTAGCCGGCTTAGCAATTGCGTTGAAAATCGGGGGCGTGGCTGGTCCGTGCCCGGCGATTCCCTGTGGCTGTGCTCGACCCATCCTAAACCCTGACCACGTTCCGAGGCTTGCACCGTTGGGGAACGGGGACGGGCGAGCTGGGCGCTGCATGGCATTTAAGGTCCATGGGAGTTTGGAGTGAGTGAACCTGTAAAGTTTTTCTACTACCTGGGAACCCCACCTACCAACCCAAAGGGTTGATGAGCATGTGTGGATTTGTGACTCATGTTTTACCGACAGCGCCTTTACCGGTTCAAGGAAAAAGAGCGACTTGAAGTTTAGCATGGTAGCGGAGCACACTGTGCATCCGGGACCGAAGCCATGCCTCGTGGCCGTGATGATGGTTTGGGTTGGAACCCTGATGCTGTGGAGCCAATGGAGCCCACAGAACCTACAGAGCCCATGGAACTCACAGAACCCATGGAGCCAATGGAACTCACAGAACCCATGGAGCCGATGGAACCCGCAGAGCCCATGGAAGAAGTGGAACAAGAAGAAGAAATGGAGCCACGAAGAAAGGAGATCAAAATTCACCGTGTTGGCATGGGAAAAGGCTACGGATCTTCAGCAACCAAGCTATATGCCTCCAAAGCCGAAGAAGAAGCCCGAACGACCAGTGGTGGAAGGAAGAGATTACATTCCCTTGGAAGGAGGAGAACCAGACGGGCCAGTGGAGATCGGGAGTCCTAGTTCCTCTAGCCCCGAAACTACAATGGTGTACCAAGAGGCACCACCTACACCAAGAAGGGAGCCGAGAACACTTTCGTCTGGGCACATCGCCTTGGAGCTGCAAGAGCAGCAAGTGTCTGCTGAGCAACGCAGGCGTAGGCAGCTGGAGAGACTCTCTGCACTCTCAGCGGAAGCTGAAAGGATCCAACGGCGAGCAAGGGAGCGAGCCTTGCAGGAGCCAGTTCGGTTTCCAAAGTCAGGAGGGCCACCGCCACCACCAGCGGGCCCAGAACCACTCTCCACCGCCAGGACAAGAACGAGCTCCAGAGTGTCCACCTCCGGACCCAATGCCGTGTGGTACGAAACTTCCTCTTCACACGCTGGACGGGGAACCCAGCAACGCAGCAGTGGCGGAACACATCCGCCGGAATGAGGAAGAGTATGCTGCAAGACGTGCCGGTGCAATTCCTTCAGGAGACGAAGCAAGAGCCAGGGAATCCAAGGAATTTGCTCGTGGAGTTGCATACTTTCGGGCCAGGTACGGCCAGCGAAGCCAAAGCAGTGGAACAGCGAGTTCCAGCCGAGACACGGGGCCTGGGACCCTACAACCCAGGACGGGGCCTGGGACCCTACAACCCAGGATGGAAGATGCGAGAGCTGAACCAGGGAGCAGTTCCAGAGGACCACCTCCGAAGGAACGACCTGCTGGAAGCAAGGCGCCACCTCCAGAGCCAAAGGGACCACCACCGAAGCGAGTGGGAGCAACGCAAGCCACTACGCTCTACCCGAATTCTCCTTGGAGGAGAACAGAAAGGAGAAGAATGCGAGAAAGGGGCGAGGAGCCAAACCCTGGAAGTGAGGAAGATGAATGGGGAGATTGGTCAGGACAATGAGGTCGACTACCAGAAGGAGAAAGCAGAGATCGACTACCAGGAGGAGAAAACAGAGATCGACTACCAGGAGGAATCAAAATTCTATGGCCTATGTACAAACAAGAGCCTCTACTCCGACAAGACTATGAATGGAACAAGAGATCCATTGGTGATGTGGATTTGGACCAGCATTCCAGGAGCAAAGAACCTCTACGACCCCAAGACTATGCAATTCGATTACAATGGAGCAATGGCAATGATGCTTATGCTTGGAGTATCAGGTGCGATCATGTTGTGCATTGGATGTTTGCAAGCGACAGTGCACTTGCAGTCATGTCGTCAGTCATGTTTGTGGAGATTGCAACATTCATGTTTTCGGAGGCGCTTGAGCAGAGGGGCACGGAGAGATCACTTGCGTTCGTGTGCTTGTGTGAGAAAACAACAGAGAGGAGCGATGCTGTGTGTGCTTGTCGTGTTACAGTTTTCTGCAGTGCAAGGGATGCAGCAGAATGGACCACCCCAACAACCCACAGAACTTTCTGAAATTCTGACTGCATTGACAAGGGCGACCCAAGTTGGAATGAGTGCGCTACAAAGGTTGGAGCAACAAGCAAGCAGTTCGGATGATCTGAACCGAAGGATTGAAAGTGCGACAAAGGCGATCAAGGCACCAGATGTTTGGAACCCACAAGCCTCGGGAGAACATCCACCGGATTTTACAACCTGGAAACATCAGTTTCTGAATTGGCTAGGTTTTGCCGATTCGCAGTACTCAGAAGCTCTAAGTATGATTGAAAGTCTGGGAGCAACGCCGATCGATGTTTCGACTCTCACTACAGTGGAGAGAGAACTTTCGACAAAGCTTTACCACATACTGACTTCGTATATGCGGGGGGCAGCAACGCAACTGTCTCGAAATTGGAGCAGGGAGCGATGTGGGTATCGTCTCTATCAAAGTTTGCTTTGGGAATACCAACCAGCCACCAAACAACGAGCTCTAACCCTCAGTCAAGCGATTGGGATGTTTCCCAACTTCGATGGGGCCAAGAGCATGGTGGAGCAGATTGGTTCACTGGAAAACCTTGTTCGGGAGTACGAGATCGCTTCAGGAAAGACCTACGATCGAGATTTGTTGATGGGAGTTTTGCTTCGATGTTCACCGAGGGCGATTCGAGACCACCTTACTTTGACAATGCCCGAAGGAACAAACTACATGTCAGTGAAGCAAGCGATTCTTTCATACGAGCAAAGCAGCAAAACTTGGGATTACCAGACGGTGTTGAAGCAAAAGACCTTGCAGAACACAGCGAGCAGTTCGAATGCAGATCAAGGACCAGCACCAATGGAAGTGGATGCAGTGTACGAGAAAGGAGGAGGAAAAGGAAACAAAGGCAACAAAGGAAACAAAGGAGGAAAAGGATCCTACTCGTGGTCAAGCTTTGGAGCAGGATTTCGCCAATGGAGAAAAGGTGGACGAAAAGGAAGCTACAAAGGAGGAAAGAAAGGACGAGGCAAAGGTTTCCACAAAGGAGGAAAGAAAGGCGGAAAGAAAGGTGGAAAGCATGGCAAAGGAGGAAAGAAAGGTGGAGGAAAGAAGTTGGACAGAGATGTTTGCCGATTCTGCAAGCAGCGAGGACATTGGGGAAACGAGTGTCCAAACCGCAATGTTCGAGAAGTGCAGGCGAGCGAGGCCAGCACCGAGGTACCCCACTCGACAGTCGAGTCTGTTACTCCGTCGCAGAGTGCGAGCCAATACAGGATAAGGAGAGTGAGGAACATTGATTTCCATCACATTGCGAACACACCACCTGACGGCACAGAGCACTATGAGCTTAGCGAGTTTCAGAAGAAGAAGGTGATTGGTTCACCAGAAGGATAGAGGTGCAAGGACCAGAGTGCTACTACATCGGGGATGAGAGTGAGAACAAACAAGATCATGAGAGTGATGAGCTGTATCAATGGTATGAAAACAGCTTGGAAAGAGTTCAAGGAGGATTGGGACCTCCAGGAGGATTGGAACCTCTGAGTCAGGGAGGATCGGAACCTCTCAATGTGCGAATGGTCCAGTTGGACACAAAGCAACATGTGGTGATCTTGGATTCAGGAGCAGATGTGAGTTTGTTACCACGAAGATTGTCGGATGCAGGCGTCGAAGTTTCGACCCCAACCTCTCTGAGGTTGCAGGACGCACAAGGGGGTGCGATGCGAGTTGAAGGTATGCGGCGAGCAGTTTTGCAGTTCAGTAGCTGCAGTGTGACTGAGGACTTTGTGTTGTCGGACACCAATAACATCTTGCTGTCTTTAGGAAGGCTACTCAAAAATGGATGGAAGTTTGTGTCAGTGGGATGCAAACAGCGCCAAGGGGGCGAGACCTGGGGAGAAGAAACCCAGGCGGGGGAACTTGTATCTCCCGATGGTAAGGCACGGGTGCCTGTGGAATACCAGAGGAATAGCTTGAGATTGACAGCGGAAGTTAGAGGAGTCGAGCAAGTCAGGGCAGTCAAGGTGACTTTGGCCTATGACTTTGGTAAAGTCCCAGAGAAGGATTGGAGCCTTCTACCGAATGGAACGCCAGTCCATCGCCATTTTGGACTTGAGTTTGTAAAGCCACCGACAGGTACTTGGAAGTACAGGACCACCATCGTGAAGGTGGGCAACGAATGGGAAGTGATTGAAGCAACAGAATTGCTCGAGCGAAAATCCGACTTGGAAGATCGAATACCGGGATTGCTTTTTCGATCAGAAATTCTCACATTCTTGCACAGGACACCAGAGTATCTGGACAAGTGCTTGGTAGAAGAGGTAGCGCCAGAAGAAGCACCAAAGGAGGAAGAAAAGAAGATGGAAGAGGAGCCAGAATGGTTTGGAAGAGAAAGAGGAGCTCCAGAAGAGTTGCAGGTGCCAGTGCCGAAAGGAGTTGTGAAGCAGCAAGGAAAGGCAGGAGGACACCAAGAGTTGGAACTCGACATGGGAAGTACTATTGTGGTGAATGGAGAGTCACTCACAGCAACGAGTGAGATTGAGAAGCTGCGAGAAGGTTGTCGGTATTTGGGTTTGAGCGTCTCAGGGTCAAAGGTGAAGATGTTCAGGAGACTGTGCAACTACCTCACCGAAGACAGAGATGAGGACGCAGAAGAAGTTGCAGACAGGCTGAGGAAGCAAAGGCCCAAAGCAAGAACAAGACCCGGAGTGCCCGAACCGACAGAAGCAGAGATTGAAGAGCATATGGCAACCCACATGCCAATGCAACCATGGTGTGATTTCTGTGCAGCAGCAAAGTCGAAACAGGACCATACCCCACAAAGCAGTGAAGCAAAGTATGAAGACCCAGGAAAGCCAGTGATCCAGATGGACTTCATGTACATGGGTCAGAACAGTGTGAGTCTGATCATTCTTGATTCATGGACTCGATTTTCGTGGGCGATTCCAGTGCCGGGGAAAGCACCGACGAAGAAGTTGGCCGAGAAAGTGGTGAAGTTTTCTCTCGAGATGAACTACATTTCCGAAGAAGTTCTGTTTGCGATTGATGTGGAGCCAGCGACAACAGCCTTACTGGATTTGATTGTAGCAATACGACAAAAGTTAGGCTACAAGGCTGGAAAGTATCCAAACAAGCCCTACCACAAAGGAAGAACAGCGAGAGTGGAACGCCACATTCAGAACCTCAGGAGACAAAGCCTCACGATGATTGAAATGGTCGAGGATCGGATTGGGGAAAAGATTCCTGAAGATCATGCTTTACGAGCGTGGGCAATTCACCACGCAGCATGGTTGTTCAACAGGTACCACCTACACTCAGGGACGCAGAGTACAGCTTTCCAATTGGTCTACGGGAGACCATACCAAGGGCAGATTTTACCCTTCGGAGAGTATGTGTTTGGTCTGGCCAAGCCTGGAGGAGTGAAGAATCGATCCTTGTGGACAGGAGGAATATGGGTTGGAAAGGACGACCGGGACATGGACGTGATTACATCAAAAGATGGGATCTTTACGTCAAGATCTGTGCGGCGCACACAACCAGCGTGGCGCGCACGTGAGACCCTTCAACTTCAGGGTTCTCCTTGGACGAAGAAAGCCCCAAGGCTAGGGCACACCGCGCATGCGGCACCGTTACCGAGAATCGTGGAAGAACCAGGCAAAGAGAAAGAAGGAGGAGAAAATGAGCCAGAGCCAGCAGGAGATGAAGCAGGATCTGATGTGGAAAGTTCAAAGCATGACACAATCAGTGATCTATTGCTGAGCAGTGGTCAACCTACACCTCGAAGTTCATCAACGGATTCCAACCAAGGCGGGGGACAAAAGAGAGAAACTGAAGGAGAAGAAAGAGAGGAACCTGCGAAAGCTAGTAAAACAGCAGATGCTGAGGAGCCACCAACGAAGCAACAAAAGACTGCGGAAAGTTCACCTACAAGTGCTGATCCTGGAAGTCCGAAAGGAAGTCTATTTCCACCGTTGTACGCCGGACAGGTAGAAGAACAGGAAGACGAAACAGGATATCATGAAGATGACCTTTGGGAAGAAAGAGTCTGGAAGGAATGCGAAGAGGAATATGAAGCGGATAGTGAAGGAGAAGAAGAAGATGAGGATCGACCACCGAAAGTCAGCGAAGAGGAACTTGAAAGATTGGATGCAGAGGCAGGAAAAGCTGAACTTGACAAACTCGCCAACATGAAGGTTGTGAAGACGATCAAGAAGGAAGAGTGTTCAGAGGAAGGTAAGTTTCTGACACTAAGGACAGTTTTCGATTGGAGAAAGAGAGATGGAGTTTGGAAGCGTAGATGCAGAATTGTGTGTCGGGAATTCCGTGCGGGAGCCCAGAGCACGGAGGAGACTTTTAGTCCTACGTCAGGACACGCAGCAGTGCGAATGATGTTTCTTTTTCATCTCATCTACAATTGGGAGCTTACAGTTCTTGACATTCGTGACGCATTCTTGCAAGTCACGCAGAAAGCTCTGATGTATGCTGATATCTCACCGTGGATTCGAACACTACTTGGTTTGGATGAAGACCACGTATGGAAAGTGGAGAAGTGTCTGCCAGGGCAAAGATCAGCGGCAGAACAATGGTTTACCCATTTGGTTGAGATTTTGAAGCGTTTGGGATTTGAGCAATTTGTTGGGATACCCTCAATCTTGAAGCACCGAGTGAAGAAGATTGCAGTGTCGATTCATGTCGACGACGAGCTAGTTGCAGGTGCAAAAGGCGAAGGAAGATGGCTGATATGCGAGCTAGAGAAGTTTTTCAAGCTCACAGTTGAGGGACCGTTCCCATCCCACCGGGGATCGGGAGAACAGCTTCATTACCTGAAGAGGACCTATGAGTTCCTTGAAGAAGGAATTTTGGTGACAGTGTCGAAGAAGCACTACGAGAAGCTTAGAGGACTCTACAAGCTGGGGAACCGAAAGCCAAGACAAACCCCAGAGCACCAGCTGATTGGAACAGTGGACAATTCCAAAGAACTGGAGGAGAACGAGTGCAAGAAGTTTCGTTCAGCGTTGGGAACACTGTTGTACATTTCCCAAGACCGATGGGATTTGCAGCATGTGACGAAGTGTTTGGCAAGTAAGATGTCGAAGCCAACGGAACAAGCGTTAACCTGTTTGAAACAAGCTTTGCTCTATGTGCAAGGAACAGAGCAACTGGGATTCCTACTGAAGTACACAAAGGTTGGAAACAAGATGATGGATGCGATCTATCAAAGAGAAGAGCAAGAAGAAGAAGACGAAGAAAAGAAAGGAACACACAGTATGGAAGTATTCACGGATGCAGATTGGGCATCAGACCGTGAAGCGAGATGGTCTACATCATCAGTGATTGTGTGTGTGAATGCAGTGCCAGTACTTTCGTATAGCAGGACCCAGAAAGCTACAGCTTTAAGTTCGGCAGAGTCCGAAGTGCTAGCATGCTCAGGAGGAGCATCAGAAGCGATGTTACTGAAGAAGTTGTGGATGTTTCTTGCAGGAAAGTTACTCGTGGAGATCCGGATGGATTCAAGTGCGGGAAGACAATGGATGATGCGAACAGGAGTCGGAGGACTCAAACATATCGATCTGAGAGTATTATGGCTTCAGCGAGGGGTGAAGAACAACAGCTTCAAAGCAAAGCCAGTGCCTACCAAATTAAACATTGCCGACTTGAATACAAAGCGCTTAGGAGTATCTCGAAGGAGATTTCTCATGTACCATATTGGAGCCATGGTGTGGAATGGAGAAAGTCATGAGCGTTATGGGAAAGAAGAAGCAATGGAACATGTGGCAGGTGAAGTTTGCCGAAGCCAAGTTCGAGCACTACGTGCAACTTTGTTGAGTGAGCGAGGAAGCAAGACGGCTAGAGCGATGTACTTGACAATGATGGTGAATATGATTTCTCAGATTGCAGGACAGCCAGACGATTTTGGAGGACGAGAACGAGAAGAACGAGAATTTGTTTTCATCTATGTGAAGGAAGTGAGTGGATGGATTATTCTTTTCAGTGTGCTACTAGGAGGAATTTTCGCTTTACTCTTGTTCTACATGGTCGAGCAGAAGGTGAACGAAGGACGACAGGAACCACAGGAAGAAGGACCACAGGAACCACAGGAAGAAGGACCACAGGAACCACAGGAAGAAGGACCACAGGAACCACAGGAAGAAGGACCACAGGAACCACAGGAAGAAGGACCACAGGAACCACAGGAAGAAGGACCACAGGAACCGCAGGAAGAAGGACCACAGGAACCGCAGGAAGAAGGACCACAGGAACCGCAGGAAGAAGGACCACAGGAACCGCAGGAGGAATTCACTATTCGAAGATTTGTGCAAAAGTATTGTCCGCCCGATGAGGATGATGTTCAACGTACAGCAAGGGCAGTCAATATGTATTTCCGTGATGCACCAGAGGATTCAGCGACAGGCAGTGGTAATGGGATGCCTGGAATCAGTACAGTACCAGCAAGCCAAATCCATGTGAATGACGAAGAGCTTGCAAGGCGATTTCAAGAATGGGGAATGGTTAATATCATTCCTATGGCACAGGATGTGGACGAACAGCTACGAGCACAACCCCATTATGTGTACACGCCTCATGGCAAGAGGTACCACCGACCTACATGTGCAGATGTGCAAAGGTCAGAGAGATTCACTTACAGTGCAGCAGTGCATGCGAGATTGCACTACCGTCCTTGTGGCAATTGCAGGCCCGGGACCATGTGAGTGAATGATGGAATGTTTCACTTTTCCGTACAGTGTGAGCTACAACGAGTACAAGCTTACCTGAGCGAAGTGTTACCCACGAGGAAGCAGTGGGAACAGTTTTCACCGAGTGCAAGGACTCCAATAGGGAGAGCACAACGAGGCCATCGCACAATACCAGATGAGCCCAACGACATACCTGTACAGTTTCTACAAACCCGTTACTGTAGAGTGATGTTGAGCTTACAGTTCGCACAACATCAAGGCGGGGTGTAAAGTTTTTCTACTACCTGGGAACCCCACCTACCAACCCAAACGGTTGATGAGCATGTGTGGATTTGTGACTCATGTTTTACCGACAGCGCCTTTACCGGTTCAAGGAAAAAGAGCGACTTGAAGTTTAGCAGAACCACTTTCTGGAGTCCGCTTTCCGTCAGCGCTGCGGTCACCGTCGTTGCATCGTCCAAGGCGAGCGTTGTCCATCGAGCTCATCGTCCGAGCCGACCGCACCATCGAGCGTCCGTGCCCCGCATCATCGCCGCGTCGTCGCCGTCGTCGCCCGTCGTCGTCGACGTGCCCGTTTCGCCGTCGCGTCGCCCGCCGTCGTTGCCGCCCGCCGTCGCACCGTCGCCGCATCGTCGAGCCCCCGCATTGCGAGTGCCCGTCGTCGTCCACGCGCAGGGCGCTTGGCATTGGGCATGCCGTCCTTTTGACATCCAGAGCAGCGTGCGCCTGCCGAAACCGGCTCGGTTCGGGGCTTCAGGGTTGCTGGGGAACTCGCAGGCAGCCTGTTGGGTGGGATTGGGGGTTCTGGGGGCTGAAGCTGGGCCCTCTCTGAAGATGTGCTACACCTTGGCGGACCTGCCTCAAAACCTCCCTGTGAAGAAAAGCATTTCAAAAGCTCAAGTGTTCCGCAAAGCATGGTGTTTTGCTTCATGGGGTTCGAAGTGTACGTGGTCATTTGGCACACTTAGCCCATTTTTGAGTCGTGGCTTCACCCGCAACTCTCCTTTTCCCAAAAGCAGTTTGGGTGGACTCGTTCGGGGCAAGCTTTTGTTTTTTCCACACTGGCGTTTGTCGTTTTCTTCGCGTTGCCCCGAAACGGTGCCATGCAGTGTAGTTCTATGTCCTCCAGTTTGTGGTGCAGGCTCATCAAAGTCCTATCTGCCGCTCTCGTTTGGTTTCTTGTAGAGCGAATGTTGGAAAATCGTCACACATGGGATTTGTTTCGGTGCCGGCCCGATTGGCCCCACAAAACACAACAAGCTGGACAATTGAAGTTCCGCGATAGCACAGCCCCAGTGTTTGTGAGCAGCCATGTGGCGTCGCGTCGTGGCCGCCGCGCTCGCTCTCGCTGTCTTGTGCGCGGATGATCGTCTACCACTGGCAAAGGAGGCTGTGTGCGGAACAGGCGGGCAGGATTGCCCCAGGTGCAACGCTTCGTTGACAAAGTGGTCCCACTGCACATTGGATGCCGAGCAGAGCTTCGCGGGTGGCACAACGGCCTTCCTGAAGAGCAAGGATTGCCCTGTCGGCATGGCTGTCTTTGTTAGCTCGACTCTTTCTCACAAGTATAACTCTTCCAAGATGGCAGATGCTGTGCTGACTGCTCCCGTACCACGTGGGGATGAGAAGGCGAGAGAGATGGCGTCACAGGTCCTGCGCGCTGCGAACAAGTTCTTGCTTGCGATGCCGGAAGAGACAGTTGTCAGAGGTGCTGAGATTGGCGTCAAGGCAGCCAGTCTGCAATCCATGTGTTTTGGGGTCTTTCTCCCAAACTCGGCGTGCAGCCTCTGCATCGAGCACGTTGACCTCCCAGACGCAAAGGTGCATCTGGAAGTGAGGCAGCAGGTGAATTGCACAGTCCAGGACTGGATGACTGGGCTGTGCAATTGTGCCGGTGCTGTCACACGCGGTCGGCTGTTGGGGCTCTTGTACTCGTACGTGCACGATATGCTCCTTATGATAGGCCTGAGTTTCCACATGCCGGACCCGACTCCCACGAACCTTCTGTTGACTTGCAATCCTGAAGGCAGCACATCCTTTCAGCCACCAGGAGTGCAGTGGGCCGATTTTCTGGCCACCAGCAGCGGTCAGTCAAAGCGAGGCTTGCTGGCGGGGTCAGATCGTGAGATTGCCGGCAAGGTGACTGTCTTCTTCGGGGCCATCATGATTGGGGCTCAACGCGCCCACCTGAAATCGGTGGAGCAGATGGCAGACTTTTGCATAAACAGATTGTCGTTGCAGAGAGGTGCGGCCCTTTGCATGGAGAAAGTGTGGTCCGAGCAGCAGAAGATGAGCGACGAGGAGCTTCGCGACTTCAGGAGGTTTGTGGCATCAGAGATCTTTTTCGAGCAGTTTGATGCCTTGTCAGCTCGCGTCGCGGACGTCGAGCTCGAGCTCGCAGAAGTGAAGATCAAGCTCGCGGACGTGAAGATTGGAGGCGCTCGTTTTCCTTCGTCCTTCTCACTTGCAGTTTGTCTTGTGATTGGCCATAACGAGATACAAACTTTTGGTGTTGTGCGAAGCTCTGCAGGCGCGACCTCAATCTCATCCGTCTGGGTGCGGGAGCTGATCCGCAAGGACTGTGCCGTGTGAGAGCAAATGCCGGTAATTGGAGCGCAAGGCTGGCCGAGAGCATCAGTAGCATTCAGCTGAACGCAGGGTTGGGGCACCTGTTGGGATCTGAGCTCCAGTGTGTCTCGGACGCTCGTCGAGAGGGGCGGAGCATGCAGCACGCCCATAGTGGCACACGCCTGATCGTGGGGGAGGGGAGGGGCGGGAGGGTGGGAGTTTCGGCTGTTCCTTGCTGGAGTGTTTCTGCAAGTTTGCTGTCAGTTCATGTCTGCCACAGTTTTGACCCACTCGACTTGCAGGATCGGACGGTCACAGGAAAGCTGAGGCCCGAGGAGGATTCCGATGCAAATCATGTCCACGTTGCAAGCAGTTCTCCAAGACGGGTGGCTGAATTTGTTCGCATCTCTGTTGAAAAAAAGTTGCCGACCCACAACTGAAGTTCGATGACGGCAAGGAATGCAAGGAGCTCGAGCCGACGGGCAATGCGTTCCAAGTGAAAGGAACCTTGTCTATCGCCGCGACCTTAGCTCCATTCGATTGCCTGAGGTTTCTGTATTTACGAGCGGTTCTCCACGCTTTTGAAAAAAGGTGGATGACTTGAAGAAGGCCCTGCGCTTGGATTTTGCACGTGGATTTAGCTCGTCCTGTCTTTGGAGTTGTTTGCAGATGCGCGATGAAAACAGTGAAGTTTAGAGTGTCCATGTTTGCACCTCTCGCAACCCATGAAATCAGGCAATGAAAGCGGAGAAGGAACTGTCCAGAATCCTTTGTTTATCGCTGCAGGCAATCGACCCTTCCTTGTCTCCGTATCAAGCGTCCAAGATCGGCATTTACAGCCAGAAGGAGGACTTTTCATGTCTCCCCTAGCCCTCCCTGTGCCGCGTCTCAGCGTGACTTCGCAGGACAAGGACTGGGTGAAGGAAGACGAAGACAGTGAAGTCAATCGCGGCACATCCAAGCCCAGCACCTGGTTTCGATGACTTTTCAGCTTAGGGTTTTTAGCCGTCGCCCCGCTCGCAGGTCAGATTGCTATGGGTTCGTGCTGCCACCGGCGCCCCATGTGCAGGGGCAGGCCAGGCGACTAAGACCTGTGGTAAGCCAGAGAAAAAAGCGCACTTGAGTAGCGATCGGCCGATCTGACTGTATAGAGCATTGCAAGCCTTGCTGCGCTTCCCCTCGAAGCTTTTGCAAGATGTGCAACGCATACTGAAGTTGGACTGCGACATGCAGCGGGGCCAACATGAGCCGTCGAATTTCTCAGACACCGGCAGGCCTCTGCATCGGGTCTGGGTCAAGAAGCGTTAGAGGCTGCGTGGCCACAGCTTCAGACGGTTGGGCTGCCGTTTTGGTTCGACAAGGGTGGTGTGCGCAGATGATAGATGAGCATTTTGAGAGCAGTGCATAGATGACTTTGAAACATTCTAAACCAAAGGTTTAAGGTCTCAAGTCCATTCAAGCCTTGTCTTACATTCAAAGCGTTGGTTTGGGGGCTGTCTCCTGTGTCGTTATGGTGGATCGTCTGAGCATGGCTGAGCGATGGCAGCCGATGCGTGGACGGGGTCTTGGGAAGTTGTCGTCTACCGGTCCGCCCGCCTTGTAGGCCAGATGTAGGTACCTCAAAGCCAGGAATAGTTAGGTTTGTGAAGGCTTCCTGGAGGATGTAGGCTGTTTGCTCTTCTGCTGCTGCAATTTTGCGGAAAATTCGGGATATGTGACAAGTGCGATGTTTCTGTTGACGGACAGTGCGTCTGAGGTCGGCACACTCTTCTGGCGCCCCAAGTGGCGGCCCGGACAGGTCCTGCGCGCCGCGATTTCTTTATAGGGCAGACAGGAATTGCTGGATTAGTGAGCGGACTTGGTTGCAGCATCCACTGCCTTTGAAAATCTAGGCATTGCGCCCCTACCACACGCCTGAACCCTTGGTCTCTGCGCCGGCAGCTGAAACGGCTTTAAAGAAACAGCCTTCGAACAGTCACACAGACATTGACTGGTTTCTTCTTGCCCCAACGTCACTGGAAGAGCTCGCCTCAAGCCCTGAAATAAGCACAATTTTCCAAGAATCCCTGTTAACCCTATTCAACCCTCGGTCCTAATGTAGGACATCTCCCTCAGCGCAGGTGGCGAGTCCGAACACTTGGGGCTCAGGTGTGGCCTGGGTTTCTTTGTGGTAAAACGCAGCCATCAGCCCTGGTTGGACATGGCCCATGCTTAGATGCTTGAACACACCACATCCCTAAGCAACCTTAGCACTTTCGTACTTCCCAACCGTATAAGAGCTATAAACCTTACCTTACAAGAGGCGTCCCCCAGCAGCACCCCAACTTACCTCCCCCGCCCCTGTTCCGAAGTCAACTTAACGGCCTCAGGTGGCTTCGTGTTTTTTTTTGGGGCTTCGGGGCTTTGGGGCTTTGGGGTGCTCGATGTTCGGACGTGCCGGGGGAGCATTCGGAGTTCATTCGCGGATGCCTCTCATAGAACCTTGTATATTCCTTATATTCTTGTGTTGCCACCAAGGCTGTTGAAATCCTGCCGCCCTCCACCCCTGTATTCTTGGCTGATGTTCATGTTGTGCATGCGTTGCCTTGATGATCATGCGTGGTGTCGGTAGCAGAGCAGTTGCAAACATGGATGCAAATCTCGGGCGCCGCTACGTGCCCCGACCATCTTTGGATGCGAAGCGTCGGAGGGTCGGCGATGACCTTTACAATCGCTACGATGAGCGCCTGCAGCACCTGCCCGATCACACGACAGACCTGTACGAGGAAAGCTTGCGGTGTGCACAGCCGAAGGCCCCGCCCATGGCCACTCCTAGCCATCACAGGGATGCGGGCAACTGGATGGATGAGATGCAGGAGCCTGCCCGAGGCTCCGGCAAAGGCCCGGGCAAAGGCCCGGGCAAAGGCCCGGGCAAGGATGAGGGCCGAGAGGATAGGCGGCAGCCCAAGGACGAGGGCGGCCACGAAGAGCTGCAGGCGCAAGAGTGTTTTTGTGGATTTGTTGGTAGCTGCTGTCGAAGAGTGTAGGTGAGTGCAGCACGCTCCCCACGTCTTGCTGCATGCGAGCTTTTGTCACCGTGATTGACTGATTTATTCATCGGAAGGGCTCATCAAGTTCTGTTTCAGGGTGGACTGTGAAGGGAGTTCGGTTGCTGCTGCAGGCCATTGCTCAAGTCGATGTTGGAAGGCAAACCAAATTGGTCAGACTAAGCGTGGATCCAAGATCGTCAAAAACACGGTGAAGTCTTGCTTTGCTAAGTCGGTGCAGGGAGAGTGAGGATAAGATGGGTCTTTGGCCAAGTTCCGATGCGTGTGATCCCGGCAGGCTGGTGAAGAGGGCGACGTAACGGCCCATTCGGCTGCTTTCTGGGCACGGAAGATGTTCCGCGAGGGCAAGGTCGGCCTAGACTTAGCCGGGTCTCCGAAAGAGGCGTTGCTGCGTTTCCACGAGCGCTACACTGGCGCCCAGGACTTCGTGCTCCATTGCCGTGAGCTGCCCAATGGCCAATTTTTCGATCTGGCTCAAGACAAGACCCGCCAGAACAAAAACCGACGCGATGGCTGGGAGGTCGTGCTGACTACGCCCTCCTTCCTGAACTTAACCTACGAGGGGCGCGGACCAACGCCTCGGGTGGCCCAGACAGCAGCGTGCAGTGAATGGGTGGCAAACATTGAGGTCCTAGCTGCTGCACTGAAGCTTCCGCCCACATTGGCGGAGATCAAGCAGACCCTGACCTCCTCTCTAACCATGGCCCAGAGGAGCTTCATCATCCGGACCCTGAAGCGTGAGGTCCCGGAGTTTCTGGCAGAAAAGGCACGCGAGGTGCACCAAGCCTTCCGAGACCTTGGCTGCAGTCATGCTTCCTGGGATGAAGAAGCTGAGCGCGCCAGCGGGTAGGACGTGAACCATGACAACCGCAAAGTGGCTCAATGTATATAGCTTCCGAGTAACCTAGATCTTTCGGGAGATTTGCGGCCTTCCGCGGCTGACAGAAATAGATCATGAGAACCATCACGTTTGTGAGGGTTGAAGGGCATGCTAAGGGTGGCTCGGCGAGTGTCCCTATGAAATACTCTCTCGGGTCCGGAGGCATTCGCAGGCGCGGCAGTGGCTCTCGACATGTGGCGAAGAAGGACGAGGCAGACGGAGCTCTCTGGGGAGAGCGCCTCTAACCTCTTTCAAAACACTTTCAACACTTCCTCTAAGCTCTTTTGTTGCCTCGAACTCGCTTAGGGATTGAGCCCGTTCTCTCTCACATCCTTCAGACTGCTAAGAGAAGACGACCTCTTGCACGTCCCCTGAACCCTAGAAGGCCTCGACTTGAGGTCGTGATGGTTCGACTGTTCCTGTCTCCGACACTCTCTGTGCGGTATTGTGCGGTGCCTCTGTCCTTATATAAGCCCCCGAAATCCATAAACCTGTGGCTGTCCGGGGGTTTTGCTGTCACATAGCTGTAGTCTGCACGGTTGCGAAGGCCCTCAACAAGCTTCTCGGAAACGTCCTGCTTTTGCTGGTGTGTCCAACACGAAAGCACAGCAAGCGCACTGCGCGCATCCCACATGAGGTAAGTTGGCACATGCGCATGGCTGAAGCTAGCTCAAAATCTGACAAATTGAAGCATGTGCTTAATAGCCTCTTCCGTATGTAGGCGTTCCTTATCATGGCCATCTGAACACGAACCCTTGACTTTTGACGCGAAAGCCTGAGGTGATCTCTTGAGCCGATTCGGAAAAGTGAAGAAAACAAAGCCGAGTTCAGAGTGCCGAGGTGGGGCTTGCCGGGCCCGCCGGGCTTGCCATGCAGAGGCGCCAAGGATCCCTGAGCTACCTTGTCTTCGGTGAGGATCTGGAGGCAAAGCGCCAATCGATCCCAGCCGCCCCAAGGGTCCCGAGGTTTATCTAGGACGGTTTTGGGTGGGTTGCTTTCCATGATCAGAGGCTTATTCACAAGCCACAGAATGCATATAAGAGGCTTGTCTAAATAGCAACTTCCCAGCTTGAACTGTCCTTTAGTTCCGAGCTTGGCTCTGAGTATGGAGTAAGCATGTCGGGTTTTGGGTGTGGGGTTCAGGGTTCTGCCGAAACCCACAACCCAACCCTCCTTTTTCGGCGGCCCGCTGCCATCACTGCCAGGCACACCCGCCTCTGCCGAGACCTCCTAGAGCTTTGCCGACTCGGCGGGCGTTTGAGGGTGCAAGAGGGTGCAAAGGAGACCTCCCTGCGGAGCCCTGAGGGGGCTTTTGGTGCCGCTGCGCTTTCTCACCACTCAAAAATCACTATGTGTTGGCCTTCCGCCTCTGGCGCCTGCATGGCCTGTTGCCTTTGCCACCTTGGCGCTTGGGTCAGTGTCTCGTTTGCGTTTAGTGTGCCTGTATGTACATCTAGTTGTTGCAGTGGCCTTTGCTCGTTCTTTGTTCATGGCATTGAGTCTGGGTGGTTTGTGACGCACAGACTTGCGCATGGGCCCGCGTTGGTAATGTCGGGTCGGAATGTCAGGCTATCGGACCGCAGTCTACATCATGTCCAAAGACTTCCGGTTTGGTCTAAGGTTCACGGATTCATGCTTCAGTCAAGGGTTCAGGCTTTAGGGTTTCGGGCAGTTGAAACTAATTAGATTTTGGGCTTCGGGTTTAAGGCGGTTTGGTTTCTGGCTTTGTGTTTGGAGGGCATGTTGTATAAGTTTTTGAGTTTGTTTGGAGAGGGTCTGAATAGAGCTGCCAGTTCACATCCGAGCTCACTGATTGAGAAAATTATCAGAAATAATTCAGAAGTTATTTCAGAGAAGTGCCAAATATGTTTTCAAGCATATATTGAAACTATTTCATAAACAAATAAAGGAAAGAACTTTTCAAAAATACTTTCAGAAACACTTTCACAAGCATCAATAAAGTCGTAAAATAGTTCAGAGATTTTCCAGACATCAATTATATGAAGGAATCTGGACCGATCCAGCTCATGGGCTTCACTGCGATAGATATGCAATAGGATGCCAACTGTCGAGATTTCTCGCGGCTGGAAGCACTGCAAAGGTCGGAACGAGGGGGCGAGGTGTTGGACCCTTTTCTGAGATGCGCTAGTGGGGCTCGTATGGAACGAAAGGACCGGCCCAGGGCGCTTCGGTCCGAAGCTCTCTTGAAAAGGTGAAGAAAGCTCTCGGATGCTACGAATGTCATACTTTGCTGCTAAGGGCCCGCTCCTTGATGATCATCTGCGAGCCGCGGCTTCGGTATTGATTTCGTTAAGACCGCCCCGGAAAGCATGAGCGACGACGAAGCGGTGCCCTTTCGTTCCAGGATCTGGCTGGCTTTCTCGAAGCATCCTTGTATTCGACAATTGGCTGAGCAGCAAAACAGCTGTTGCGCCCAGTCCGCCAGGATGCACCTGTTCTGCACGCTTGTACAGCCCCGCAGGGCCCTGCACGTCCTTCGGGCCCTAAGCGGGTTTCAGGAATCCCCTAGACTGCTTCAATGCGGGTCGAAAGTATTCACTGTTGTAAAAGCTGCGCATCGACCGCCTCGGCCTGGCCATAAGATCTACAGAAGCCCGTTGGAGGTTTCTTTGCACAGACAGACTTAGGGTTGAGAATCAAGGGACTTTGGGGGGCCTTAGGTTCTGCAGGTAAAACCCTAGAAAGTTCTTAGGGCTAGTGACGGCTAGTGTCTAGTGGCTCAATTATCGGTGGCTTGGGGAGAGGGGATCCACATGTCTATGAGGGAGTCTTTTGGAAAACTGGTCCAAAAACATGGTAGCACGCGCTGGAGTGCCCTGCGTTTTGTCGGCATGGGTGTGGTTAAGTTGGAAAGTGTAAAAAACCGAGGTTGTTGACTCATTCCGGTTTTCGGAACCAGGAAGACACGCCACTGATCCCTCGAAGGGCGGGTGCTTTTTCTTGAAAATGAGTGTTTCGCCTAGGCGGGAGCCTTGTTTTGAAAGGCAGGAAAACCGAAAAGTTGTGTATACCATGTTTTAGGTGTTTTGAGCTTATTTGTAGGGATTTTTGAGGGTACTTTTTGGGGCTTGCATGTCCTTGTGTATGTGTCGAAAAGAGGCTTTGGGAAGGTTTGGGCTTGGACTGCTTTGAAGAGAGGATTTGGGAATGTTTGGGCTTGGACTGCTTTGGGGATGCTTGGGCTTGAAGGTTTGGTCAAAAAGGCTTTGGGAAGGTTTGGGCTTGGACTGCTTTGGTGGGCTTGAAGGTTCAGGCAAGAAAGGATTTTGGGATGCTTGGGGCCGGCTTTTTTTCGGGGGGGAGATGCCTGCAGCAAGTGCTCTGTATATTCGCAACATGGATATTCCCAACATGGATATTCCCAACATGGATATTCCCAACATGTATATTCCCAACATGTATATTCCCAACATGTATATTCCCAACATGGATATTCCCAACATGGATAGTCCCAACCCCCCCACCCCCCCCAACCCCCCAAGCTGGAAACCCCAGGAAACGCAGGGCACACGAGGGTGCGTCCTACCAAGAACATGCTGGGGACTTTCGTGCGAGTAAAGTGTGTTACGGAAACTGGCGGGTTGTAACGGAAACTGCCCCCCTGAAAACGACACAGAAACTACGAAAGGGCGTAACGGAAACTGGCTTCGGGGCGTTACAGAAACGGCGTCGGGGCGTAACAGAAACTACCAAGCAAAACTGCAACGGCAACCAAAAAGAGATGTAACCGAAATCACGGAAAACTTAAACCGAAACCTACAAAAACCGGCTACGGAAAGGCGCACCAGAAGGGCACGGCTCTTTTTTTTTCCTGGCATGCAAAGGCCGTTCTGCAGGTACTTTTGGTCAGCGTCGCCTTGCGGGACACAAGAGGGCTTAGTGCTTCCAGGGCCTGTAGGGCCAGGGTTGAGGGTTCAGGGCTGAGGGCTCAGGGCAAGCCGCAAAACCCACAGTGCCTGCAGCCGGTCGCCCGGATCTCCGCAGAGCAGGCAGACTGGAACTTCTTCAAGTTGTCCCCTAAAACCCTAAACCCTAGACCCTAAACCCTGAACTCTAGGGGAAAAAGGGTTTACAGTTCAGGGTTTAGGGTCTAGGGTTTAGGGTTTTAGGGGACTACTTGAAGAAGTTCCAGTCTGCCTGCTCTGCGGAGATCCGGGCGACCGGCTGCAGGGGTTGTGGGTTTTGCGGCTTGCCCTGAGCCCTCAGCCCTGAACCCTCAACCCTCGCCCTACAGGCCCTGGAAGCACTAAGCCCTCTTGTGTCCCGCAAGGCGACGCTGTCCAAAAGTACCTGCAGAACGGCCTTTGCATGCCAGGAAAAAAAGAGCCGTGCCCTTCTGGTGCGCCTTTCCGTAGCCGGTTTTTGTAGGTTTCGGTTTAAGTTTTCCGTGATTTCGGTTACATCTCTTTTTGGTTTCCGTTGCAGTTTTGCTTGGTTTCCGTTACAGCCGCGCATTGTTTCGACTCGCCGGGCCGTTGTTTCCGTTACATTTTTTTTGCTTTCCGCTACATTTTGCCGTTTGTTTCCGTTACAACCTTTTCTAGTTTCCGTTGCAGCGGCCACCCCTTTCGTGCGCCCATGCCCAGAGCCCTGGAAGGTCGGGCCGACGAACCCAATGAGCGTGTGAAATCTCAGCCCTCCATTGAGAAACGAAAACAGAGAAAGGGGGGGGGGAAAGGGTACTCATTCGGGGCGATGTTGAAGGTGAGGGCAGTGTGAGTGGCTTCTTGCGGCGCTTCCTTTGCTTTGCTTTCATGGTTAGGCTCGGTTTAATCACGGGGCCGTTGCATCATGATTAGCAGGAGCCACAGGCTGTGACTATATCAACATGCGTAGCAATCCGTGCCCAAACGCACCGCACAGGCCCCCGGGCGGCCGGGGCGACTACTTGCAGGCATGCAGTCCTCTGCGGCACATGACTTCATCATCAAAGCTGACCTGCATCGTGACAGCGGAGGGGTGCGGGTTGAATGCGCACTGCTAAGCGGAGGCGGCACCACAATAATACATCTGCAGAATCACGATACAGTGACGGGCTTGCGGAGCTCTGTGGCGCAGTGGTACTACGACCGCGAGCGCATAGACCCAGACGTCTGTCAGACTTTTGGTGGCGGTGATGTGCCGCAGATCTTGGACAGCGAGCTCCAGCTGGCAGAGGCGCTGGCGCGTGGCTACCATCAGCTTACACTCAAATTTGAAGTGCTCGGGGCATGGGTCGAGGGCGCTCGAAAGTTTCTAAAGGCCATGGCAGTCGAAGCCTTCAACCCGGAATCAAGGGCCTTCGATGTGAAGTGGACTCTGGAGAGGGCGCGCCCCGTCACCTGGGAGGAGGTGGAAGGCACCGTGAAACCTTTTCTGGAACGCCTGGGAGTCTCCAGGGCCATGGCCATCAAGTTCATGCGGGTCTTTTGGCGCCTGGCCTGGCCTTATGAGGGGTGGAGCCACATGAATTTAGAGTTGCTCCAGCATGCTGACCCAGGCGTGAAGACCATGAAACATGGATTTTGTCAACACTGGCTGCAGCTGGCACGAGACTCCATCACCGAAAGAGTGCCACGAAGGCCTGATCCTGTCATTTTGCCGAGAAGAGACGAGCGTGCCGCGGTCGTTGGTTTGTCTGTGCATGCTGTCGACGGCAGCTTTCCCGACAATTTCGACAGGAACTTGAAAAACTCATTGAGAATTGGCGACGCGGGCCCCACATCTGATGCGAGAGACCTGTTGTTTACGGCGGCGTCCTTGGACTTGGACTTGGACTCGGATCCACGCCAGCCCGATGCAGAGATTCTCGAAAAACTTCGCAAGTGCAGCGGGCAGGACCTACAGCTGGATCCTCCGCCGGGAGCAGAGGATGTTGTGAGGGTGGCGCATGTGCTGCAGCGCCTGTCTTGTGAGTTGCCGGTTGTGGAAGTGGAGGGGAACTTGCACCGGCCTCTGCTCCAGCGTGTAGCAATGCTGCAAAGGTGGCACTTGAAAGCCCTGCACTTCTCCGCAGGCAACCGCTTCATTTCCGATTTGGATTGCGCGAACTCCCGTGCAGAGACTGGAGACCTTAGCCATCATGTCAGAGCTTTGTGTGCTGAGCAACAGGACTCCCGGCTGCACGCTGGATTGATGCTGGTGCATCTTCCAATCAACCATCTGGGCGATGTCGGCGATGTCTGCTGGAAACTGAGCCAGAGTGCTCCCGTCCGCTTCATCATTTGCATACAGGAGCTGCGCGCATGTCGCTGTTTCAGTCAATAGACAGTTCCCCCATGTGAGAGAATATATCTTGCTGCAGATATGTGTTCTCTCAAACAGTACTTACAGTTGTTACTCATCGTTGTCGGTATTTGGGCCCCAGCAAATCCTCGACAGACATGCTTTTTGCAAGTGGATTCTGTCAAAGGATTTGGGAAAGAGACCGCCGGCTTTGAACGTGCCTGGCCCCGTGGGGTCTTTTGGCGAGGGGCAGGTGGTGGCAAAGTTGTGACATGATTGGTTGCCTTAAGCAAGTATTTTAGTTGCGCTGTCGACGCTTCTGTTCGGCCACCTCGCTTTGATGGAAAGCGGCAACAGCTACCCTCACTTTCATAAATACAGACAAAGCGAATCATGGCTTCCTGCATGACCCCAGCCGCCCAAGCAACATTGAAACTTAGGGCTGTGTGCAGGGGATTTTTGCATACAGTCTCGCGCAGTGGCTGGGGTCATGCAGGATTTCCATTATCCACCGTCTCGCGAACAGCGCTCCAAAGATATCCGGCGTGCATGCGCGTGTCGCCTGAGAAAGCTGGGTCCCTTGGCCATCGGTTGAGGAGGGAAAGTGGGGGGGGGGGGAGGGGTTAGGGGGGCCTGGGTGGACTGCGGCCATTTCCAAACTCTCCGTCCCAGTTGCACTTCATTTGCAGACCTATTTACAAACCTATTTAACTCCTTCTTAAGGGGGGCAGCAGTTGCGCACGTGGAGCCAGGAAGGAGAAGAGCGGGTCTGCTTCAACGGCCTCTCTGGTGCTCGGCCTGCAACAGCTTCTTCCTTTCGGGCATTCTGTCAGCAGACATATCAAGCGAAGCAGCGACACCCCTTCTGCCTCGCACGCCTCGCCCGTTTCTGTAAGGGATTGTTGAGGGCTTTGGATGTTCGAGAGCTTTCGTCAGCGATTGGAATGTAATTAGAAGAAGGCAAAGGTTGCTTGCAACAGTCGTTTTGCTTAGTTGTAACTTGCTTCAGGGCCTCAAGGCTGTCAAGACTCCACTGCTGAAGCCAGCAAACCCCCCACTGCGGGAAGGCTTCCGGGGGGGGCAGGGAGGGCAGCGTGGGGAGGGCAGGCAGGCAGGGCATGGGGAAGGGGGGGAGGCGGCAGGGGGCAGGGAGGCAGGGAGCGCGATTCAACCCCCTTTTGAGATCTTGTAGGAAGCCTTCACTTCCAATAAGAGATGCTGAGTGGCAAGCCCTACACCCCAAGAGGCAAGCTGGTGTTGGCTGGAAAGCCTGCGGGATTGATGCTGGGGCTCTCCACGTCGAATTTCAACCCTAAACTATCAAAACCTAAGCCGCAGCCCTTTTTTTCGAAACCACCTCCACACACACACACCCACACAGATGTTGTCTTGGGAGCCCTATATCCTAAAAGGACAGGTGACACGGTTACACACTGAAAGGACATGTTGACCTATAAACCCAGCAGCCCTCCCCCCCTGCCCCCGGAATTTACGATTCATCAAACCCAAACACGGAAGGACACGGAAGGACACGACAGGTGGCGAAGCCTTTAGCCCGAACGCCGAATGGCAGACCTAAGCGCTGCAAGAGGATGTAGAATCCACAGCGACAACGGTGTTTCCTCAGCCCGGATGTTCAGAGGCGACGACAGTTTCGAATTTCGGTCCATAAGCCATGACAGTTTCGAGGACGGCGAGAAGTCCAAAAGCCATGACATTTTTTGAGGACGGCGAGCGCGGCCGTGCCCGTGCCTAGGCGAGAGCACGATTTTCGTTCAAAAACCTCGAACACGCTTTGACACAAAGCTATGGTCCGCAGCGGGCGCGCCGCCCACGCGTGTCGCGCGCCCACATCGACTTAGCCCTTCTTGCTTTAGATGTTTCAACCCCTTAGTGTTGACCCACTGCTTAAAGAACTGCAAAAAGCAGGGATACCCGCAGAAGACATTCATTCCAAGATCCCAACAACCTTGTCAAAGTCTCAGACCACCCTTTCCAGCAGATCCTGGTCCTGCAAGCTCGTCTTTGCAAGTCTGGGCCCTAAGCCCAGCTCAATCCCCAGACCATGGCCAGGGACCAACATTTCGTCATTTGCCCACCAGGATTTCTGTGACGACAGCAATCATAGTCCGGCTCCATGGTCTGCGCTACAAAGCCGAAATCGCAAAAGACCGACGTCAACTAGATGGCACGCCAGCTGCATGCAGCGTTGAATGTCAACAACAACTCGAGTGTGCAGGTGAAGGTTGCGTGTGTGAAGTCAAGCGGTCGAAACATGATGGTGCACTACCCGAACAGCAGGCCTCCCTTTTGTCGGATTCCACTACCATGAAACGCGCGAGATTTTTCATCCGCAGTACATCATCACGGCGATATTCGCGAGGGCTTTGCCGCCACGGAATTTCATCACCACGACATGTGCGAGAGCTTTGCAACCCGAGTTGTCGAACAGCCTCCCAAATACAGTGCCACCTCTAAACACACCGGGTGTCCAAACTCGACCCCGAAACGAAACAGTGAAGTGGAGGAAAAGTAACAAACAGGCAGGTTGTGCTGGAAAAACCGGGAGGAGGGTCACCGGTAGAAAGCAGTTGCATCGAGCCACTCTTCCCTCCAAGAAAGGCTTTACAGTTGACTATATTGACAGGAGAAACAGTTGAGAAGCAACCCTTGGAATCAACAGAAGCCGAGGGCGCGGCCCCAAACAGGGCAAGAGTCAAGAACCTGGATGACCTCGCGAAGATAGTTTCCCCCTTCGCAATGATTGTGACTTTCTTGCTTATCCGAGCAGTGTAGACCATCCGCCTTCAGCAGGGTTGCGTGAGTCAGCTGAGGTCCGATCTCGCACATGAGCAAGATGCAGCTTGACTTGCTGTCGATTGCAAACCTTTATTCTCCTGTTCGTGATCTAGCAGTTAGGGAACATCTTGCTGTCAGCAATCCACTGCAGTTCCATGTGCACCTACAACCTCCACCGCACTTTCAACGATTCAAAGAACGAAATCAGGATAAATCAAGCAGAGAGTTGAAGTCATAGTGGTCGAAGTTCAAAGCACTGCCGCACCCATGACAGGGCTGCCGGAACGTTGTGTGAGTTGCACCTCGAAACCATCACTGCATGTTGAACATGTAGGGCGACTCGCAGGCGCGGCATCAGGGTACATGAACTTGTGACCCTATTTCCATCCGAGGAAGCTTCGCAACGCTTCCTCCTGCCTTGCAGGTGTTCGAATGCGCCCTGCCCGGAGTTGATTTTGTTGGACGTCATGCCATTACTCACATCAGGAATGCCACGGCGGGTTGGGCAAACCACATCTTGAGAGTCAAAGACGGTGGGGTATGGTCCATGGTAGTGATTGGTAGTGATAGTGTGAGAGATTAGGAAAGTCAAGAAGCCTCAGAAGCCACAAGAAGATGTAGCCTCTGTCGTTTTGCCCGATGCGTAGCTCCTGTTTCTTGGCGTCGGCGTGGAGTTGTAGTTCAACCTTTGGGGGGCCAGCTATCCCAAATAGTCAAAGTCGCAGAACCAGCTATATCCACCTCCCACTTCGCCCTGTGCACTCTTTCACCTTGCGAGAGAGTGTGGGAAGTATCCACACAAGATCCTGCTGATACGACACAATCACATTTGAGCTGTGCTCAATTGCAATCACTCATGGAAATCTGATTGAGATTCCGTTTGGCTCCAAGGCACTTTCACGAGCTGAAAGACACGTCCTTCTTTGCAGCCGCGAGCTCAGGTGTCATTCCTCCCATAACGCCTATAGGCCTAGACTTCCATCTCCAGAGAGGCTGTTGGGGTTTTTCTCACGACGCTAGCATGAGGGCTTGGGCTTGAGGTGGGACAAGCAGGGTGTCAGTACGACTGTTCAGACGTGTAGTCCTTGGAACAAGAGAATATCTCTTCCGGGCTTTGCGAAACTTCACCACGCCGAGGGGGGGCTTGAGCAGCCAGGGTGCGACAGGAAGTTTCACACGAACACATCAATCCAGTAGAGTTCACGTCTTGAGGGCAATGCGGGTTGGCAGCTCAGCGGTGTCTTCATGAAGCAGTGGGCAAGGGCCTTTACGCAGCATCTCAATACTGGTCTACTGGTGTTGGGCCTGGGATGTTTTGAGGCACCACACGACTTTGAGTTTTTTTTCAATTCTCGAGGGCACCAACCTGTGCGGGCATCCGATGCTACCCTGAAAACTTCTCTACAGGTGCGGGTCTTCCTCTCTGGCACCGAGACGAAGGTGAGGGCCTGCAGACAGCTTTGAAAGTCCGGGCTTGTTGCGATGGCGAAATTTGAGACGCGGTCTCGAATGTCAAGAAAAGAGAAAAAGCTCAGAGTTTTTTCTTTTGCTCGCAGACAATCACCCACCCTCCCAGGCCCCGGTGTCAAAGCCACGGTTTGGCACATCACCGCTCATGCCGTTGGGCTGAGACACAGGTGTGCGTGCGTGCATGCGTGGGTGGGTGGGTGGGTGGGTGTGAGACTTTTGGCATGGTTGCTGCAGCCAGGCCTTCCCAAGTGTCTCCAGGCATCCAGTGGGTATGCCAGGGAGAATGTGTCCTACTGTTGCGAGGTGATTCCCAGGGACAAAACCTATGACGAGCTGAATGCGCCTGAGGCTGGCTGTGGGCCTCCGGAACAGTGGTTTCGTATGCGGCTTCATATGCGGTCTTTTTAGGATCAACAGCTCCGAGCCTCGCCCTGCTCTGTGTGCTCTATCCTGGGCATGCAAACTCCTTTCTTCAGGGTTCGCAGAAAGGCTGCCTGTTAAGTCACGCGCGCAGACTTGGACTGGTCTTGTAGATATTGCCACATCCCGTAGCAGATTCCTGGAAACATCGGGTGTGGACAGAAAGTCGAAGCTGGTTTGCCCTCAAAGAAATGTGTCTTCTTCGCGCTCAGCTGTGGGTGGCTGCGGACAAGGGTCCCGCAGAGCAGAAGGGGCGGTACTACATGCACCCAGCCGTGTGCAGTAGCAATACATCCTTTGATGTGAAACGTTGCCGTACGAACCTTCAAATCTCTTCGGGGTACTGTATGGTTAGAGCATGCTCGAGCTCCAAAGCGACGCGAGCCCTGTGCAGTTAGCACTTGCTTGTGACGATGAAATCGAAATCAAGGGGGGATTGAGTCCGCCTCCGTCGGTTTCTTCTGTCGGCTTCTGTCGTAATAAACCGTGAGACATGCACACGTGTTGTGGCGAAAGAGATGTTCTCCCGCTCTGCAGAGGAGTTCTTCGTGATCTTTGCCAGCCTCGAAACCGACAGCGCCAATGCCAAGGAGCTCTTTGCCGCAGCAGAGGCAGGGCCCGCGCATTTTGCGCGTTTTGTTCACGGGGTTCTTGTCAGCTAGCTGTAGCTTGCAAGGGCTTCGTTTCTCTACCTGCTATGCCTCGAGCCCCGATGTGTGCAAGAATCCAAGCCACCCGCCCCCTCCAGGCCCAAGCAGAGGACGTGCTGAGGCTGGAGGAGGCCCTGCCTGGGAGTGAAAGAGGTTGCACCTCGAGGTCCAGCAGGGTTGCATACACATTTTCTTTAAGGCTCTTCAGGGTTCACGGGAGTAGCAAAGTCACAGTTGAAAAGGCAAAAGGTGTCTACGGAAGCCTTTCTTGGTTGGAACCGTCAGGGGTGTCGTCTCCTGGGGCTAGTTACTGCCCATTCGAGGCCGAGGCACAGGTGGTGGGAGGTCCAGCCTGCGCCGGTAGCCAGAAAAGAGACGAAACCTTCGCACGACTTAATGTTGAAAAGCTGCAGGAGCTGGAAAGGGTCGATGCCAACGTGCAAGATGCGCGTGGGGAGACGGCGGCATGCAAAGCTTGCAGACGCCCGGAAACAGGTTTTTGCTGGTGACTTTGGTCCGACACGGACTCTTTTGCACACATCAGAAGTTCAGAAGGTGCCATGCTCGTGCCGTTGTTTCCTTCTTGCTGTACGATGTCTCTTCGAAGCGATGTTCCTAAGCGCTTCAAGTGGGCCGTGAGGGCTGCTTTTGTTCTCAATACCTTGTCTCCAAGCAAACTGAAATCCTCCAAAAGGTCCCCCGCAACACAAGTTCAACCTTCACAAGCAGAGCCCCGTGACTGCAAAAGGAAACGGGCACGTGAAGATGCTGCAGAGCTTGCAACTGGCGAAAGCAGATTTCACTCTGGCAGAGCCTTGGAGCTGGGTTTTTGGCAGGCGCTGCGAAGTCATGCGACAACTCATGCGACACAACTCCTTTGTGTGTTCGAAGTGATTTTGGATGCTTGCGAACAGAAGGAGTATTGGCTTGTCACTCTTACAGTACGTAAAATTCCGAAATAGAGCCGTCTCTCTCTCTCTCACACACACACACACCAATTCAAGCGCCCGAGCTGAGAACTAATTGCATTTCAGGGATGTTCGCTTTTGTTCTCACCTCTGTGCTCCCAGACTAACCCGCTGCTTGATTGGTGTTGTCTGACCGTAGCTCAGGACACGCAGGGGGCCACCCCACTGTTCTTGGCCTGTCAGGAGGGGCACGTGCCGTGCGCCAGGCATCAGCAAGAGCAAGAGCGGGGTTGTGATGCCCGAATTTGGAGGGTTTGGAGCCAACCTGAGGCATGAATGGATGCATCTGATACTCATCATGGTTTTTTCAGAGTGCCTGGAACAAAGTTCTCCCCTATGGAGCCCAAAACCAGCGCAGGTTTGTCCTGGACCTGTGCGGCGGCAGAATCCTTTGCATCTCGTCATCTCTCCACTCACTCTCCGCCACTCCACGGCTTTTTTCTTTGTTTTTATGGGGGGGGGCTTCGTACTGTAGATCACTGAGGTCTGGGATTTCCGCGTCTTGGGGCTTCAAAGCATCAAAGTAGTGGGAGGGAGCAGAGGACAGGAACATATCAGGAGCTCCAGACTCTCACCTTTCCAATGCCTGCACACGACCACCGCAGTGCATGCCTCGCCCCAAAAAGCCTTTCATTCTGTGGTTTTTTGGCGACATCTTGGCTGGACCTTGGCTGGCCTTTGGCTGAGGCATCAGCCCTCCCGATGAGCAGCCCCAGCGCTTTGAAAGCTTCGTAGCTTCTGGGCTGCTTTGGAAATGGCAGGCTGCGGTTTTGCACGTTGCACTTGCCCCGTGGTACGAAGTGATTTTGCTGTTGGAGGGTGGGGGTCGGTTCACACGTCGTCAGAACCAGCACACTAACACTCAAGACCACCTTGCGCCTCAGCTTGTGCCATGCACCACACCTCAAGGCCTGGTGCCCAACTCCAAATAGTCTCGAAGATTGTAAACGCTTGCGCGCGCCGCCTCGGCAGCCGGGTGGGGGGGGGTGGGGGGGCGGGGTTGGGGGGGGGGGGGGGGGGGGGGGGGGGGTTTTTTGTGCGTTTTGAGGCGCTTTCTGTGGTGCCGGGACCCTCCCTCCACGGCATCGGTTTTGCAGCTCCTCCAAGCGATGAGGGGTGTCCCCACAGGGGGGGGGGGGGGGTCCGTCACAAAATTTTGCATGGGGGGGAAGGGTTGGGTTAGGAAGGAGGCCCGATCCGGGTCTGCTTGTTCCAGACGCTTCTCGGCAGGAAGCCGAGGCGAATTTGTTGTAACACCGTGCCTTCTGCTGCTGTGCCTGCGATGCGGAGTCGCTTGTCGCACTGCAGTGTAACAAGTGGCTGAAGGCCTTGCGGAAGACAGGCCCCGACTTAATTCGGGGCCTTTGTAGCCACAGTAAAGTCCCGCTTTTTGTAACTGTAGCAACTAGCGCCGCCCTGAACGCAAAGCCCTCACTGAGAAGTCTGCAGTCCAGCGAGGATCGTCCGCTGAACAGCGAGGCCACCTCCCTGTACGTTGCCTCCCAGCCGCTCGGGCAAACACGTTGAATGTCGAAGTTGTACTAAGAGTTTCGGGCTGCATCGAGCTATGTTTCCAGGCAAACATGTCCACAGAGTCCTTTCTGCAAAGGGCAGACAGGTCAAACGGCGAGGATGCGGACATGTGGATCTCTTTGGCTTGCGCATCATTTTTATGAAACCCAGAGCCTTGAAAGCGCCCCAAAGTGTGACTTCTTAGTGTTAGCCTGGGTTTGCTCGCAGTGTGAGGCGCTGCCCGCGCGTATTCCATAAATGAAAGATCTACTTGCGTTTGAAGTGCGGACACGGACTACGCTTTACCGGGCTATAGCATATCTAGCACGGGAAGGTCGTCCCTGACCAGAGAAAGCCATGTGCGAGGGACTTGTGGTGCGGGGGCTGTTTTGCATCATGGCATTGGCAGTTCCTTACCATATGCCAGTGACGACCTTTAACTTGAGAAACGTTTTTTGTGTCGAGGGTAGACGGGCACTCTGGTTTACTACGATGTGCAACTTTAGATGCCAATTCAGGAATGGCCACCGCGAGACGGTCCAGCTCCTCATTGAGTGCAGGGCCAAGGTAAACAAGGCGGGATGCTTGGGGTTTTGATGCAGACCTGGGTCGAATCTGAGGCTCGTGCTCAGGATTCGTTTCCCTTGAAGTGCCAGGTGAGTGACACGCGGCTTTTGTTGACTGGCCGGAGCCCGTGCAGCTTCGCAAGTGTGTCCGCTTTTCGAGGCCACGCGGGACAAGGCCACTCCCCTGTTCATCGCCTCTCAGACGCTTGGGCTTTGTATGTGGACAGGGTGGATAGCGGACGGGGGGTGATCGGTCAGTGCGTTTGGTGCACGGCACCAGCTCTTTCTCTCCTTCGCAAAGCCCGCAAAGCCCGCACAGCACGTCTCTTGCTGGAGCTTCTGAGGATGGGTTTCGAGGGGATCGTGGACGACTTGATCAAGGCTCCGTGGGCAAAAGAGAGCTGGAGACTGACCGCAGTGGACGTGGAAATCTAGAGCGCATTCTTGCGGTTCTACAGCAAGGCCAAGAAGAAAGACATAGAGTCATGAGGCAGAGGCAGCGAGAGAGAGAAAGAGAGAGAAAGAGAGAGAGAGAGAGCGAGCACGAGAGAGACCGACCCA
This sequence comes from Symbiodinium natans, assembly GCA_905221605.1. Lineage (NCBI taxonomy): Eukaryota > Dinophyceae > Suessiales > Symbiodiniaceae > Symbiodinium > Symbiodinium natans. The sequence goes on from CAJNDS010002825.1 coordinate 181,236, forward strand.
GCCACAAATCAATGGTTTCGAGCGAAGGAGGATCACTGCGGGGCCCAACAGGCAGTAGAGAACCAGGGCGAGAGGT
>CAJNDS010002825.1:181411-267882 GCA_905221605.1 Symbiodinium natans
TAGGGTTTTGGGGCTGTCACGGTCTCGTCCGCTTCCAGGGGTTTTGGGCTGTCACGGTCTCGTCCGCTTCTAGGGGTTTTGGGCTGTCACGGTCTCGTCCGCTTCTAGGGGTTTTGGGCTGTCACGGTCTCGTCCGCTTCCAGGGGTTTTGGGCTGTCACGGTCTCGTCCGCTTCCAGGGGTTTTGGGCTGTCACGGTCTCGTCCGCTTCCAGGGGTTTTGGGCTGTCACGGTCTCGTCCGCTTCTAGGGGTTTTGGGCTGTCACGGTCTCGTCCGCTTCTAGGGGTTTTGGGCTGTCACGGTCTCGTCCGCTTCCAGGGGTTTTGGGCTGTCACGGTCTCGTCCGCTTCCAGTGGTTTTGGGCTGTCACGGTCTCGTCCGCTTCCAGGGGTTTTGGGCTGTCACGGTCTCGTCCGCTTCCAGGGGTTTTGGGCTGTCACGGTCTCGTCCGCTTCTAGGGGTTTTGGGCTGTCACGGTCTCGTCCGCTTCTAGGGGTTTTGGGCTGTCACGGTCTCGTCCGCTTCTAGGGGTTTTGGGCTGTCACGGTCTCGTCCGCTTCCAGGGGTTTTGGGCTGTCACGGTCTCGTCCGCTTCCAGGGGTTTTGGGCTGTCACGGTCTCGTCCGCTTCTAGGGGTTTTGGGCTGTCACGGTCTCGTCCGCTTCTTTTGGGCTGTCACGGTCTCGTCCGCTTCTAGGGGTTTTGGGCTGTCACGGTCTCGTCCGCTTCTAGGGGTTTTGGGCTGTCACGGTCTCGTCCGCTTCTAGGGGTTTTGGGCTGTCACGGTCTCGTCCGCTTCTAGGGGTTTTGGGCTGTCACGGTCTCGTCCGCTTCTAGGGGTTTTGGGCTGTCACGGTCTCGTCCGCTTCTAGGGGTTTTGGGCTGTCACGGTCTCGTCCGCTTCTAGGGGTTTTGGGCTGTCACGGTCTCGTCCGCTTCCAGGGGTTTTGGGCTGTCACACTCTCGTCCACTTCCAGGGGTTTTGGGCTGTCACGGTCTCGTCCGCTTCCAGGGGTTTTGGGCTGTCACGGTCTCGTCCGCTTCCAGGGGTTTTGGGCTGTCACGGTCTCGTCCGCTTCTAGGGGTTTTGGGCTGTCACGGTCTCGTCCGCTTCTAGGGGTTTTGGGCTGTCACGGTCTCGTCCGCTTCCAGGGGTTTTGGGCTGTCACGGTCTCGTCCGCTTCCAGGGGTTTTGGGCTGTCACGGTCTCGTCCGCTTCTAGGGGTTTCGTGGGGGTTTTGGGCTGTCACGGTCTCGTCCGCTTCTACTGGGTCTCGTCCGCTTCTAGGGGTTTTGGGCTGTCACGGTCTCGTCCGCTTCTAGGGGTTTTGGGCTGTCACGGTCTCGTCCGCTTCCAGGGGTTTTGGGCTGTCACGGTCTCGTCCGCTTCCAGGGGTTTTGGGCTGTCACGGTCTCGTCCGCTTCCAGGGGTTTTGGGCTGTCACGGTCTCGTCCGCTTCCAGGGGTTTTGGGCTGTCACGGTCTCGTCCGCTTCTAGGGGTTTTGGGCTGTCACGGTCTCGTCCGCTTCCAGGGGTTTTGGGCTGTCACGGTCTCGTCCGCTTCCAGGGGTTTTGGGCTGTCACGGTCTCGTCCGCTTCCAGGGGTTTTGGGCTGTCACGGTCTGTCACGGTCTCGTCCGCTTCTAGGGGTTTTGGGCTGTCACGGTCTCGTCCGCTTCCAGGGGTTTTGGGCTGTCACGTTAGAACCGAACTCCCGTCCCCCGTCCCGTCCCGTGCCGTCCCGTCCCGTCCCGTCCCGTCCCGGCGAAAACCAGCTGCCGGACATCGAACGGCAACCGGCGAACATCCATAAGTCACATCTTGTCTTTCGTTGTCATGAGGAGGGAGAGAATGCTCTGAAGGCGACGCGGAAGCTCTTGCGCTTTTTCTTCTTTATAATGCGATCATTAAATTTTCTGCAGCTTTTGCGCAAGTTTGGCAGCTGACACAACTTCGAAAGGTGTTGACTTTTTCATTGTTCGCCGGTAATTTCCGGTTCTGCTTTGGTAGGTGAGCAATTCCTCTGAGTGGATGCGGTTGTGGTGTATTGCGTGAAACACCGTTAAACGTTATTACTCCCCCAACCCCCACACCCACCGCCGAGGTGGTCACAAACGTTGGTGTGTTGCGTGAAACAACATGTTTATCAACCCCCCTACCCGTCCCCCCCCCCCCCCCCCCCCCCCCCCCAAACCCCTCTCCCCCCGCCGCCAAGGTGGTCGCAGATACGGTTTACGTTGGCCCCATGACCCTCCAACCTGCCTCCGGCACGTCCCCCCCCTCCGGCGCGCACCCCCACACCCACCCCAACGCTTAATCCTCCCCCGCACACCCCCTGTCCGCCCCCACCACCTCCTGCCCATATGAGGATGTCATCATTCAACCCCCCCCCCTCCCCAAGTGACCAGAAATGACGTGGCAGGGAGCTGTCACTGATGGTACACACTTCCCAAGCTGCTGCCTGCCTCGTGAGCAAACCGTGCTAATCACACGAGGATTTACGTTGCCCTGTGACCAGGCGCAAGACGGGGCCACTCCGCTCCTCATCGCCGCGCAGAATGGGAACCTCGCTACCGTGAAGTCGCGTGGCTTGAGGTTAGGGTTCACTCTTCACCAGGTCTGGAGTCTAGAGCTGACGGGCATGGATCTGCCTATCTTCAAGATCCGCTGTAGTTTTTGGCCAACAGCAACATTCGATCCTTCAGCTGCTTCATGGACTGTGTGTTGTGCTTGGTTTTGTGGCGGGCGGTGGAAACATCCGCTGCGCAAATCAGATTGTGGTTGAGGCTTCATGCCGCCAGGCAGCCTTGTAACATCTTGTAACCTCCAGTTTCTTCTCAGGGGTTTCTCTGCGACAAGACTTCGCATTCTTCCGAGTAACCCCAAACAGGGGTCGCAGAACGGTCCCGGAAAAGCTTCGCTAAAAATGGACTTTCATACTAAAGTAGGAGCAACGTTAAGCTGTATTTTGCTCTTTTGTTGCTCGCAACATGCTTACATCATGTCCACAAGACCTGGTACGCCAGAGACTCTTCCGTTTTTCTGTCCCGCATGGCTCGCCGGTGGCAGGTTCTTGCTGTCCTTGAAAGTGGTGGAGAAGGACCATATATGCCTTAGGGGTTCAGGCCGTTCAGGCGCCTGCGTGGCCAGCGAAGCCACGGGGTGCTGCACACTTTGCTAGACAGTAGCAGAGCTGAGGGGACGATTCTGATTTGCTCCCACTGAGCGCAGCATCTTTAAATTTCCTGGCGATGAGTTGTGCCTTCTAACAGGGTTGCTGCAGGATCGCTGCATGAACAGCGGGGCCAGCCCCCTCTTCGTCTCTGCGCAGAGCTGCGGCAACCAATAGCATGTCTGCAGGTCTGTGAGTTTCACTCTCGAGGATAAGCCTTGCTTTTTGGGGCTGCGATGAATTGTAGGAAGAGGATTGGAAATTATGCTACCAGTGTCGAGGAACGACCACCTGACGGTGGTGAAGACCCTGATAGAGTTCCGCAGCGATGTGAAGAAATGCCTCAGGACCCTTCGCTGTGCTGTGTTATATAGGCAGTCTGCGTTTTGGGTTAGGAGGTGGCGGCGTGCTCCTGAGCTTTAAGGCTATGGGCTTAGGGGGGCATGTACTGTACAAACACAGGTGGGAAGCGATTCGTGGTCTTGAAACACCCTTTCCTAAAGTCCTAATTTTTCCGTCATATTCTCCCCATGAACTTTGTGTAAACGGTGCTGCTGGTAAGGCCGAGTTTCTACACACGCCCCGAAGACCCCAAGTTGCTGTAGGAGCGGCGTGAGCCCTGTGTACATCGCCGCACAGAATGGAAACCTGGACGCGCCTTGTACTCTGATATACGCTGATTGTACTGCTTCGGACACTTACACTGTAATGATATTGCGTTTGGGATGCATGATATCTGAAGAGCTTCAGGGCTTTCTGGTTTGCTCAAGAATCTGCGTGTTGATTGTCAAATATGCGCATCCCGCTGCAACATCAAGAGTGCCACGAACGAAGTGTGGGTGCAGAGCAAGCAGTGCTGAGTGCTGAGCGCAAAGCCCCAGTTTGGTCATGGAACCGTGCCCAATGCACTTGCTTGCAGGTGCTGAAGTACTTGCTGCAGGACCTCGGAGATGAGCACCGGGATCTCCTGGATAAGCCAGCTGTCGGAGATGCCACGCCGCTTTTCATCGCATCGCAGAACGGCCACCGTGGCGTTGTCGCGCTGCTGCTGCAAATGCGAGCCCAGTACAAACCCACGGAGGATCTCTCCAGCCCACTCCTAGTAGCTGCACAGAACGGCCACCTGCAGGTGGTCGAGATTTTGTGGGAGATGCTGAAGGAAGACGCTGGCCTGAACATGTCAAAGCGTGGCGGCGCCACCCCGCTGTACATCGCTTGCCAAAATGGCCATCTGGATGTGGTAAAGAAGCTGATCGACCTAGAAGCGGAGGTCAACAAATGCCTCGACACTCACGAGACCCCTCTTTTCATTGCTTGCCAAGGGGGATACTTAGACGTCGTCACGGTCTTGATGGAGAAAAAGGCGGATGTAGATAAGGCCAAGCAAGATGGTGCTTCACCGCTCTACATCGCGTGTCAAAATGGCCACGTGGAGGTCGTGCGGTACTTGCTCGTCGTTTCGACTCGTAAGCCAGACAAGAACCAAGCCAACACCAACCAGGAACCTTGGCCGAAAAAGCGCACTCGTCTTTCCTTGTGCATAGCATCTGCGAGCATAAGCCCTTCAAGCTTGATCTCTGCATTCAGAAGCAGTGTGACCAAGGCCACTCCGCTCTTCATTGCGTCCCAGAAGGGCCACCAGATCATCGTGGAGCTCCTCCTGCACGACCCGGCCGCGGAAGTTGACAAAGCGCTGAAGAGCGGCGCAACGCCCTTCTACATCGCCGCCCTGAAAGGCCGGTCGTGGTCTAGGTTTTAGGGTGTGTGTTTCCGGACCTGGAGACGTTTCAGTCTCTTGCGCCGTTGAACGAACAACTGGAAGGAACAGCATTCGCGAGTATTCTGACCCTGCAAATCCTTGATAGCTTGTCTCAGCTCACGACATCTGCTGCTTATTTTGAGGGGAACCATCCTTCAAACTGTTTCCTGCTGCGTGCAGTTCAGAAACGGCACACCAATGTTCCTCGTCTGGGTGTCATCACCCTACAGCCTGCGAAACCCGGAGATTGTCTTGGGAACTCTATAGCTACACGTAGGCGCATGTCAGTGTGATTCAAGATGGACAAGTAGCACTTGAGGAGGCAGTCGGACATGAATCGGCTCCAAAGAATGCGCTCAGTCACCAGGTTTCTGCCTGCTGCTTGCGCACCGTCATTGCGAATTTGCTGTAGCTTGCTATGTTTCAATCGCTTCCCGTTGTTGTATTTTGACCATAAAAGGCCGGTGACACGTGAGATCCTTCTGTTGTCGGCAAATCGGCCAATGGAAAGCTCCCTCCCCATGAGATAAACCAACGGGGTCACGAATCGACATCACTCCCATTTCCACTCCATATCTGCGAAGGAAATCATCCTGCGAAGAATAGGTTCACATGCCATTCACCTGAAGAATTCAGCTATCCTCAAGGGGTGCCGTGCCTTGGTTGTAGGGTTTGGGAGTTGCGGTGTAGGGTTTAGGGTTTCTTGTGTCGGGTTTAGGGTTTGACCTTTGAAGTCGCGGCTTCTATGCTGATCGACTGGGTTTCGTCGCTGAACATGGCCGTGCTGAGAGTTGCCCAGTCTGAAAAAGCCTGAGACACAGGCCATCCGGGCGTCCTCCAGCGACTTCGAGAAGCTGGAGCTGCACTGAACTCGACACCCAAGCATGGCGCCACGCCCGTCTCGGCCGCCGTGCAGAACGGCCACCTGGAGGTGCAGGGCTCCGCGTTGTTGCATGTCGCCAAGGGCAAGTGGCGCCGAGCCACGGCAAGTGAAAAAAGAAATCGTGGCCCCAAGCCCGGACCGCAACCGTCCCCAAGGTGCTTCAGCTTCTCATCGAGATGAGGGCCGATCTTGGCAAGCCTAACGCTGACGGCATGAGCCCCTTGCATCTTGGCGGCGCCTGAAGCCTCAAAACGACAGCACTCTGAGATTCATTGCTAGTGTTCAGCGGAGCGGAGAAGGTTTCAGAAAACAGCAGGAGACGAACTCATGTAAACAAAAAGATATGCACTTTCTGCTGCTGGTGCTGCTGCTGGTGCTGCTATGTGCTGCTGCTGGTGCCGCTGCTGGTGCTGCTGGTGGTGCTGGTGGTGGCGGCGGTGGCGGTGGCGGTGGTGGTGGCGGTGGCGGTGGCGGCGGTGGTTGTCATGCGGGTGACGGTCGCGTGGGGTGGGGCGTGTTGGCATGACGTAAGTTGCAGCTCTTAAAAGTGAGTCACTTTTTTCTGGCTGGCGGAGAGGGCACTCAAAAGATGTACAGGTTTGCCCGTGCCTCCATGCATTTTGTGAGCAGCATCTTCAGAATTGCAGCGGCAATTGATGTCAGCTGGCTCGAGTTTTCGAGAAGCATGCTTGAAACAAACGGATGTTTCTAGAAGGAGTGGAATGAGTGGAACAAGATATTTACTTAATTATCATCCAAAAACCTTCCCCTCCATAGAGAGCTTCTCGCCTCGATGCCCAGCACTAGTTCTGCCAGAAGGCTTGGGGGCAGGGTAACCCAGCTAGCCTGCTGGGGTTTATGCTGGGTTCTTTCTCGGCCGGCTGCCCCTGCTTTCACAGTTCTTCCAAGAAGGGCAGCTGGAGCTTTAGGCATGCGAAACCAGGATGGCAGTACCTCCTCCTAGGGTTCCCACCAGAGCTTCCCGTTGAACTTCTTGATTTTGCCGCATCCAACATTTTCGTAGCAGTTGCATGTTCCGTAGGAATTTTGGAGGAGACTCCTGTTCCACTGGCTTTTTCATGTCTATTGTTTGTTTAGTAGTACGTTGGTTTGATGATGTTGGTTTGATGATTTCGTTTCTGCTGCTTCCTGAACTCAGCTTCTGATTTCTTGCCGCTTTCACAGTTGTGTTGCAATTGTGTTGCTGCTTTTGTTCGATCTTACTTCCTGCTGTTTTTGTAATCCCCTCTGTTTCTTTCAATGGTGTTTACTGATTGCCTGCGTAGTCCTTAGCCCTGACTCGTATAGCAACACAAAGAGCTCGGCGTAGGTTTTGCGGAACAAAGCCGAAGCAATCCGAAGTTAGTTGGGAGCGAAGATGCCCAGAAACGCGGCGCATTGGATGACGTTGGGTCGCTCGAGAACTGAGCCTGGTAAGCCTGGTAGTGGTCCGGTCAACTACCGAGGCACTACGCGGCCCAAGGCGGAAAGGTAGACATGGCGCGGCTCCTCGTAAAGGCCTGGCTGCTTGTCGGGTGTAGGGTTAGCTTTTTTAGAGTCTGAGGTTGGTCTTCCTGGTTCAGGCGTTCGTGCATGTTGCACCTCTTCATCTCTGAGATCCCCCTTTTGGTGGAACTTGAAGTTCCAACACAGCACAAAGCCTAAAAAGCCTAAACACTACAACTCCGAAACCTCTGTGCTCTGTGTCGAGGAACGTGCAGATCCCTTGGTCCGGCCCTCTCGCTGCACAGGAAGTTGCAGGAACTTCCTCGAGAAAAAATGGGGGGGGGGGGGGGGGGGGGGGGGGGGTTTGGGTTTAGGGCTGTTGTGGACGGGGGGAGTACAAAGGATTCGGGGGTGCTTTTCCAGCTTGACTCTGATATTACTAATTCCGACACAGCCGAGGTCAAACAACGGCAAAACTCCTTTGGACCTGGCTCGTACAGCGGCTAAGCCAGAGGCCCTTCGGCCGAATCGATTGGGCGTTGGAGTCTTGTTATGTCTTGTTCATGGGAGTTAGGAAGAGCCAGCCACGGCTCTTGCTTCAGTCCCTGCTCCACCTTGTCAGTTTGGAACCCTTATGGCCGGGTTCGCGAGTTTTCGTGCAGCCTAGGGTCTTGAGCTTAGCCGTTTCGCCGTTCATCACACCCTCGCTTTCTTAACGACGCGACTATTGCCTACACCATGTCCAACGACTTGAAGCTTAGCTTAGGGTTCAGGGTTTCAGGGTTCATGCTCCGCAGGCCAATGGTCCGCAGGCCATTTGTGTGCCCTAAGAGCCGAAATGGCCTGGAAATGGGCCGAAACTTTGGGCCCTGAGCACCTCCTTGACATCAACGAGCTTTCCCAAGAAACAAGGCGTTGCTCCTTGAGTGCAGGCCCGTTTCGCAGGTCAGGCATCGAGTCCGAGTGGAAGCCAATCGAATGAGCTGTGTGGATTCTCGGCAACTGAAACCCATTGCCAAGTTTCAGCATCCGTTTTCATCATCCGGCTGCCCGAGGCCACCGCCGACGAAGCGCCTTGGTGGCACAAACCCCAAGGTGCAGACTCCACCCTGGAGCTCCCCTTTTGTGAGCTCCCTGGATCTTGCACTTTGTTCGTGTGTTCTAAACATGCCCTGCTTCCCCCAAGTGCCTCGTAAACGACTGTGCCCGGCAGCACAGATAGTCTGACCAAGAGAAGATCGCAAAGTTGGGCACTATGCGCGGGCATGGATGGCCTAGGGTGTGATTAGTGCAACCAGTGGTGTCCTCGAGGTGTCTCCAAGAGCGCAGGCTGCCAACCTGCATGCCATGCAGCAGGCAGAGCTTATGTGCGTTCAGCTTTGGAATCAGGTTTCGGGTTGAGACGAGTGGGCTCTCTACAAGCCTTCAAGCTTTGTCACGCACACGACAATTCTCCAGGTCCTGGGTGGGGCTGGGTGAGCAATGAGACTTTTTTGCCGCCGAGGCCCGGGACAGCAGTTTCGGAGTTTAGGGTTTGCACGGCCTAGTCGGTTTTTTGTTGGACTCCTTCCAAGGTTCCTTTGAGAATGCAACGTGTTGCAAAGTCCATCAAAGTCCTTGATCCCTACAGGTTCAGTTGATTTGACCAGCTTTTGCGGGTGTCGCGTTCTCATGCTCCATACGCGCACGGTATTTGAGGCAGCATGACCTGAGTGCAGGGCTCACCCGCAAGTTGAGCTGCGAGGGCACCCCCCACCCAACCTGACAAATTGAGTGACTAGCAGATATTGAGGGCTCACAAGAGATGTCTCGTGGGGGGGTTTCCGGCGAAATCCCCAAAGAACGAGAGTTGATAGTTTGTCAGCCTTCGAGAGCACTCTGAGAGCACTTTGAGTCTGAGAGCACTTCAACAGAGGGGTAAAAAACTTCTGCAAAAGAGCTGAGAGCTGAGTTGTGCTGAGGACCAAACACTCACGAGTGTCACACTGGGGCCTCCCGAGTGCCCTTGCACAGACTGGTTGGACAGTGAGAGGGCTCCCGGAAGGCGCTTGAGAAGTCCAGAACCCAAATCGCAAAGACTAGGGGGACAACATGTTTCAGCGGCGGGGCTTGAGTTTCTGGCAGGAGAGGAGAAATAAAAGCATCCTTCCCCGTATAGAGTCTCATTAGTAGCACCGGACGGACCCAGATTTGTTGGGGCTCAAGTCGCACGACGTGCGGCGGGCTCTAGGAGCGTACTCGACATGTATCTTAACTCCTTGAGATCCGAATGATAAGTACGGGTGCGCTACGATGTGCTACGCCTATGCTGCAGCAGCTGCAACAGTACTCCCCCCAACCCTAGATCCTTAACGTGTTAAGAGAGCGGCCTTCTGTGGAACAGGAAGTTCTTTGTCTGGCCAAGGCCTGTTTCTTTGTACCTGTATAGCGTGATGCACTCCAAGAGTTGATTCCTTCGCCGCCTCTTTTACAGTCTGAGACGCGGTGCCCGGCAGTCCAGTCAGCAGCAAAGAAGGGCCGAGCGAGAGGCTTCGTTGCCTGTCTTCCAAGTTGACACAGTGACTTTAGCTAGGTTGCCACCATTTAGACTGCTCATTTTCTGCGATAGGTGTTGAAAACTGCTGCGGAAGATGGAGGCGTTTTTTCTGACCCGCGCCTCCCACAAAACATCTGCTGGGGCCCTTTCAATCAGCCGCGACTTCCCAGGAACCTGGCAGTCGCAAGTTGCCTCGTGCCAGGGCCCGGAGGAATGGCAGATGCCAGAAGTGCGGTCTGTGCTATGCTGCTATATGAAGAATTCCCAAACCTCAAGATTCCTCGGGTGTCCTGGGCAGTCCAACAGTTTTGCCTGCCCCTTCTTCGCGGAGCCTGATCTTGTGGAGGCCAAGAGCATCCACAGATCTGTGTGCAGAACCGCGTGAGGTAGGGCCTCTAGTATTCTGATTGGTGAGTATGTACAGCCCTCGATACATCGGGTAGCCTTTCGGGGGGGCATGTGAGGAGTAAACACCCTCCCCAGCACTGATGTGCAGATCTGGTGCACAAAAGATCTCCAAAAAACGGTCCATGTGGACTAGTCGAGATCGCTTGTCAACACCCTTAACCAAACTAAAAAACAGCTTTTATGGTGGAGTGCGAGTTGCCCTGGAGGCTCCGCCATCACAGTGCGGAAAAAGCAGGAGCGTATTGCCGGGTGGGACGGCTTGACGGGTTCAACTCAGACTTGCCGCGACCGGCGTGTTGGTACTCCGCTGAGACGCATCTCAAATCTTGAACTTCGTCGTCGCAAGACAACAGATCCCGCTCCGCCAGCGCTCCGCGAACAAGAGATGTGTGTTGGTTCTTGTCCCTTCGCAGACTGAGATGCGGGCCCAGCAGTCCAATCGACAAATACCTGCAGAAAGCATGGCCGAGCCACAGCAGATTGAGGTCTTCAAACAATCTTCCAAGTTGATGTGCCCTGCCGCGATTTGTGTTCCAAACTGCTGTGCAAGACCGAGGTGTCTGCTCAATTTTGATGCGATCTGCGGCAACTGCAAATTCTCTTTGCCAATGTTAAATATCAGGTATTTCCCAAAATAGGGCCCTTTTTGGACCCCAAAACTCTAGACTCCAGGAACTCCCAAACAGGGTACAACAGGGTACCCCGGATTTTCGGTTGTTTTGGATGTTCGCAGAGAATCTTCCGTTGGATCCCTGCAAGTGTATGGCCTGTGGTCCAATACGTATGGAAGCACTATACCGGCAAAATCCTCAATGGCCCTGTCTGGTGACATGATTGTAATTGTAGAGAGTGACCACAAGATTTTGTCCAATAAGCGGCTTTCCCTGCTGCCTCTAATTTGCGAATCGCACATGACACATGATAGTATCATGTGCCTGTCCCCCATGATGAGCAGCATGAACCCCGGAACCTGGTGGTCGCATGTTGCTTATAGATCTCCTGAGATAAGCCGATCTACGTCTCAACTTGCCAATGCTGCTTCTGCTGCTCCGACTGGGAGACGGTGCTCGACGCCTTGAGAGGTCCTGGGAAGTCCGACAGTTTATGTACAGCCCTTCCTGCAGATTGGCCCAGGGGCCCAACACTGCCACTGTGCTGATAGTTGTGGCCATTGAGGGTTCCTTGAGGGTTCCTATGGGCGATGCGCTTTTCTGCCTAGCTTAAGCAGCTGGAAAGGCAGGCGCTGAGGTTAATTAGGTGCACACTTGACTGCGTTCCACTCGAACTCTGCGCCGAAGGCGAATTCCGATGGCGATTGCGAATTGCAGTCCGTTGCCGCGCTGGCAGGAACATGTGCACAGGATCGGACAAAGAATCCCACGTGCCGGCAGCAACAATATTCGAGACCTCCTGCTTTAATACGGGGCAGGTTGAAGGGGCTCACCAAGGCAGTGAGATGGCCCATGGCAAGCCAAGCGATGCAGCACCACCGACTAGTAGCAAAAGCTGCCAAGTGCCACACGTCTTGAAGACCTGATCACATAAGCCCAGGCCCTAACCAGCAATCTCATCATGGGAAGTCTGACAGTATATTGGAGGATTGCCTGCGGGCATGCATGGTGCGAAGGCAGGCGCTGAACGAGCCATTGCCGTTTCATGGCTTTTCTTAGGCGAATTTCAGGGTAACGTACATTCCTTCATGGGCTGATAGCAACAAGTTGCAGTTCGGAATTCGTTCTCGCTGTATGTGCATGCATCGCGGTTGGCAGTAGCAGGTGAAAACCTGCCTGGTCGTGCAGAATCCCAGGCAGAAGTTGTATCACAAATGAGCCACGGAAAAACAAAAGCGCCGGCTCCGTACCTTGCAACCCGTGCAGGATGGGGCGTGAGTGGGCGGTCATTGGTGCAGGGAACCGAACTTGGCTGTGGGCTTATCGGATGGAAGTCGAGCTTCATGCCTGACAGCACATTGACATGGGTACTACCGTGATGCCGCCGGCAGAATCACATAGCCACGTAGGTGGAGCATGTTTGGATACGTTTGGCGTAGCGCACTGTAGCACCCGTGCAGCAAAGGAATGTGCTTCTGCAACTGTCAACTGCGCTTTGCCAGTGCGCAGTCGCATGTCGCATAAGCCAACTCTGACCCTCAGCCCACGGCACTCAGTCGCCGATCCTCTGTGGGGGATTCTCTATGGGGGTGCGCGCCGTTGTTCGCTTGAGGCTGCTTTCACCTAATAAGCAATGCCCTCTGCGTGGGTTCTGATGCCAGTACTATTCTCTGCGCGATTCTCATGGCAATCCAGGGATACTCTGTGGGATTCTCTGATTCTCTGTAGAATTCTCCGTGAGATTGTGCTGCGCGCTCCAGGGATTCTCTGCAAGGAGACCGGGCAAGGAGTACGGACCAGGAGAATGGTTGACTTAAACCATGTAAAGCCTAACAACCCCACACCGAGAGTGGGGAACAATCAACAACAAAAGCAGCAAACAACCAGAAAGCAGCAACAACCATGACTACTGCAGTTACTGCTGCTGTTGCTTTAGCTCATCCTGCTGCTGCTGCTTCTCACACTTGATGTGCAGACTGCTAGTTAGTCTCAGCTCATCTGCTACCTATTTTGGGGGGAACAATTCTCCAAACTGTTTCCTGCAGAGTCGCAGCACAGTTCCGAAACGGCACACAAATGTTCCTTGTGTCAGTGTCATCTGTCGTGTCCGGCACTCAGCTGTCGGGAACGCGCGTCAAGGATGAGTCAATAGTAAAACATGGGTCTGCAAGTGAACTTTGCGTGCGTTTATGTAGCATCAGACAAGAGGGATTTCTGTTGTCCGTACTTCTACCACATCCAAGCATCCCAGACTCCTGCGCAGCTGCTCTCTCTGCTCTGTCTCTCTCTCTCTCCCTCTCCCTCGCTCTCTCTCTCTTCTTTCTTTCCGCTGTCTTTCTCTCTCTCTCTCTCTCTCTCTCTCGCTCCTTTCTCTCTCGTCTCTCTCTCTCTCTCTCCCTCGTCTGTCTCTCTCTCTCTCACTCTCTCTCCTCTCTTCTCTCTTCTCCTTCTCTCCTCTCTACTTTTTTCTCTCTTTCTCTCTTCGGTCTCTCATATCATATCATATCTTTATAACTTCTAGTTGAAAACTATACTATGACTATAAACGATCGGCTGCTTCAAAAAGAGGTTTTTGCCCCAACACTTTTTTGTGTGTAGCAGTTTCAGATCACAGTTCAGCTAGTTTATTGCTGCTGCGTGGGCCTTGCCAATGAGTTGCCGGTTTTCAAGTTACCGGTTACCGTTAGGGGCTGTCCAATGTGTGGCGACTTTTGTAGCAGCACGTCAGTTCGAGGGCTAATTTGGGGCTTGCTTCGAGACTCCGGGTGAGCACAGAACACAGGGCAGGCAAGGGCCTGCGCGGCAGTTGCCTCCAAATGCTTCTCAGGGTGAGTTGTTTTGTCTCGAACGGGGAAGCACCATGTCCGAGCGCAAACCACAAATCACGAGCGCAAGAAAATCACGAGAAACAGCACAGTTTTGGAGCACAAGCTACGAAGCATAATCTACAAATCACGAGCACAAAAGAATAGCACAAGCTTGCAGCACAAACTAGAAACCACGAGCGCCAGGAAAAAGCACACACGCACACGCACACGCACACGCACACGCACACGCACACGCACACGCACACGCACACGCACACGCACACGCACACGCACACGCACACGCACACGCACACGCACACGCACACGCACACGCACACGCACACACACACGCACACGCACACACACACGCACACACACACACACACGCACACACACACACACACACACACACACACACACACACACACACACACACACACACATGAAAGACCACAATTCTGAAGCACAAATTGACCAGAAGTCGAAAATGTAACCGGCCACTCCTGCCGCCTTCCACTTCAAAAACTCCAGGGTCCAGGCTTCAAAAGCAGGCCCCTCCCAGCCGGGATCCTTGGCAATCTTGTGGGGTTTCGACACTCTCTTGGTCAATGTCTCTCTCGCAATCTCTCCTCTTTCTCTCTTTTCCTTCTTTTCTTATCTCCTCTCTTCTATCTGTATCTCTTTCGCTCTTTCTCTCTCTTTTGTTTCTCTCTGTCCTCTCTCTCCATGTCTCCTCTCACTCTCTCACTCACTCACTCACTCACTCACTCACTCACTCACTCTTTCCCTTTCTTTTTCTCTTATTTCAATCGCTTTCCTCTCGTTCTTCCGTCTCTCTCGCTCTCTCCTCGATTCTCTCTTCTCTCTTCTCTCTGCTCTCTGCTCTCTTCTCTCTTCCCTCTTCTCTCTTGTCTCTTCTCTCTTCTCTCTTCTCTCTTCTCTCTTCTCTCTTCTCTCTTCTCTCTTCTCTCTTCTCTCTTCTCTCTTCTCTCTTCTCTATTCTCTCTTCTCTCTTCTCTCTTCTCTCTTCTCTCTTCTCTCTTCTCTCTTCTCTCTTCTCTCTTCTCTCTTCTCTCTTCTCTCTTCTCTCTTCTCTCTTCTCTCTGCTCTCTGCTCTCTGCTCTCTGCTCTCTGCCTCTCTCCTCTTTTGTCTCCGCTCCATGCCTGAGGGGCGGATGTTGAGCCAACATCCTTGGCTGCGGCCTACGTCCAGGATTGAGGGGTGGATGTTGGGCTTGAGGGGGGGAGCATCCACGCGTGAGGGGTTGGGCCAAGATCACGTCCACGATTGAGGGGTGGATGTTCAACATCCACGCTTGAAAAGACCCGGCCGAGGCCCACACGAAAAGGGTCAGAAGGGAGACAAGCGAAGGCAGTCCAGGGCAGGGCCAGATCATCCGGCCAGGTGCGAACTCTTAGAAGAAACAGGAACCCCTTCCACTAAACTGTTTGGGGAACAACATGAGAGTCCTATTGGGTTGGGGTGCAGGGGGGAGGGGGAGGGCCCTCCACATCGGGAAGGACCCTGTATCCCCCAAAACTTGACTCCTCAACCCTGAAGAACCTTAGCCCTAAGAACCCAAAACCCTCAACCCTGAAAGAAGTACAGTAAGAACCCTGAGCCCTAAACCCAGAACCCCAAAACCCCAACAGGGAAGTGTATCTGCTTGGGATGCTCGCGGGAGCTATGGCTCGAGCCAATGCATGGTCGGGGCGGCGGCGCGGTTGGTGCCTGGGAGTTCTGGGTGGCCTGGCTTTAAGAGCTTCCTTCAAACCTTGGGGGATCTCTTGCGTCTTCAGTCCTCTCTTAAGGGGCCGCAGGATAAACAGCACAAAAGGGTTCCAGCTGCCTGAATCTCGCATAGCCTGAGCCCTTGTGGGTAGGTTTCGACTGCGGGCTTGCCATGCGCTTCTCTAAAGTGTGGCTGTTTGTGGGCAAAACAGTCCATTTTGCAAGCAGGCGTGGTAGCCAGGGTGTCGCAGACAGTTGGATCTGAGCCTGAAAGCTGCTGAGTCGTGGAAAATCCCATCGGTTGTCAGCTAGGGTGCGATAGATGAGATGGGTATGGAAGCTAAACCCTTCTTGGAAACTACTTTGGCCAGATGGCCACGCGACGTAGACGTAGACTTGGTGGATTTGATGCGATCCCTGTGTCACGGAATAAACGATGTGATGCATTGGCTTTTGACATGATGCGAAGCAGGCAGGCATTTCACAGAAGTTGGAGTTGTTGCACATGTGTCTTGCGTTGGAGTGGGGGGCATCTATAAAGCGTAGGGGTAGACTGGGAGGCTGCTTGGGAGTAGAAGATTTGCGCGTCAGCCCTCTAGGGATGTTTGCAGTTCCATACATGATAGAACTCGGCAAACGCTGCCTCGGTTTGTTCATGCGCGATCCCAGATATTTTGTGACTAGTGTTGTGAGAGTCAGGTGTACAAGAGCCGACCCATCTCGCCGGATGTATTTTATAACATTTTTCGATTTCTTTATGAATCCTAGAATTTCCAATTTTGTGATCGTTTTATGCCTTTTTGAAAAGCTCTTCCAAAGTTGGCTTTTTGAAGCTGTTTGAAAAGCTTGTTTGTGGCTTGGCAAACCCTGCTCAAGCTCACAACCGTCGTTTTTTTTGCCAGTGGCATTCAATAGCAGCTGGAAACCAGCTGGTCCTTCAACTGTAATTAGTTCATATGCAATAGCAAGCCAGAGCTATTGGGTAGTAGCGTCTGGTAGTGTGGCAGTAGTCTAGTCAGTCTTGTCTCGTTCTGAATGTGGTAACCCGGGCCAAGCAATCGTCAGTGGACTTGTACAGCACCAGAGAATCGTGGATTCATAGTCATAGTCAGAGTCGAATCAAGTCGATTCTGAGTGTAGTCAGCAGCTTAACTTTTTTAGGTCTCCCGAAATTTCTAGAGTCTAGAGCCTGCGGGCCTTCATGAGCATCTTCCCATGCAGCGTCGTCAGCGTCAGGTCAGCGTCAGGAGCATCATCGAGCAGAGTGTTCAAGGTTGATCAGTTGATTTGTTTGCTTCTCAAACCAGAGCAGTGGGCTTTGGCTTTGGCCCTTGGTCTGGGAGATGGGGGCTGAGAAGGACAAAGAGGTCCAAGGAGAGGCGGTTGTGGCACCGTAAAGACCATGATAAAAAACCACCAAAAAATATAAAATAAGGTATAAATAAAGCGTACGAGGTCCAGAAAAGAAAAGGGTGGGGAGGGTCTCAGAGGGGGTGGGAGGCTCAGACCATAAAAAGATCACAAGTTTTTCGTATGTTTTACGACTTTTTAAATGGGTTTGATGATTTCCAGCCACACTCGCAAAAAAATCACGAAAATCACAAAACAATCATAAAATATCCATAGGTTTTACGTAAAACTTACGATTTGTAATGATTGTTTAATGGTTTCCAGCATTCCAACCTCCCCCTCCCCCTGCCCTTCCCCTT
Organism: Symbiodinium natans; assembly: GCA_905221605.1. NCBI lineage: Eukaryota > Dinophyceae > Suessiales > Symbiodiniaceae > Symbiodinium > Symbiodinium natans. The sequence goes on from CAJNDS010002825.1 coordinate 198,476, forward strand.
TGCCCACCCCTGAAACCCCCCTTAAGCCAATCTATTCAAGCGCATTGACCTTTTGTGTTCAATTCTTTTCGTAGCAATCATCATTGCATGTTGGGCCTGGTGGATTTCTCCACGCTTCCAAGTTGCTGCATTGCCACCATTGTCACTACTAGGGATTGCCGTCGGTTCCCGCAACACCTGCTACACTGCTACAAATCATTCAAGTCACAGCTTTCAATAAAACCCAACCCACCCACCAGATGCATCAGTCACTGAAGTCACTAGAGTCAGGAGTCAGCATGGTTTCGAAGGAGTAGTGGCAGGCTACGGCCATTGCTTTCAGTGTTCTTGTTCTTTCGAAGTAGGTTTTTTGCACTTACGGCGTGCAAGTTGATGACTGAATCACATCATAGGTCCAAGATTCACTGGCTCATGAGCCATAGGGTTCGTAAACATATCATGAAAATGGGTCATGGGGGAAGCATAAAGAAGCCATAATCAAACCACAAAAAATCAAATAATCGAGGAATCCTGGCTGTTGTAGACTTCTGGCACTCACAAGACTGGTGTTGTTCGACCGTGTCGGCGGGGTCCTTCACCAAGAGTTCAGCTTTTTGTCCTTATGAAGCCGGAGAGCTCCAAGCATAAGAAGAGGGAGAAAAGAGAGGGAGAGAGAAGACGAGAAGGGGCATTCAGAGGAGGAAACAAAGAGAGAGAAGAAAGAGAGAAGAAAGAGAGAAGAAAGAAAGAGAAAGGGAGAGGGAGAGAGAGAAATCAACTCAGAGGGCGTTTTGCCTTCGAGGTTTGGCCTTGCCCTCGGGCCGCGGCTTCACGGAGCCCCGGAGCCATGGCCCCGAGGTGCGCGGTGCGACGCTTCGCCCTCTGCTTAAGTGAGCGCCCCGCTCTATCGAGTCCTTATGTCCTTATGCTTTGCTCTGGTATTTGTACTCGTACGTGTGCGCGCGCGCGCGAGGGTGGGCGGGCGGGTGGGTCTGTCTGTGTGTCTCTGTGTCTCCGTGTCTCCGTGTCTCTGTGTCTCCGTGTCTCTGTGTCTCTGTGTCTCTGTGTCTCGGTGTCCTCTGTGTCTCTGTGTCTCTGTGTCCTCTGTGTCTCTGTGTCCTCTGTGTCCTCTGTGTCCTCTGTGTCCTCTGTGTCCTCTGTGTCCTCTGTGTCTTCTGTGTCTCTGTGTCTCTGTGTCTCTGTGTCTCTGTGTCTCTGTGTCTGTGTCTGTGTGGGCGTGGGCGCGTGGCCGCGCACCGAAACCAAAAACCCTTCTGTCTCTGTCTCTGTAAAGCTTTTTGTTGTTTTCGACTCTTCGGAGAGGCTCGTTTGACGCTGCCGTCCTCTGCGATGGCCTTGGGCCGCCGGCACTTATCAGAATGGAGTGCAATGGTTGTAACCATATTCTATGTAAGAATATCGGATAGAATGATATATATATATATATATACATAGAGCACATGAGAGGAGTGGGAGGATACTCAAAGAGATACATATACAAAATACATGTCTCCCGTCAGAGTGTCCACGCCGAGCACCCCCTCCCTAAGGGTGTACTCGGGGTCTCCGGTGTTTGCATGTCTTGGCCTCTTTTGGCAAAATCTTGCGAGTCGATACCTGGGGGCGGGGTTCTGCCGAGGCGGCGGCGTTGCCTCCGCAGCGAGCGAGAAGCGAAATGCACAAGGCAGGGGCACGTGGAAGGAAGTCGACTCTAGGGCCCCCCCAGTCTAATTTATGGGTTCAGGGTTTGGATATAGAGCTTACTAAGGGTCTGCTCAGGGGGTAGAGGGCTCTCTGCAAGGTTTTTACGGGCTTCGATTCCTCCAAGATGTCCCGGGGGCGCTCTGAGGTCAGCGCGGGCGCCTCCGGCAAGGCCAAGCTGAGGACCCCCGCGCAGAGTTGGGTTTGTGGGTTTCTACAATCTTACAACCCAAAAGGAGCGCCTTTTCTGCAGATATAGATGCTACAATTCTACTTACACACCCTAAACTTTGTTTTGCGCAGCTTCTGTTTTATGAAAGGGTCGAAGAAGGTAGAAGATGTTGAGATGCTGTTCACATGGTGCTTGGAAACTAAATGTGGGTTCCGGTCAGTAGAATGGGTCTTGATCATATGTGAGGCTGAGACCTTGGCCTGCACGGAGTAGGTCTGCCGGGCGAGTTTTCAAGACTTGAGGTGGCTCTTGGGGCAGCTGTTCAGGGCCCACAGCTTCATGCCGATCACGCAAGTGCACCTTGCGTAAAGCATCCTAAGCCCTGAATCCCGAGCCTCCCCCCCGAGTCATCCTAAGACCTTCGGCCGAAGGCCTCGGCGGCTGGGCGCCATCGCCCCCGCGTTGAACGGTGGCCCGGGCTCCGGAGCACCAGGCGCTGGGGGGGTTGGGGGGGGAAGTCTGGGGTTTGCTGTACTGACATCGTGCAAGTTCCAAAGAAGCTCACCCCCTGCAGCGGTCCCAGCGGTGTCTCCCCCTCTTAGAAGCACCACTTTTCTTTGAGCAGATCGCTCTCTCTGGCATTCCGCCGTCGGGCGAGCCGAGCGGGCACCCTCCCCTTGCGCCCTTGGATGGGTTCTTTTTGCGTGCCTCGCTTCGGACGTTTTCTGCATTCTTTTCATCAACAAGGGCGGTGATCCTCACTCTCGCCGCAGTCCCAGTCCTGCGCGGAGTGTGTGGTCTTCCGGAAAGTGCTGTGTGTGCTCCTATCGGGTGCTCTTGGCAGCCGCCTTGCACACCTTTGCGAAATATTCCTTTGCGGAAACAGCGGCCCATTTTGGGGGGGAGACAGGAGGACTGTTTTGCATCTCTTTCGGTGGCTGCTCACTGCTCAGAGGGGGAGAATAAGGAAAAGGGGTGGCTTGCGAGTGAATTGGGGGGGCCCCTCAGCTCAGCTGCCCTTGGAGTTGATTCTTTAAAAGAGAGAGAGAGAGAGAGAGAGAGAGAGAGAGAGAGAGAGAGAGAGGGGGAGAGAAAGAAAGAAAGAAAGGAAGGAAGGAAGGAAGAAAGAAAGAAAGGAAGAGAGAGAGAGAGAGAGAGAGAGAGAAAGAAAGAAAGAAAGAAAGAAAGAAAGAAAGAAAGAAAGAAAGAAAGAAAGAAAGAAAGAGATAGAAATAGAGAGAGAGATAGATAGCGAGACAAGCCCCTCCCCCGCCCTTAAAGAGGCAAAACACTCACGCGCACCATCACACACCTTGGGGGTTTCTCTCAGCTTTTTCCAAGAGGCACCTCTGCACACCTCCGCCTTAGTTTCATGTTCGTGATGCGCGTCACCTGAAGGAGGCGGCTCCGTGAGAGATAGCGCCAAAGGGGCCGCAGTGGTCCTGCAGGCACTGCCAGGGTCTGCTTTCGCATAGGCGTCGCAGGCGTGATCAGGGAAGAGCTCATGTTCAAGAATGGAGTTCCCTGCGAGTTCGGCCAAACACCCTGCGACTACAAAAGAGGGAGTTCTTTGATCGTCCATCCCCCCAAGCGGGAGAAGTCGAACTAGAGGCACGACCTCGCAAAAGCCCCTCGCATGAATTCTCGTGAAGCGACAGGAGCAGTGGCGACGCGTCCAGCCAAAGTCGGAGCCGGACGAGTTTCGGGTCACCATACGCCAGGGGCACCCGGAGACTTGCAGAGACCTTTCCTGAGGCAACAAAACCTGATACTCCTTAAGCCCCCATTAACGGTTACAGGTTTAATAGCTTTGGTCCGCAAGCTTCGAAGAGATTAGGGCTCCAGACCTCTAGCGAGTGGTCCACCACGAATTTTGAAACTTCAACACCTGCAGACAGAGTAAACTCAACACCTTCAGAACCCCTAGATGCTCATGAGCAGCATGAGAAACGTATGCCGCCTTTTGACAAAATCCGTGCGCAACCAAGGGATGCCCTGCCCTAGCATCAGAATCCAAATCTGCTCCCACCCGCATCAGCTCTCAGCAAAAACACTCAGATCCGAAGACCCACAGAAACACCCTGAGGTGTGATCCCCATCCTTATCGCCCATGGGTCGTGGTGCTCAGAAGGGGCAGCCGCCAGTGTTTCTGCTTTTTCTGGGCTTTATTGCTTTTGGGGAATCTGCCGCGAAACTCCCATCAGGTGGACTTCAAACTGCCAGGTGTGGCATTGAAACGGTGCCGGGAGACCCCCCAAAAATGCATTTGGAGCGGAACAGCAGGCACCCCTTGTGTTGAGGATTAGTTCCCTGGGCTCCTGGCGCTAGAGAAGTCAAAAGGGGTGTCTTCTGGAGGTTTTGTGCAGACGTTGCGAGCTGAAGAGGGCTCTCATTGGCTTTCAGGGTTTTCTTGGGACGAATCAGATTGTAGTTTGAAAGCTTTGGACGCTTTTGAAACCATATTTGCGCATCAATTGTTCAAGCCCTCTCTTCCTCTTCGAGGATTTGGTCCTCCCTCATCGTGGCGCTGCATCTTCTGACCGGATGGCGCATGCGCATGACTCAGCCGAACTCAGCCTTTTGAGCTTCTGGAGGCAGAACACGTGGTGTGAGGGCTCATACCCTGCATCACCTGCCACCTGCATTATACAATTTATGCACGGTGAGCGTAGCTTCTGTCGAGTTTTCAATCGGGTTTGTGGTGCTTAGGGTTGGGCCTTAGAGTTCAGGGCTTAGGGCGGCCGACCGAGGAACAACCCCTCGATCATCCACCCGCTCTTGGTCGGAGCGGGCGCTGGGGCATTCGAGTTCAGCCGGTACTCATTTCGGCCAACAAAGTGCTGACGAACCCTGAGCCCACAAACCAAGACGTCCACCCCCCTCAAACAAAACTGCCTCTACGGCCCCTGCAGGCCCTCACTGCAAGTGCGCCGACCCCCTCCAAATTTCTTCGCCCCTGTAGACCCGAGACCCCCAACCTATGTTGAACTGCAATTTGTTCATCATCAATAGATATCAATAGCAAAATCCCCCCATGAACCAAAGCCTGTTAGAACCCCTAAGAGTGCCCCAGAGAGGCCTTCCAACTGTTCAACTCTCTGAAACCTGGGGCAAACAAGCGCCCCAGAACCCTAGAGACCCCAAAAAAAAGGAGGAGCCCCAAATGAACCGTATGAACCTGCCCTTGGGGGGAGGAGTCTTGGGTTTGATCTTGGCCTTCCGCACCAACCAGGCGGGGGAGCTCTTCTCCGACATGGTTGTGTTTGAAGTTGCTCGTTTTTGTTTGCATGTTTTGTTGGGGGGAGGGTGGGTGGGTGCTTTGAGGGCGTTTGTGCTTCAGGGCTGGGGGGAAGCATTGGGGGGTGCTCTTGCGGGGTTGTTCCCTCCAAGAATCCGCCGTCGAACGCTTCGAGAATGCCATCCGAAGCTGAGCAGAGTTCAGAGCTTGGGGGGCTGCAGGGGGTTGAAAGTTTAGGGTTTGCATAGGGTGTCCGGGATTTGGAGGGTTTTGGGGGTAGAGGGTTCAAAGTTCGGGAGCTGGGGATTCGCGTAGCATGTCGCTCGCGATTGGATGCCGAGTGGCAAGTGTCACTGGAGGCAGGACCGGAAGTGTGTGAAAGTCTTGGGAAGCAGAGCAAGGCTCTGGCGGTCGGCACGGGGAAGGGTCGTAGGCTCCTCCGGGTGCGTTCTGGACAGCGCGGCCGCGCTTGGGAAGCCTGGGTTGGATAGCGGCGATGTGCTGATATGTGCTGGCCTAAGAGGCCTGGGAGGTGGGCATGCTGCAGCGTTCGGGTTCGTGGCGCCCATGATTCTTTTTCTGCTGCAATCCTCGGTGGTGAGCCAAAGAGTCCTAACAACTCCCCCCAAAACAGAGCCCCCTTTCTTTCCCGCTCTTGCAGAACAGAGAGGGTTTTGAAGGAGAACTTGCGGGGAGTTTCTTTGTTGCGGGGCTGGAGGCCTACGAGCGGCACTGGAGCTGCGCAAAGCAGCTGACGGAGATGCAGCGCGTCCTCCAGACCATGCTCAGGCCAGGCCGAGAGAGACCTCCCCGCCCTCGTCCTTCCTTACCCTTTCTTGCTCTTCTTCTTCTTCTTCCTTTCTCTGCTTCTCCCCCTTTTTTTCTGAAGACTCTCTCTCTCTCCCTCCGTTCCTTGCTCTTCCTCTTCCTCTCTTTGGGAGTGAGAGGTACGCGGCCCACCTGTCCCGAGACGACTGGGCCGGGGCACCCACCCAGAGCGCGCTGGGGGATGGAGAGTTCGGAGAGCGTTCGGATGTGTACTAGGAACACATCCGCTCGAAAAAACATCTCGGAAAAGGTGCCTGTCAAGACTTATGCAAGGAGATCTACTCCTGCATCGTGCGGCACCTCATCGCCTTTCCCATCGCCCTGAAGCAGCACCTCAAGCGGAGCCCGGCGCTTTGTGAGAAGAGGGAGGCCAAGGCCAAGGCCAGAGGGAGGCCAAGGCCAGAGGGAGAGGCGGAAGGGAGGAGGCCCCAAAGAACACCGTTCGAGAGAGAGAGAGAGAGATCTCTCTTCCTATTGGCGTTTGTGTTCATAGCTCTTTTTTCATTCGCTTCTTGTTTGTTGTCTTTTGCTGTGCGGGGATGCCTCAGAGTATCGACAAAGAAGGTTCAGGGTCCAAGACGTTCAAGAGGCCCCTCGGGCCGGCTGTTCCTTTTTTGAGGGGGGGCGTCTTCGGCGGCAAAGTTGTTTCCTCCTTGGTCTTTTCTAACACTCCAAGGCCGCGATCCAGAGGAGTACTCGAGAGTCCTGGAGCCCCCGCCTCAGAGAACTCTTCAGAGAGGAGAAGGGCCCCCGAAGCCTCTCAAACTCTCTCTCTCTCTCTCTCTCTCTCTCTCTCTCTCTCTCTCTCTGTCTCTTCCTCTTCAATGTACAGCTCCTCTGAAGCAGAGACCCCCTGAAAAGACGACCACTTAAGAGGTATTCCGAGCTCGATGGCATCGGCCGAACGGGGCGCCCGCACACCCTGCTGCGCCTGGGCTGTTTGGAAGCGTCCTGATTTCTGCTGGGGAAGATTCAGAGGGCTCTCTCAACTTAAGAGCTTTGGAAGGTCACGAAAGCGAGCTCCTCGGAGCTCGCGAGAGTTGTCGTTTACAACTTTTCTCTCGAGTGTTCAGGTGGGTCAACAATCGACCCCGGGCCTTAACTGGTGTGAAAATCAAGTAGTTCATGGGCTGCACCGCCCCTTGCTGACTCTCCAATCTTTGCCTGCCCCCCCATTAAGGGTTGCCTGATTTTGGAGTGCGGCCCCCCACCTCCCCCCGAGGTGCCCTTCTCCAAGTGTCAAGACTACCTTGTCGTGATGCCAGAGTATTCATGTTCATGATCGCGGGTGTGCTCCACTTCCCTCTGCCATGTAGATGATCATGTTATTGACCATGTGTGGAGTGGCCCACACATCATCAAAAAGTACTCCCTGTTATCTCTAGCCGCTGTGCACGTGTGCCCATCACCGCTGTGCCCGCGCACTGCGCTTTTCCCTTGCTAGTCCGTTCGGCCAGATCTCAAGTTTGGTGCCTAAACCCTGCAGCATGAATTGGCCTGCTCAACAAGTACCACTTCTTGGGTCCAAGGGTTCCGGGCATTCTTAGCTCCTTATGACTGCCTGGACCCTCGCAACCCAGGCTCTCCAGCTTGTCCATGCTGATCCGGCGCGCGCCGAAGTAGGGCAAAGCACGCTGTGATTGGGGGGAAGAACTTTGCTTGAAGGGCGCGTGCGCACTAAACCCTCGGCCCAGGTGATGTATTCAGAGGGGTAAACGGGGGCTTTCAGGGTTTTGGAGTTCGGGCTTTTGTCATTTTAGGCTGGTTTTCGAGGTGCCAATCCATGCATTTGTTCCACATTCCTCGGGCCATCCTGCCAAACCCCTTCGATCTGCGAAGTCTGTGCCCCAGGCCCCTGCGCCATCGCGACGATGGGCTGGGCAAGAGCCTCGCGCTCTGGAATCAGATGGACACTTAGCCCTGAAATCGGAATCACCCCTCCGGACATCCCGAAAGTTGAGTGGTTAATCACTGGCCCCGGACTCTCCCTTGCGCACTTCCCTTAGGCTTCGTCCTTGTGAGCCTTGCCTGGCTTGAAAGAATGTTATCACAGCATCTTCGAAGAGGAGCTGGAATGCCCCCATATGACTTTAAACCCAAAAAACCGCTCGCGGCCCCAAGCTGCCCTTTTTCCCGGAGTCTTCTCGTCTTATTTTGCTGGTGGTTCCCCGGGAAGCCCCTATGAAAACGGGTGTCCCCCAACTCCAACTCCCACAGGACACCTGCATCAGCCAGTTGCAGAGCATCTCCTGCAATCTGGACCTCGTCGTGCCGTGCCAAGAAGCACCCTTTTAGAAACGACTTATTCTGCCCACTTCAACACCCAGAATGCCTTCAAAGTTAACGCGTTAGAGGTGCAAGTACCTCTGCCGGCCAGCTACACCATCCACGCAGATCGCTTCATCCGTCTTTGGGTGCGGCTCTTGGGTGGGACTTGGTTGAGGCTTTGCGGCCCTTTCCCCAAACCCTAACCAGGTGTCAGGGTGCCTGAGACCGCTTAGCATGAGCCCGGATCCCATCGGCCCACGGAACAACAAGCAAGAAACCCTATCGAGGCCCCGAAGCTCCCCCCCTTCCCTTCCCCCCCCCTCATCATAATCTAACTCTGGATGCATCACTTCCCCCATGGCCCCAGAGGTCGGAACTCTTCCATTCGTTCTGCTCGATGTCATGAGACCGGCAGGGGCACCCGGTGAGGAGTCAGTGCTTGGACCGGCAGTGACGTTGAGCCGAGCATGTTGGGATTGCCAGGCTGTGCACTTTTTCTTGAGGAAGTTGTTGGCCGTTTTGGGAGAATTGCCGGGCACTGGCCGTTCCGAATAAATTTTCGTTTTCCCTCACAAGAACTCCCACTGAAGAGCCCTCCTGGAGTCCTCAGCCCTTACTTCAACTTTGTGCATCAACCTGTTTGGGGGATGAGGCGTTTAGGGTTTGTCGAGTTTAGGGTTTAGGGTTTAGGGAGCTTAGGCCCCCCTTTGGACCTTCTTCCCCCTAGCTCCCGAGGGCCTTGTGGTGCCCTCCGTGCTGCTGGTCGCCTGGGCTCTGTACTACACTGAGGTCCGGGCACGTCTCTTCTTGCAGATCTTTGATGTGTGTGCGCGTGGTAGAGGCCTCATGTAGAGACTTGGCTTGGGCCTCTTTCCGCTGAAGTTTCTAACCTCCGGAAGATGTTTGTTCGCGGTTCTGGTTTTCGTCTCTTGGCCATGGCGCAGGAGCTGGCGGAGATCATGGAAGAGCCCTTTGGCGACGACGCCTCAGGCACCCTACAGCGGCCACATCAGCCGGCGTTTTGTGCATAGGGAAGACTCAAACCATCTACCCGAAGCCGGGCATAAAACCAGCGCTAAACCGTGGCAGGCAAGCCGGAGACCATCAAACTGGATGTCTTCTGCAACTCGCTGGCAAAGAGAGTCGCGGCAGGTTCCGACAGCACAACCACCTCTACACATGGCAACGCAACCACTCCAAACCACACAAAAGCCTAAAACCCATCCGCCCAAATACCTGCTTGGAAACAGGCCCCCGTGTATCCCATGGTAGTCGTGGATCGGGTTCAGTTTCCGAGTCAAGCAATACCGACTTAGGGTTAACAGTGTTCGGGGCCCTAAACAACCCAAACCACATACCCAAAAGCCCTCTACAGTACTTAAGCACTCGAAGCTGTCCAAAGCCCCTTTATCGACCCTTTTGCTCTGTCCAACTCGGCTCCTTGTGTTCCCACTGAGCTTTTCGCGGGACAGGATTTTCCCTTTCCGAGGCTTCTTTCACTGGTGTTTCTAAAGAAGCACGGGCCCCATAAACCCTCTAAAACCCTACCGAGGCCGGCGCATCATCTTCGCCCTGAAGCAGCAGGTCTGGGCGCAGGCGCGGAGACTGATTTTTCTTAGAATTGAGAAACTTCGGGGGGAGGGGCCCTTGGCTTTTCTCTCGCTGTCCTTTCCTGTCCGGTTTGTGTTCTCAGCTAGGGTGTGAGGGCGGCGTTAAGGCTTCATCATGTCAGCGAGATTGGCGTAGATTGTACGTATAGAGATTGCGTGGTTTTCAGGCCTTTAGGGTTTCAGATTTGATGCTTGCCGCTTTGGTGACAATCTGGCCAACAGCCTTGCGGCCAACAACTCTCCCTAAAGCTGTCAATGCCCTGAAGAGTAAGCCCCCCCAAATCCTGAAACCCTAAACCCTTCAGCCCAACATAAATCCTCAAACCCCTAAAGCCCCATAAGCCCTAAACCCCTATGCCCAGGAGACCCTTGACACCCGCGTGAACGGGGGAGATTGGGTCATCACGCCGGAAGACATTCCCTCAGCCGCTCTGGCGGCGATTTTGAGTTGGATCGTGTCCCCTTGGGCGGAAGCAACGGTTGTTTTTGGGTTAAAAGCTCTACGGTTTTGCGGGCTTCGGGATGGTGAGCCCACAAATATGGTTGGCAGTTTAAGGGGGGTATCTTCCGATTCACCCTTTACCTTTACGGCCCGCTTTAAGAGGGACTCTGACAGTGAGCTCATTTACTCGTTTAGCATTTTGTGTTTTCTGTCGGTGAGCAAGGATTGCTTGAGGCACCGTTGGTTTTGTTGAGCGCAGCTTCGAATTAGGTCGCGTCAGCCTCCCAACAGTCGACGCCCAAGGTGTCGAACATGAAAGTGGAGGAAGAGGAACTTGTGAACTTGCGGGACGCGCTGGACGTGGACTGAAAAGGGATCCGGAGAGTGTGCTTGCAGAAGATCCTTGGGGTCGCCCATGTGCCAAGAAAGTCCTGGCGGAAAGAGCCCCCCCTCCAGCTACACTCCTAAGCTGTTGCGAGCTGCCAGGTCTCAGAGAAGGGGCCGGGCAGGTTGGGTGCGTTCCACATTGGGCTTTGACTTACAGGTGCTTTCTCTTTAGCTGAGAAGTTCCCCCCAATGTGTTCCCCCCAACTGCTTCATGGCGTTGTCATGGGCTCAGCCTCGCGGTTTGCTGCAAAGCTGTTCCCTACACTCCGAGAAGAGAGCGAATCGGGGGCACAAGGCCCTCGGATACAGCGTGCATGTTAGACCTAGAGAGTTGTGGAGTGAGCCTCACTACGGAACACCCTGCCCCGAGACAGAGGCTCACGCGAACATAAGGACCCCTTGCAGTCTAGCCTTAGCCCACTCCGGCAATCTCTGGCAGCCTCTGGCATCTGTACAGCTTCTCTGAGAGGACCCCTCCTTAGCCTTTAGCCGCCTTAGCCTTGGATTCCGCTGGCGAGAGCTTGGGAGACCCAAAGTGACAAGCCGCCCAAGATCCAAAGAGCGAGGCCCCTGCGCCCGAAGCAAAAAAAAAGTACAACAAACAAAGCGCTCTTAGGTGGGGCTCGTCCTCCCCCTGCTCCACCCTGACCATGGCCATCCGGGGATTGTCCCACATGGGGGGAAGAAAGAACGGAGCCCGGACGGATATCCAAGGCAGTGGTCCCCTCCTTTGCGAGGCCAAAACAATTCTTCATTGCTTGGATACCCGGCATGGATCCGGCTCGCAAACCCTGGAAATTCTCACCCAAAAACTCTAGAAACGAAACCTGAGACCCTACGGCAAACCCTGCAATTTGACCCAAGCCCAGGCTAAAGAAACCATCCCCGAAACACCTTGACATTTACTACGTGCTGCAACATATCATCGGAGCCCCGTTCAGCAAGACTTCGGGGGAATGAAGCGGGGCGGAGGCATTCCGCACACACCGTTTTGTACGGCGCGACAGGGCAAGTCCCTCTGTCCGAAGCATTTGGCTCAGAAACCCGGGGACAGTTTGTGTACCTACTCCGCCATCAGCAGCCGGTCTGAAAGGCGTTTTCTGGCATCCTTCTGAGCCTTTTGCGGGTTCGGGGCGTTTGGGGGGTGCCTTCATGTCTGAGCTTTAGCATGAGATCCATGAGAAAGGCCTCTCGGGTTGCGCCGGCGGCCCTTTTCGGTGTGCTTCGAGGAGGGGCATAAGGAGGGGCTCCCCTCTCACAGATCTCTTATGATCTCTTCTTAAAAGCGCCGCACCCTCTCTCAACCCTCAACCCTCAATTGCAAGTCATCTCACCTCTCTCTCTCTGTTTAAACTGCGCCTCTCAAAGAAACACCACCGCGCCGCAGAGCCCAGGCGCCATGCCGATCCAGAAGGTGCACGCGCGCCAGATCTTCGACTCCCGCGGCAACCCCACCGTGGAGGCGCTGGGGGCCCCTCCCGGGATGGGCTATTGAAAAAAGTGCGTTGTTTAGTTGACTTGTTTGTTTTTTGCTTCTGCTTTGGTTTTGGTTCAGAGACCCCGCTCTCGACAAACCACAGCAGCTCAATAGCTTCAGCCAGTTGATGAAAAGTAGGCACCAAAACCAACACCCCCACACAGCCCCAAAAACACCCAGTAACCCATATACGCCATACATAAGCCCCTCGGCCCTGTCCAGAGTGTGTGTTATGATTTTTCTCGTTCTCGGCATTCTCGAAAAATGAACAGAGAGCGCGGGGACGGGGAGGTGGAGATCACCACAGAAGCCGGCGTCTTCCGCGCCGCCGTGCCCAGCGGTGCCTCCACCGGCGAGAACGAGGCGCGGCAACGAGAAAGAGAGAGAGAGAGAGAGAGCACTTTGTTGTTATAGGAAAGCAGGTCTCTTGCGAACATAAATGGTGTCTGGAAACGATAAGAAACAGTTTTTCTAGAGAGAGTTTTTGGGCTTCATTTTTGTGAGGTGGATCAGAGGAGTTGAGGGTTTGTTCCCCTGTTCCTTCACATTGAAGATCCGACCGCTCGAGCCCCAAACCCACACCCCATTGCCCGACAAACCCTACGCCCCAAAGGCCCTAAACCCCCAAGATGAAGCTGGCCGACCCTGAAACGCCTCTGGTCTTTTTCTTTTGCCTCCGCTTTTTCAGGCGTGCGAGCTGCGTGATGGCGGTAAGGACTACATGGGCAAAGGCCGCGCTGAGAAGACTTCGGGACTTCGTGGGGTCTTCCACCTTGTGGTTTGGAGCAGCCAAAGCGTTTAAGTTCGATCGGGGCATCAACCCTTCAAGATCCTTAAACCGAGTTTTCTGTGTGTGTGTGTTTGGTTCCCATCCATTCCAGTGACTCAGAGGCGTCGCGAAGGCAGTTGACAACGTGAAGTCCAAGATCGCCCCAGCCCTCATCGGAAAGGATCGGAATGCGCGGTTGTACACCGTCGAGTTTCGGGTACAGGAGGGCGCTGGGGCGTTGAGGTTTTAGGTTGTTTTTAGGGTTTAGGGGTTGGAGTGATGGAAGTAGAGCCGCAGAGCCCGGTCTATGGTTGAAAGTTGGGTTCCTAGAAAGGGCGGTTCTTGTATGGGTACAGGTACCTATAGTAATGTTTCAAACGTGAGATTAAGGTTTCCTCTTCTAAGGTGCTACGTACCTACATACTTGTCAACACTAAGGGCTTCCAACATGTAGCGCCAGAGTGACTATATCGAGCGAACTGCATAACGACGATCGTTGTTTTTTTGACACCTGTGTTCGCGAATTCATCAAATGCGAGCCCGTCGTAAATAGGACTTCTGGGCTCACTGGAGATATATGTACAATCAGCGACGTACTGCTTGCAAGCAACCTGTCCGACTCTCTCTCTCTCTCCTTCTCTCTTCGTTTCTCTCCTTCTCTATCTGTCTCTGCAAAAGACTCATCTGCCCTTTTCTTTCAGGACCCTGCCGACCAGCAGGGCATTGACAAGATCATGATCGACCTGGACCCCATTGCGCTGTCGGGTACACTCACCCTCTCAAACAACCCCAAAAGCAAACTCCCAGACCCTAGAAAGTCCTCCTGGCCCGAATGAATCCCTAAATGTAAGCCAGCTTAATGTGCGCGGCAACGCGTGTGCACAGACTGGATACCGGCAGAGGACGGCACGGAGAACAAGACCAATCTGGGAGCCAATGCCATCCTAGGCAGAGAGGGGGTTTTGGATGTTCTGAGTGGGGGGTCTGAGTAGATTCTTTTAAGGGTTCTGTTTAAAACCCCGAAAACTCTCAATGAGGCATCTGACTCCGTTGCGTGGCTTGAGATTTGCAAATTTTTCCCCTTTTTTTCTGCTTTATGAACGACGTGGAGTCCGAAAGGTCCGCGCGAAATTAGAAAAACTTAACCCCTCTGCATAAACCCCGGAAAGCCCAAAAACAAGAAAACCCAGGGGGCTGTTGTCGAGTGGGGCGGTGCTCCTCAGATTGACCTTTTCCTTAGCCTTCTCTCTGTCTTAAGAGGCGTCTCAATGGCCTGCTGCCGCGCTGGGGCGGCGCAGAAGGGCCTTCCCCTCTTCAAGCGCCTTGGGGGGAAGTAGTGCAACAAAGGGGGAAGGAGACAAAAGGGGATGAGGAGATGAAGTTTTGTTGCATCTGTTGACGTGTTGCAGTGTTGCAGAGCGATAGCGGTATCGCACGAAAGCCAAGCCCCAAACCCCCGAAAAGAATCACATTGATGATTGATGACTCGTGGAAGCCCGGTGCGCAGGCACATCAACGAGATCGCTGGCAAGCCGCTCATGTGCATGCCGGTGCCGTGCTTCAACGTGCCTTGACATCCTTGACTTTCAGGGCCAGGGCTTGGGATTTCAAGGGGCTCCGAAGACCAAGCCCACAGCCTTACAGCTAAACCACCCCTTGAAGCTTCCAAGGGCAGAGAGCAGCCTCGGACGCTTTCGGGTCAAAAGGTCCGTCCTAAATACATGGGGAAGCCACAATAGTATAGAGCTTCTTATTTTTGATTTGAGTCAAGTGTACGCCTCCGTGACGAGGTCATCAACGGCGGCGTCCATGCAGGGAACTTCTTGGCCTTCCAGGAGTGCAGCGGAGGTTAGTCTAGAATCGGCATTTTGTGTGGGATGTGCGGTGGGAGGTGGGATGCTTAGACATAGTGATGCTTTTATGAAGGCCGGGGGGGGGGGGTGTTTAGAGTCTTGTACCTTCAGGCCTCTCGGTCCCAGGAAGCACAAAACAGGCCTCCTCAATGTCTTTCAGTGAGCTCTCTGGCCTGGGGTCGCAGTTGCCGAAGCTTTCCGAAACACGGCTGTGTGGAACGGGTGCCCAGCAGCTTTGCAAGGAGTTCTTTCTGATCCCGGTGGGCGCCAAGACCTTCGCCGAGGAGAGCCCAGATCGAGCCCAACTCCAAAAAAGGGGGCTCTCCCATCAAAAGCTGCTTCTCCTGCTGTTTCCCTAAGCTTCTGCGCCGCTCTTCGCGTTGGAGGCCATGAAGCTGGGCTCGGAGACCTACCACAACCTGAAGGGAATCATCAAGAAGAAGTACGGCACCGCGCTTATTTTCACGCAACAGGGGGGGAGCTTTTGTGCAAGCTTCCTCCCCTTCATGGGGAAGCCAAGGGAGGAGTTGAGCCCCTGAAGAAAAGCCCCTAGATCAGGGGGCAAGCCCTACAAACCTGGAAGCCCTCAAAAGCGCTAGGGCCCCTCCCCCCCCCTCTCCCCGCGGAGACCCCAACTAGTAAGATTGTCGAGAAAAGGAAACGCGTGAAACAACGAGACATAAATTTAACCGGCGTTTAGGGATACACTGAACTTCAGTGCCCGCCCATCAATAGGTGAGTCATGCGGCACCATGAGTCTGAACCCAAAGGCGTAGACATGATTCATGCCTTTCTTGCCCGAGTAATAGAAAGGAACAAGCGCAAAAACGTCCTATGTTTTTCCTAGCGTTTGCACTTTCAGAGCATTGTAGAAGTAAAAACACATCCCTTAGAGGTTTGTCGTGTGTCCCCCTCCCTTCGTGCTCGTAAGGTTTGGTGAGGCCCGAGAAGTTTGTTGCATGTCCCCTCCCTTCGTGCTCGTAGGGTGAGGGCCCCTGGAATTTCGGTCTGAAGCCCTAGAACCATAACGTGCTTGAAGGGCACAGCGTGCGAGGTTTGAAGGCTTCAGAGAGGCGTCTTGGTTGGTCCTTGTGTGTGCGAAAAGACTGAGTGTGTTGCTTTTTGCTTTTTGGGAACCGAGCGTACTCAAATAGCACCCAAGTTTTGGGGACCGACCGTGTGCTTTGCGGAACCGAGCGTGCCCAAGTTTTCGGGACCGAGCGTGTTCAACTAGCATCCTGCCTTTTCGGGGGCCGAGCGTACTCAAACAGCACCCAAGCTCTGGGATTCAGAACACTGTAGACAGAAGTAAAAACATACAGTATCCCTTAGAGGTTTGTGGTATGTCCCCTCCCTTTGTGCTCGAAGGGTTTGGTGAGGGCCCTAAAGGTTTGTCACACACGTACCCTCCCTTCGCGCTCGTAGGGTGACGAGTGTCGTCATGGAGCCAGTGACATGATAACTCTTTCACTTGGGCTAACAGTGAGTCCACACTTGGACGAGCCTAAACAACTCGCAAGTTCCACGCGTCTGTGAGTGCCTGCTTGTGTTGGGTTAGTGCATGCGTGGTTGCACGTGTTGATGTGCCGCTCTCTGCAAGATTGTGACATCACAGCTTGCGAGTAGAATCAAGTAGAGGAGGTAGTGCCCTTTTAGCATTTTGCTTTTCCCGCCCACCACGTCCCTGCAAAATGCGTCGGGCTGGTGCAGGGGGTGAAGGTAGTCCCTGCCCTAGGGCCCGCACTGGCGGCTGCAACCCCCTGGGCCGGGAGCTACATGTAGATACTGTAGGGCACTGTAGGGTAGATCCCTCTGAGACTCAAAGGATATTCCCCAGCGTCACCGAAGGAAAAGAAGTGGCACTGTGCTTCTTCTGTACCTGGTTGCGTCTGCACAGTCACGTTCAGTTTAGGCCATGTTAGTCTGGAGTGAAATCGTAAGCAACTAGCACCCCAGGTGCGCCCTGATAACCAAATAGCTCGCGCCATGGTGCGAGCTATTTGGTCGCAGGGGAAACATCCATGATATTTTGACACGTTAAAGCACAAGTTTTCAGGGCTGGTCGCAGGGGCATATTTACGAACCTCATAGAGCCACGATTCCGTTACCAGCACAGGGACAAACATCTCAATGTGCTTAAACCACCTCTTTCTTCGGGGAACGTGTTTTACTGGTCACAGCGGCATACTCACAACCCTCATAGAGCCACGATTACGTTACCATCACAATATTTGGTTGCATCGTAAGCAACTAGCACCCCATCTGCGCCTAGAAGACCAAATAGCTCGCACCAGAGCTGCCCCCGCTACCCCATGAAATGGCCAACTTGCAAGGAGAAGCTTGCCACGCGAGGCTCCGAGGCATGAAGGTTTTGGCTTCTTTGTAAACCTTTGTATTTCCCAAATGCCCGCAAAATCCACGCACGCTTTCTCGACGTTTTCCATGAGGCGCTTGTGTCTTTGGTTGCCAACAGTAAAGCCGGGCGTTAAAACACTCCAGGCGCGAGCTGTCTGGTCGCTGGCCCGAGCTATTTGAGCGTACTCAAACAGCATCCAAGTCTTGGGGACCAAGCGTGTTCAGCATCCTGCTTTTTTGGGACCGAGCGTACTCAAACAGCACCCAAGTTTTGGGGACCGAGCGTGTTCAACTAGCATCGTGCTTTTTGGGGACCGAACGTACTAGAATGGCACCCAAGTCCTGGGACCGCACTTTCAGAACGCTGTAGAAGTAAAGACACATCTCTTCGAGGTTTGTCGCATGTCCCCTCCCTTTGTGCTCGTAGGGTTTGATGAGGGCCCTAGATTTTTGTCGCACGTCCCCTCCGCGCTCGTCAATTGGCGTCGTAAGCAACTAGCACCCCTTCTGTGCCCTGATGACCAAATAGCTCGCGCCATGGCGCGAGCTATTTGGATTTGGTCGCAAGGGAAACATCCAAGGTGTTTCGACACGTCAAAACACGTTTCAGGGCTAGTTTTCTGCCCCTCAAAGCCTGTGCTGGTAGTGTAATCGTGGCCCTATAGCGCCTGCTTTTAAAAAAAGGGGTTCCAAAGCCTGTGCTGGTAACGCAATCGTGGCCCCATAATTCGCCTGCACTTTGAAACGGTTATATTCACCTCTAGGGCCCTCACCCTTCGAGCAAGACATGCGACACAACTCTAGGGCCCTCACCAAACCCTAGCACGAAGGGAGGGGGACACACGACAAACCTCTAAGGGATACGTTTTTACTTCTACAGTGTTCTGAAAGTGCAGACGTTCGGAAACATAGGATGTTTTTTGCGCTTGCACACCCTATGGAGCCACGATTACGTTACCAGCACACAGGGGGTAAGCATCTCTATTTACTTAAACCACCCTTTTTAGGGGCTGTGAAACCTCTTCGCGGAGCAAGGAGAGTCGGGTGAAAACCCTGCTTGCTCTGCGAAAAGGTTCTACACAAGCGCAAAAACATCCAATATTGTTCCTGAAGTTTGCACTTTCAGAACACTGTAGAAGTAAAAACATATCCCTTAGAGGTTTGTCGTATGTCCACTCCCTTCGTTCTCGTAAGGTTCGTAAGGGTCCTTGAAGTTTGTCGCACGTCCCCTTCCTTCGTGTTCGTAGGGCAGAGGTTAGGCCTGGAAAGCCCTAGAACCATAACGTGCTTGAAGGGCCCAGCGTGCGAGGCTTGAAGGCTTCGAAGAGGCGTCTTGGTTGGTCCTTGTGTGTGCGAAATGACTGAGCGTGAGCATACTCAAATGGCACCCAAGTTTTGGGGACCGACCGCGTGCTTTGCGGAACCGAGCGTACCCAAGTTTTCGGGACCGAGCGTGCTTGAAGGGCCCAGCGTGCGAGGCTTGAAGGCTTCAGAGAGGCGTCATCTTGGTTGCTCCTTGTGTATACGAAAAGACTGAGCGTGTTCAACTAGCATCCTGCTTCTTGGAGACCGAGCGTACTCAAATAGCACCCAAGTGTTCGCGACCGAGCGTGTTCAACTAGCATCCTGCTTTTGATTTGGGGCCGAGCGTATTCAACCAGCACCCAAGCATTGGGATTCAGAACGCTGTAGAAGTAAATTCACACATTATCCCTTAGAGTTTTGCCGCATGTCCCCTCCCTTTGTGCTCGTAGGGTTTGGTGACTCGCAGGGTGACGTCGGAAGCAACACCCCTTCTGCGCCCTGATGGCCCCCAAATCAGACACAAAGGCCGTGGGAGACCACGAACCCTAATCGCGTGACACCAATCTCGCCAAGCACGTGACACTTTTGTTTTCTGAGGAGAGGGTCCCAAACGGTTCCTGTTTGGGGGGAAAAACGCGCTCCCGTCTCCTCTAAAACCCAGGCTTGGACTCCACCGCCGTGGGCGACGAGGGCGGCTTCGCTCCGGCCGTGGCGGATCCCGAGGAGGCGCCCTCTGCTCTTTCGCCCCCTCTGCTCTTATGCCCCCGTCATCTTCTCTCATCTCCTCTCCTCTCATGTCCTTCTCTCTCTTCTCTCCTCTTATCTCCTCTCCTCTCCTCTTATCTCCTCGTCTTCTCTCCTCTTTGCTGCTCGGAGAGGGGGGGGGAGAGCGGACGGTCAGGGTGGCCTCAGAAGGTCTCAGAAAGTTTCGAAAGGGCTTCGGGGTTTGTTTACACGGGGGCTTCCATGGGCCTCGTGCATTCGGCAACACACCCGAAGCCAAAGTCTGGCCCTCCGCAGGGGTTGAAGTTGCTCCTGGAAGCCATCAGCCAGGCCCCTTTCGCGCCTTGCTTGCTGCGTTCCCTTCATGTTTGTTCTTGGGGGATTATGCTAAAGTTGCTGGATGTCATGTTTTGTTTGGCATTCCTCTTTTTCCGGCTTCAGTGCGTTTCGGATTCAGTTTTGACAACTTTGCAGGCCTAGCGATAAACGCTCCAAATTCCACGCCTCTTGTTGAGTGGCCTCACCTTTTGTCACGTGCCACCCCTTTCGAAACCCCTCAAAGGACTCAGACTGAGAGGTTTTTTTCCCCTGCCTTTGCCAGGCCGGCCACGAAGGTAAGATCCTGCTGGGGGCTTGAGCTTTGCGCAGGATGTCTGGCGGTTTTGGCAGGTATCGGGCCTTTGAGAATGTTCACCCCTAGAAGCCCCCTAAACTCCAAACCTTATGTTTTACGCGTGCTTTCGGTCCGCGGAAGAGGATCAGGGTCTGGGTGTGGAAAAGGCCGGCATCCGAGGTGGCGTGGAGGTTCAATGAATCCTGTGTCTTGTTCATCAGATTCGTACTAACTTTCCCACCTTGAGATTGAATCCTTACAAGCCAACAGAGGTAATACGATGGGTGAAGAGAATAATATTAATGCGCCCTTATAAGTTCACGCATGAAGGGTGCATGAATATTATGAACGCAACAGAATCCGGGTGTTGGGCGGTTCGCCTGCTCATGCGCAGGCACAGCATACTCAAAACATGGGAGAGCAAAAGTGCGCACCGTTCGATGTCGTGTCGAGAAGAAAAAGAGAAGTCCCAAGTCCCCCCCCTCCCTCAAAAAAGAGACACCGAGGATTGGCTCCGACCCTGCCTCCTCGGAGTTCTGGAAGGGCGACGAGCAGAAGTACGCCCCTTCGGCTTAGCGAGTCTCTCATAGTCTCTCGTCTCTCTAAGTCTCTCTCTAAATCTCTCTCTTAGCTCTTCTTTATCAACTGACGCGACGCAAATTGTCTCTTCAGCCCCCATGAGAGCTGTTTTTCTGGGCGTCCGTTGGCTTCTGAGGACATGGATTTCAAGAGCACCAACCCCAAGCCGGAGAACAAGAAGACCCGGGAGGAGATGGCCCGGGCCCCATCGGGCCATGGCTACAACACAGAACCGGGCTGTTTTGAACACAGTGTCGCCCCTTGTTTTTCATCATAATATTGTGCGTGGCTACCCCGAAACCCGAAGCCCTCAACCCTAACCCGCACTACTTAGACCCCTCACACCCCCCATAAACCGGAGGATTCTGGGGCGCTCTGAAAGGCCTTTCGGTGTTTCTCTTGGGTTTGAGAGGGCCTGCAGGTCAGGGTTGGGTCGTCCCTTCTCTCAGGCTTTCTTGTTTTGAGTAGGGGGTGCAAACATACCTCTCAGAGCGCGAGCGGAGTTTAGCTTCCGTGGATCTGCGAAGCTTGTGCGACGGCTGAGATCCTGAAAATGCGAAGGCAAGGAGAGGGAACTTTGGCGAGGAAGAACCAATTGGACAACCTACAAAAGACCAGAGAACAAAAGCACCGCAGCAGGAACGTAAATGTTTGCTGGACCACGCGTCAGATGCAGTTAGTCAGCTCATGTGCCACATCCTGGGTGCAAATGCCGCGCCTACTACGCCTTCTTGCAGCTTCAAGCAAAAACGGGTTGGCGGGTGCTGGGGAGCCCGGTCCTGAGGGTGGTTCTGAGAAGTGTCAGGGCTCACTAAAATCAGTGTGGGGAAGGGTTGGGAACTTGGTACAAAGCAGTTTTGGTGCTCTGCAAATTCCTCAGGAATCCAGAGCATGTTTTCCAGGGCAAAGGCTGTGAGACCAAACGCTTTCAAAAGAAGGGCCTTGCAGGTGGGACCTGGCAGACTTCTAACATTAAAGTCAAGGCCATGAAGGCCATGAAGGCATTTGCAATGCCGTATGAACCTGCGTCCAGCTCTGCTCTCATGGCCTGAAAAGGCTCGAGGAGGAGCTTTCAGCTGTGCTGATATCTCAGAAACGGCTAGAGGAATAGTTGGTTAAACGGTTACACCACCGCTCATCCTTCAGCATGCCATGTTGTTTGTCCATTGCTCTTTCTATCTAACTGTGGATATACACACATACGTATGACTGTGTAAGTTATGTGTGTATGTTACATGCAGACACACAAACATAAACACATATATATATATATACACACCTAAATAAATACATAAATACAGAAATAAAAAAATAAATATAAAAATATATATGTATATATTCATATATTTTTATTTATTTATTTATTTATGTATTTATTTATGCGCACACACACACACACCTCGCACGATTCCTGTGCATTTTGTGTGTGTATCAGCTCTTGAGGTAGCCACCTACAAGCGCTTCTGCGACACCTACCCCATTGCGCTGCTGGAGGCACTCTCTTTTTTTGGCCCCTTGCTTTGAGGGGGGGAGATTTGACCGGGGGGGGGGGGGGGGAATTGGAAGAGCAACTCCAAGGCACGGGGGGAGTCGAGCTTCCTGAAAATGACCCTTACCCAAAAACAAGTGAACCTTCGCCAGGACCCCTTCGCCGAGGAGGACTTCGAGGGACACTCCCAGCTCACCGCGCTCGTGGGCGACAAGGCCTAAGCCCCCCAGTCACGAACCCGTTTTGCCAGGTTTTTTTGAGGGTTGTTGAGGCTTTGGTGAGCTTTGGGTGTAATTGATGGTTTAGGAGGAGGGCACATCTGCTCGGTGTGAAGCAAAGCCACGGCAGGTGGAAATTGTCGGCGACGACCTCTACTGCACGAATGTCAAGCGCGTGCAGATGGGCCGCTGGTTTGCATCCAGCTCCTTCTCTGGGGCAGTCCCCGGCGAAAACCAGACTTCGAGAATCCCCACCCTACAGCTACCTGATGCGGGGCCATCCTGGGAGCCCTCCAGGGATACTTGGCGGGATTCACCCTTCAGAGCGGGCCACGCGTGCTTCTCTGGGCGTGCATGAGGGATACTCGGCAGGCTTCTTTGTGGGCCCCACGGATACTCAGTGGGACTGCGAACGTCTCTTCGAGAGTTTAGAACAAACTCGCTTCAAGAAGCACTAGTTTTACTTTGGCTGCACGTCCTTTTGTGAATCGTCATTGGTTTTGCTGCGAATTGCAGTATCAACCTTTTTCGCTCCATTCGCTGTAGCTAATCTTGAGCTGAATGTCGTGAACCATCCTGTTGCTTTGCGTGCTTCATTCGACCTGGTTGCATTGTACGTTGGTTTTCTTCTTACCCAAATGAATTAATGCCAAACTTCGTTCTTACTTTGGCTCCTTCTTGAGAGTTCATGCGTTGAGATCGATCTTGCCTGAGTAACATTTTTTGCTGACTTTAAAAACTCTGAACCCATGGTTGTACTGTCAATCAAGCTTGCTTAAGCTTAACTTTTCACACCACCTTGAATTGATTGCTGTCGTTGAAAAACTCTAAAGGACTCGAGTGGAACTCTCAAACACTTATTTGAATCTTCGCAGTAGGATGCGGTGCTGGACCACAGCTTGCAGACGAAAACCCTGCTTTCACGGAAGTTGCTGTTCTTCAAGCACCCCAAGCATCCCATATTGCTACGCTGGTTTCCACAGTTCGCTGAATGCATTTCAACGGTACTCGATGACATACGAGAGCTGTTTTTCGATGTCGGTGGTAGTGGCCTCAGCATTCCACTTACACCGGAACTGAAGCAAAACAAAAGCCACCTAGAACCGTCAAAGCCTCGAAAAGCTTCCAAAAGGACTCAAGCAACCAATACCAGTAGACGATCGAAGCCTGCGCAAGGCTTGGACAAGAAGGCCACCAACGCCATGCTCCTGAAGGCCCCCCCCCCAGGGCCCCCGGGAGATTTCTCTGAGTTCTCAGCAACATCGGGATCAGGTGTGCGGGGCATGTTGGCATGTTGCGGCCTTTTGACCCTAAAGACCCCAACCTCTAAACCCCCGGGGCTAGAAGGCGCTCCTTGGGGTTTTAGGATTTGGGGGCACTGGCCGACAGCACCTCGAATTGAAAAGCCATGGAACACGGCTTGAACGACCAGGGAGCAACCACTCAACCCCACTGAGCCTCCCTCCTTTCCCGAAAGAAAAACGTACCTTCAAACCCTAAACACCCTGATATCGACGTGTTTTGGTCCAAAACCCACAAATCCCCTACTGGAGTTACTGGAGGTGAACCAGATCGGCAGCGTGTCCGAGTCCATCGCAGCCTGGAAGCTCTGCCGAGACAACAAGCGTCTCGGTGTCATAGCTGGTTCGCCTGGTGCTTGTATAGGAGTTCTTCAGGGTGTAGGGGGCTTCTGGAGGGTTGAGGGAGGGAGGGCTTCGGGTTGTTGTCGGCGCTTAGGTTGTTTTAAGCGCGGCTTGATAGTTTTTTCAGGCTTGAGGGTTTTTTTTTTTTTTTTGGGGGGGGGGGTTTCGGGCTCCCTTCTTGGGGTTGAAGAGGGAATATTTCTAGGCCTGCGGTGAAGGGGAATCCCGGGAGCCGTGGACCCGACAAAACGAGGTGAACTTTTCCGTAAGTTAAACAGGAACCCAAGAATGGGTGCAACCTATTCTACAGTATTTGATCTGATCAAAACCTGTTTCCAACCTTGCCATTCGGGAGAGATTCTGCAAAAAGACATGGAAACCCCTAAGCCATTATAATTGATGCTGCCCTTCAATTACCAGCCTGTGCTCGGAGCCTGGTGGATGGCCTGAAAGAGAGAAAGGGAGAGAGGCCCCCAAAAAAGAGTGGCTGGGGTCCAATTGCTGGGGCGACCCACCCCCCCCCCCTCTCTGGGTACTCTGAAATTCCCTCTGTCCCTCTCTCTCTGTCTCTGTCTCTGTCTCTCTCTCTCTCTCTCTTGCCCCATCTCTCTCCCTCTCTCTCTCTCGCTCTTTCTCGCCCCCTCTCTAAACACAAACCACATAAACCACACAAACCACACAAACCACACAAACCACAAATACGGCCTGTGGCCCAAGGATGTACTTCATACCCATTTGAATTTGCGAGGTGGGGAGTCTTCGTGTCGCATCGTTCCGGGGAGACCGAGGAGCGCTCCCGAGATTCAAACTGGGGCCCGCGTCCCCCCACTAACCCCCCACACTAAACTAAGCCCCTTGTTACAACCTTATGTAAAAGTCCTGTTTAGACCCAACATTCAAACCCCTTCAAGCCCTCAATGCTCTGAAGCTCAAAAGGCTTCCGGTTATTCAAGCCCTACACTGATGAGAGTTTTGCGGTTACCCCTGTGCTTGGTTCCCTTTTTTCACATATTCCGATATATAGCCCGCGATTAGCGATCACGCGATAGTCACGTGATCGCTAATCACGTTTAGAGGTAACCGGCGTGCAGGGTTACCGGGCCACACTCTTTAGCAAACCCCTCCTAACACAGGCTTCGGGGCTTGTAAGGCCCGCTCCGCGGAGCTGCTGGTTCCCCTGCGTTGACGTGGAGTCCATGCGTCCATACTCAAACTTTGGAAGGCCCTCCCCAGCGAATACGCAACCCAGCCCTCAAATGCCAGGTGTCTCCACTTGCCCACTTAGTCACTTACCCAGGCCCCACACTCCAAAGGCCCGAGCTCAAACCCATGAGAAGCGCGTTGTTGATATGCCGTAAGCCTTTCTTCCACTGGACAGAGGACACCTTCATTGCTGCCGGGCCCTCAGCGTTCTCAGATGCCACGCCTGCTTGCTAGCGCCCAACCACTCTCCCCGACGAAGCTCTATATATGGGAGTTTATAGGAGATTTCTGCCGCCGTTCCGCCGTTCTGCCGTTCGGCCGTTGGGCGCGGCACCCTGAAGTCTTGTGCAACAGATCTGGCATAGGTCAGCTTTTTGAAAGCAGGGGCCCGCTCTTGCCAGACTTCCCTTGATCCCAAGCAGCGAAAAGCTTGGATCGAGAATGCACTTAAGTGCTTCGCTCCTGAACAGCCCCTGAAAAACCCCCTCTCTCACAACTTTCCTGCTCTCTCTTAGCTTCTCCTCTCCTCTCCCCTCTCCTCTCCTCTCCCTTTTGATTGCTCTTACTGTTTGTCTCTCTCTCTCTCTCTTCTTTTTTTTGTTTAGCCATTTCTCCCTTTCTCCCTATCTTTCTTTCTTTCCGCGCACCTCTCCCTTGCGAGGACCTGACCGTGGGGCTCGGCACGGGGCACCTGAAGACGGGAGCGCCCTGCAGGAGAATTAGAACAGGGAAGAGGGAGAAGAGAGAGCAGAGGGGACAGAAGAGTCATATGTTCTCGCTTTGAGTCGGGATGGGCCTCTACAGAAAGAGCCTCTTTTCCTTCTACTAACAACAAGGAGCCAAGGAGTTCGACTTAGAGGGAGATGCTGGGCTGGGCTCACTCTCTGCACTCTCTGCACTCTCTGCACTCTCTGCACTCCCTGCACTCTCTGCACTCTCTGCCTCCTTCCGAGAAAAGTGACACGCGGAGCAGCTAGCTGAGAAACAGTCCTGAGAGAGCTATACAAGAAGGGACCATAGCCTACAGCGGGCTCAGCGGGGTGCAGCTCTTTGGGGTCATGGCGATGCGGGAGAGGCTTGTCTTGGTTGGGAAAGAAACTCCGACTTGACCACTTGTCTAGTCTGGGATTTTGCCCTACTACCGGGCCCCCCCCCCACCCTGAGGACCCATTTTTCTTCCTCCCCCCCCCCCCCCCAAAAGAAAATCCCCCCGAAATCCCCGAAGGAGCGAGCGCCTCGCCAAGTACAACCAGCTGCTTCGCATCGAGGAGGAGAGCGGGCCCCCCACCCCCCCCTGCGAGTCTGCCACCGACTGTATGATGTGCGTGATCTGCAGGTATTTATTTATAGAGATATCAATCGAACTCGAAATGGAGATTACGAGGCCGCGCCCTTAGAGATCTTCTTCTGAGAAGTCCTCTGGCCTTCTTCGCAAAAAAGTTTCATTCGATTTCTAAATTCGAAGGCCACACATCACAAAATCCTCTTCTGGGTGTTCATGAAATGTCAGCAGTAGTGATTAAACATAGACAGAATTGTGACATAAAGAAGCCACACCCTAAGATATCACCTTTTGAGCCTCATTCGTACTTACAACTACTTAGAATTCTAGATTTGAAGGCCACACCCTATGAAATCACCGTTGGGGGCCTGTCCATTAGATGTCAGTAGACATGTGTGTGTGATACAGCCACACCCTAAGAAATCCTCATCGGGGCTTCGTTCGTAACTAAACCTAAGCAACAATTATATACGTTCAGAGGCCACGCCCTTCTAAGCCTCATTCGTAACTAAATCCACTTAGAATTCTATATTCCGCCACACCCATATGAAATCCTCCTCTGGCCGCGATTCGCAGTGAAGTTTACTTCGAACTTTGCATTTTCGACCCACAGCGTGTGAAATCCTCGTCTGGGCTTCGTTTGCAACTTTGGGTTTGAAATCAAGGGGCCACACCCCTAGCCCTAACACGTCCTGTTCTAAGCCTCGCTCACAATCAAATCGAATGAGAAATTTGAATTGCAATCGCACCCTGAGAAAACCACCCCGAGAAATGATCATCCGGGCTTCGTTGGTAATTGAATTCAATTCGATTGTACATTCACCCCAAGACGTCATGTCTAAGCCTACAAAATGTTGGATCCAGACTTCATGGCTTTGAACTTTTGGATTTGTGGATTTGATTATTGCAGAAAAAGCGTTTCTCGCATAAGATTGTGCTTTTATCAGCTTTTCCTAGGCAAATCACACAGTGTTCACTAAATGGCAATGTAGTACGGTTTTTCGGATGCGTTTTGAGGTGGGGAAGTGTAGAACATGCAAAGCACAAGCGCTTTCTTTTTTGCCCCCCCCCCCCCCCCCACCCCCCCACCCCCAATGGTCCCCCGCCCCCTGTGGTGTGGTTGTGGGTTGGTTTTAGGGTTTAGGGTTTAGGGTTTCAGGGTTTAGGGTTTTAGGGGGTTTAGGGGATTAGGGGTTTAGGGGATTAGGGGTTTTAGGGGTTTAGGGGTTTAGGGGTTTAGGGGTTTAGGGGTCTAGGGTTTAGGGTTTCAGGTTTAGGGTTCCCCCCCCCCTTTGTGTGGTTGTGGGTTGGTTTTAGGGTTTAAGGTTTTAGGGTTTTAGAGTTTAGGGTTTAGGATTTGCGGTTTAGGTTTTGGGGGGTTGGGGGGGGGGCATACCATGGGGGAGGGGGGTGGCGAACCGAGAACCGGGATCATGTAGTGTTTATATGGTCACGCCCCCCCCCACCCCCCCCCACCCCCAGGACCACACCTTGTATCTATATATCCAAGCATATATGACCGACACCCTCTTTCAAACTCCGCATTTAATGCTATCCTTTTGGAGCTTGCCCCTTGTGTTTTTCGGGAAGGAGTCCTCGCTCCCCTACTGCGGATCTCACTTCCGGGCCCCCTGGGCCATGGCTTCTGGGGGCTACGCCTAAGCTCTGAGCGCGCTCTTTCTGAGACTTGTCCGGAAACAGCGTGGGAGTCGCATGCTTAGAAGCCGGCTTTAGTAGCTTCAAGGGCAGAGGAAGGGGTCGCAACTCTTAGGCCATTAGGGGTATAGAAGTTGCGACTTTTAACTACAAGGTGGGAACAGAAAAAGAGCTGGGAGAAGTTAATGGGGTCGTTTTAAAGAGCCCTGGTGTTGGAACAGGATGCCCGGCTAAGCTGCCCGAAGTCCATCGAAGTCCATCATCAGGGTTTAGGGTTTAGGGTTTAGGGTTCAGGGTTTAGGGTTTAGGGTTTAGGGTTCCTTAAAACGCAAGTTGACAAGCAGACAAGTCCCTGCGAGCATTTCGACAATTGTTTGTGGACCGTTGTGCTCGAAGCTCGTGCCCCTCCTGCCGTTTAGATGCGTGGGCTCATTGACTCATGAATCTAGAATGCCCAGTGGTGCCCTTCTGAGTTTGCAGAGCTCTCTCCGGGGGCTACTTTTCTGTTAGAACTGCAGTTGGGCAGATGTGGGATGTACTCAGAACTTCATGTGGATGGGGGGGAATTTTGTGATGGCAACGTCGTCCATATGCGCCACCCATACGGCAGGAGAGCGGGCACTTGACACTTTTGGGATCACCGCAGATCGCAGAGGCGGACTGCACCAAGATCCAAATCGCTTTCCACATCCGCCTCCAAGCCACCACGGAGCCTCCAAGCCACCACGGAGCATCCATTCCGTCCCCTCAGATCCCGCTGCTCCACTCGTTTCAAGCTCTTGCAGGCACATTGCAGCACTGCGAAAGCCTCTCTCTCAAACGGAGTGCAGCGTGAGCCGCAGTTTCAGCCCGTGGTGAGGAAGCTTGCTACAGTAGCAGGTAGCAGGAGCATCGGTTCGGCCCAGGTCAGGTGGCAGAAAAAGGGACAAGTGAGTGCATACGCTGTGTAATTGGAAAAGGCACACTCGAGCACTCGTGCCCCCCAATTGCATCCCAGTCCTTGGAATCCCGAACGTGCCCCAATCGTTTCGCTCCCCGTGAGAGGAGCATGGGTGGCAAGGTCTAAGGAGAGCTCTCAGTCTTCATGGCTGCAGTCTGCCGCACGGATCCCCGCGTCGCAAAATGGGTTTTACTTTTTGTGTACGAAGGCACCTTGCATGTACGATTTGATGAATGCCGCGATGGTTCATGGCACAAGTTGCATAGAACCTCCCTTTCCCCGATCCGATCTCCCCAAATTTAAAGTTCCGACCCTGGGGTCTCCATGAATGCGAAAAGGATTTATGATCCGTAGGCCTTCGTGCTGTTGCAGTACAGGGCTATCTCGTTGCATACGACCCAGCTGCCGCTTTGGTACAGGGTGGCTATCTCTCTCTATATATATATATATATATATATATATATGTGGCTGAGTTCCAGCAGCAAGCAGGTCTCAAGACGGTGTCACGCCGTTAGGGGCCGCCACTCCTCCACTTTGATCCCTCAAAAACACATTATTAGGGGAAGATTTAATAGCTACATGGGTACCGAAGCCCTCACTCCTCCACCTTCATTCTTAGTGGAAAACACATTAAGGGGAGATGAATTGTTTAAGACTAAGACTCATATTGAATTAATCTTCCCTGAACCTCGAGGTGAAGCGAGCAGGAAACCTTGACCCTTCAGGAGCCTGGATAAACACCCTCTCATATAATATAATATATATATATATATATATAATATAATATATATATAATATAATATATATATATATAATATATATATATATAATATTGAAAACCAGAGAATCACCAAAAGCACAAGCCCAAACGAAATCCGCTGGGAACCCAGGAAGGCCACGGGCCACCATCCAACTATAGGACCTTCTCAAAGGACATCTCCTCTTATATGGGGGGGGGAAGCTCCCACCAGAGAGCCAGGTGGGGAAGCGCCGGACACCCATGCCACCAAGAACTTCTCCGGAAGTCCACAGGCTACCCACAGCGCATAAAGTTTCCCCTGCAAGTAAACCGGCCATGTGAAACACCATGGGCCCCAAGAGCAACAGGGGAAAGAGAAGGAGCAACGCCGAACGAGCAAGTGAACACTCCGCGGCCACCAAGAGACCAAATTCTAAGCTAAATCACGTGGGTTTTTGGTTTGATTCGGGAGTAGGGTTTATGGGGTTTTGGTACGGCTCCGGCGGCAGCAATGGGTTGACAGCCCCTTTCCCGAGCACCGACATCAACAGGGAGACTGAGCACAGGGGGAAGTTGCGCAGCCTGTGGACCTAAACCCTAGGATTAGGGCCCTGGCAGCACTATAAGACCTAGAGGCCCTGTTCAGCCCTCAGACCTTAACGCTGGCCCCTTGCACCGACACGTCAGAAGCAAACCTTGAAGCAACTGCGTTTGAACCTCAGGGCGGCTTGGGGTTTTTGGTCGCTGCTGGCCAGCTTGGTTTAGGGCTTATCGTTCGGGTACTTCACGGCTCTTTGTTCCTGTTTCGGCTTGCAGGGCGAAGACTCTGCAGCTTGCGATCTTCAAGCACATAGCCAACCCAAAGTTCTACACATTTCAATACAAACCCCACCCACTTCCTAAATTGAAACCCTGCACGCTAAACCCTGAACCTGTAAATCAAGTCCCTAAGCCCAAAGTCCGCAGCAGCAGCCTTAGCCGGGGCGTTGTCTTCGAAAGAACGATGCGGGCCTGAGACGGCGCTGCCTGGCTGAATTTAAAGGCGTTGCCCTCAACCCGAAACCCTAGGGACCCTGAACCCTAAACCCTAACCCTGAACCCCGAACCCTGAACCCTATAAGGGGTTCATTTGTGGTCACGTGCTCTCCTGATAGATGCAGCATATACCTTTTCATGCGCAGTATAGTAAAAGTATACAGGATGTATATGTAGTATGCCTACCAGGTTGCAAGGCTTTGTTGTTGACAGTTCCATCATCCAATGGCGTCCGCCGCCTCATGCTTGCCCGGCTTGCCCATGCTGATGCAAGGCTCGAAGCGGCAGCATGCCGCGGCGCGCTCGTCCTGAGCTGGCGCCAGGAAGAGGAGGATCAGCAGGACGCCAACAAGAGAGACAAGAAACGCAAGAAGCGCCGGGTTGCGGGGCCTCTGCCAAGGGTCCTGGTCCCTTCCCTTGGCAAAGAAGCATGTGAGGAGCTGGCCAGCCGTCTCTTCCAGGGCCTTGTTGAACCCTGCATGCGGCGGTGGCTGGAAGCGAGGGGTCTGTCAGATTGCTTTGATTATGCAGGCACTGTCAGAAAGGAGCACGGCGAAGAACTTAGGATCTGGCACAAGTACAACTTTCGGCCAACACAGGCCGATTTCCGAGACTGGGATGTGGCCTTCCAAGGCACTTGGTGGTACTCGCTCTGGCTTGTTGCTGCCACTGGTGTAGTTCTGGCTTCGCATGACCGTGAGCTGGGCCACGACTTCAACAGCTGTACAGGTGTCTTTTGCTCACCTTCCTTTGAAGTTGCCGAGCAGTATGCGAGACCAGGCAAACCTTTTCCTGACAAACTGTACCACCGCCTGGTCTATGAGCTCTGGATTGAGCCCGGCCAGCGCAAGAAGCGCAAGCACGGCAACACCGGAACACAGTATATTCTGCAAGAAGAGAGCGTGAGGCTTAAGGCAGTGTGCGTGAGGATCGATGCCCCGCCGAAAGAATTCGTTGAAGGCTGGAGCCTTTGGAAACCATTCTTGGAGGCGAAGCCAAAAGGCGCTTCTGAGCCGGGGCCTGTGGATATCAGCGACCTGCCGTCCATTGAAAGCTTCACTGAAAGCTTCATTGATGGCTTTCGCACGCAAGAGGCAATCGCAGCTCCCGATGTTGAGGAAATCTCCTCAGGAGCTGACGCTGAGACCGAACCGGAGGCCGAGAGCAGCGACGCCAGCTCTGACGTTGAGGTTATCGAGCCGATCGAGGTGGTCCAGGCCAAGCCCAAGACGCCTCGGCAGAAGGCCATGCCGAAGCCAAGGCGCCCAGTGCCCGACAGTGCCCCCAACATGCCCAATGTGCCGGACGAGCCAAGCCCAAGGACCGAAGGCAAAACCGAGGGCGGGACCGCAGCCAAGGAGATGAACTCTCCACGGCAAACGAGCAAGGTTGTCCGCGCTCCACTTGGGAGGCAAAGGCCTCCAAAGCGACGGGAACGGGAATTGTCGAAGCTCCCCCCATGGAGGGTCACCCTGCCATGCAGGACCCCGCCATGGAGGATCAAGCCTGCCGAACCTGCCGAACCTGCCAAACCCCCCAAATCTGCAACCCGAAGCCCACCGCCACTCACGGTGTATTCAGAAGGCTTCTACAGGAAAGACTCTGGACATCTCCTTGTGCGTACAGATTCTGAATGAGATGAAGTGCAATTGTGGCATCGGCGCGTAAGCGATGTTGGTTAGTGCCCAGAGCCAGTGCATGTTCGTGCTTGTTCGACGTTGCTCTTTGCAAGAGCCAAGGCCTCTCGCCTCTGGGTTGCAGACTCCGCGGCTCCTACAGCCCTGCCTGCGTGGAAAAATCAGCATTTTCCCAGATGTGCTCGCATGAGCTTCCCGACATGTGGGGTTGCTTTAGGGCTCTGTTTGTCGTGCCTTTGAGGCGAACCCCAGTACACAACCAGCAGTGGTGAATTCAACATAAAGTAGTTTTGCAGGAACTTGAGAGCACGCATGTCGCAGACATGCCTCGCCTTCGGCTAAATCCGAACTTGCCAGGGCGTAAAACAACCAGGCAAAATATGGCGCCCCGATACACTTCGAATTACCAGGCAATCAAACACTACACAGACACTCCCAAGAAACGGGCGGCCACGGCGTATTTCCCGATCTCTTCCAAGAAGAGTGTGCTGTAAACCCCGAGCCACATGGCATGATGGTTCTTAGTAGGGAACGATGGTGCCCTACATAATCCGGCAAACAATTATTTACAGGGATACAAGGTGCCTACTTCCCGAATTCCCCACTGAGAACGAGTTAGATGATCAGCAGCAGGCTGTATTTATCTCAACAGCTGGTGAAGTGAGTTCTGTGAGCATTGCTGGGGCAATGTGAGATGCCACCACCCCCCAACACGCCGACTTTCCCGCAAAAGTCTTAGTTGCAACAAAGTGGCAAAACACTTGGAAAACACAGCTGGCAAAGCACACAATCCTGTCTCGTACTGCCTCTGCCTCTGATGGCCCCGTGCGCGCTTTGCGCATGCAAGAAAAGCTCCCTCTGCTAGCGGAGGCCGCGGACCGAAAGGCAAGCTTTTCCGAGAGAGAGAGAGAGAGAGAGAGAGAAGAGAGAACAGTCGGTGTTTAGATTCCAAGCGCGAGCTTTTCAACAGGTGGCGATGCGATGCCATGCGTTGTGGTGACCATGCCAGGCCAAGTCGAGTGAGCAGCCTATAGAAAGATCTGAGATTCCCCCCCCAACAAGCCCGCAAAGAAACCAAAACCATCAGTGTGGGAGGCTCTTCGAACTTGGGCGTTTGACTTCATCGACCCTCCCCCCTCCAACTTCCCGCCCGCCCGCCGCGCACCTTCCTCTTTCAAGCACGACAACAATCCTAAATACTGATGGATTGTAAATCAGTTTCTTGTGCCGTTTTATGCGCGATTCCTCACCACAAGCTGCTAACAGACACCACCATCAAACATCACTCTACCATCTTTTTGAAATCCAGCGGTCCAGCGTGCTTTCTCATGCCGGCTTTGACCGCACAGTCCGTACAGTTGCTCCGTTCCTAGCACGCCACCACAAGCCATCCAAGCCTATATACCCAACAAGATGAACAACAACGGCCCCCGAACAGAACAAAGTGATGTGTATTCAAAGACTCAAAAGTCCAAAAGCAGCTAGGCATCACCCCTGCGTAGCCTTCCCCGCAGCCTTCCCTTCCTCCCAGGGAGGGGGGCAGAGGGGGGCAACGCCTTTCCCAGAGGTCCAAGCCCGGGTTCCTCGCTGCTCTCGCTGCCTTGCTGCTGGGCTCGGCCTGCAGTCGGAATCCTCAGAGATGGGCCTTTTTTCTTGAGACCTCCAACATCTAGGGCTCGCGCACTTTCTTTTTCTCAAGAGAGAGAGAGAGAGAGAGAGAGAGAGAGAGAGAGAGAGAGAGAGAGAGAGAGAGAGAGAGAGAGAGAGTGAAGAGATCCTCTTTAAAAGACTTGGACTCACAAGGCAATCTCTCCCTCCCCCCCCCCCCCCCCCCAAAAAAAAAGGAAGAATGGAGGGTTTTTCGTGAGCCCGCCCTGTTTGAAGCCCCTGTGTGTGCTGCGCCCAGGCCTCGCTGCCTGGCACCAGCCGGGGCCCTCAGCTTTCGAGACGCTAGACCTGTCTTGCTCATGGAAGCCAAGTACCCCAAGCCCTCAACTCTCCCTCTAAAACCCTCTAAAACCCCAAACAGGAGCCTAAACAGAGACGCGGTTCAGCCCTTTTTCGGACTTTTTTGGACTTTTCGGCGTCTTCCGGGGCCTTTTGGGATTTGGGAGGCGAACGCCTCCTTGTCTTGCAAGGAAGGAAGCCAGCTACCCGAAGCCCTCTCAACCCCCAGCTCCCTCGTCAAAAAACCCCCAAAACAGGAGCCTAGCACATGCCTTGCAGAGATCTCTCTGAGGCTCCGGCGGGGCCTCCACTTCGGGACTTGGAAGCCGAAGCTTCGAAGAGTTGGGTGCCGGGGAGGGGGGGGGGGGACGAGGATGAAAGCGATTTCGGGGGGGAAGGGAGTCTGTGGAAAGTTGCCCCCCGGAGTTTCTTGAGGGGCCTCTCTTGGCGGTCTTCGTCGAAATTGCAGGGGGGGGTGGGGGGCTTGTTGCCAATGTTACTCCCACGGCATCCGCAAACCTTGCTAGACTCTCTCGACTCTTTCGGCTCTTCACATGCGAGGCCAACCCCCGCGCCGAAGCAGGGGAGCAGCCAGCCCACCAGGACACGGGCAATGTGAGTGTCCTTGCAACGCAAATGACCGCGGCCAGAACAAAACTGAAGAGTCACAAAGCAAGTCCCAAAGCAGCGGAGACGCCTCCAAGCATCACAACTGCCTGCCTCGGGCAAGCTACATCCTAGAAGTCCTCAACATTGTGCCGGACACTCGAGTTGGGTGTTCAAAGACGCCAAATATCCTCCTCAAGAAATCCCAAAATCGTCTCAGGACACCCCTGGCGAGCCCGACCGCAGGGCCCAGGTGTCACTATCTGGGCGGTCAGATTTTGATTGGAATCGGGGGAGGGGAAAGATGTTGGGAAGGGAGTATGTCGTAAGTTGCCGGAGTTTCTTGAGGGGCCTCTCTTGGTGGTGTTAGACGTGGTGGTACACTGCAATCACACCTATGTCGCCTATGTCGACTGTTGTGGTGGTGTTCTTCGAAATTGCCTGCTTGCCTTGGGTAAGCTAACTCCAAATTGTGCCGGACACTGGCTTTGATGGTTTCAAACGCGGACAGGACGCCCCTGGCGAGCCCGACCGCGGGGCCCAGGTGTGACTTTCTGGGCATGGTGTGGGGGATTTTTGGGTTTGATTTTGGGCAGCGCAGCTTCGAAACTTCTAAACCCTTTGAAGCCTTGAAAGGCCTTGTACCAGATCCCCTCCCCCAAACTCCACTGTGAAGCCATGGCTCTTTATCGCGTACCACTTAAGACCACCACGCGAAGAATTTGAAGATCCCCTTGCAGTGCCCTTGCAGTGCCCTGAAGAGGTCGGAGAACCCGAAGGGCCCGCAGAGTGACAGCTGCCGCTGGGAAGAGACCGCCGGCTCCTGGGACTCCTCCTTCGAGATGCAAGTGCCTCTTGTGCCTCTTGTGCCTCTCCTCTTTTTTTTTGAGGGAGGTGAAAGAGGTCTCTTCTCTTGAGTTCGGGCTCTCTCCTCTTTGAGTGCTCCCTTTCAGTAGGGGGGGGAGAAGGGAAAGGGAGGGGGTTCTGTCATAGGGGAGCCAAGGAAAGGCCCAGCTCTATGTGGACCCAAGCATCATAAAGCGCCGCCTGCTCGCAGAGGGAACCGTCAGGTGCTGTAAACGGAAGCGCGGCAGCCTTCGAGTTCCAGTCTTCCGCCCACCCTTCCCACAGTTCCGAATCACGTTTCAAACGGCGTGCAACCTGAACCCAACAACCCCGACACAGGATGCCCCATCTCAACCCCACAGTCCAAAGCGCACACCCCCTCCCCCAAAACACAAACCCTGAAGAAGGCTTTCGAAAACCCACTTAAAGCCCCCACAACCCACAACCCACAACCCTCAGAGCCATCGGGAAGCCCCTTAAACCTTTCTGAGCTCTCGCGAAGGCGTCCGACACCGCAGAAACTGGCCGGCGTTCCGTGATGCCGTGGCACGCGAGGCGACGCGGCCCATGGCCGAGCCGCCCGGAAGCGCCAAGAAGCACATCAAGCATGAAGAGTCATGAGGAGGAGTCGGGAGGAATCGCATGAGGCGTGTTGTGCTGAAAGGGGCAGAGCCAAGGACCTTCGCTCTGGCGGCGGCCCGCGGCGGCCGCTTCCGGCCTCTCTGCACACAAAACCGCAAAAAGGAGAGTGATTCCTTTTCGTCTCTCCCTTCCCCCTCCGACTCCGACTGCTTTTGAGTTCCAGGCTTCCTTGCGCCCCCCCTTTTCAGTCTTTCGAGGTTCGTGACCTCGGAGCATGGCCCACACTACCTGGAGTGGCGAACCCAGGTGTGGACCAACGACAGCAGCATGACTTTTTAGATAGCCTCGGACCCCGACCTTCTCCCTGCAATTCAGAAATTCAATATTAGACACCTTACATGACAGCTTCTGACAGGGTCTGAGGCATGTGCACAGCGCGAGCATGCGCGAGCAGTGCACCACGCCCGAATCCAGAGTGCAGCGAGCACGATCCAGGATGGCCGACAGTCCGCCAGCCACGCACTTCAAAGCAGGCTGAGGGGCTATGCCTTTAGCCGCCTTCCGAGTAGTCATACTGGAGAGCGCAAGGCCACGGTCCGTTGTTCGGTTCTGTCACTCTCATCTCGTCATTGTACACATTCACGGGTTCCCCTTCCACCACAGTTCCAGCAGTGCGCAGGAATCAGACCCGAGCCCCAATCTACCCCAAACCCTGAGCCCTGAGAGCTGACGCGGTACTCCCAAGTAGCGGTCTGAGGGGGGAGCACAGCCGGAGCCTTTGACTTGTGGCCCTCAGCACTCCAAGCCACTAAGCAATGCTCTCGAACACTCAAAGACTTGGTCCGTAAAGCGGTTCCTTTCCAGAGAAGTACCGAAAAGGAAAGGAGCCAAACCAACAAGAAGCCCAATCCCCCCAAGCCGCAAATCCCAGGCAAGGCGTCCCTTTTCTCCGGATTGGCAATCCCCTTTGCTGAAGGACGCGTGACACGACGCGGGGGAGGGGGGTGGGGTTTCGGGGCCCACCAGTGATCTCCCCAAAGTTCCCAAAGCATGAACCCTCAACACCGCGCATGAGCACGGTTACGGAGCCCTATAAGTCGCACTTGTAAGCCAAGCCATCTCATCGACTCATAGACTCCATAGACCCTCTACTTGAGAGGCCCCCCCCGCTGTAACTTGGAGCTGCCGGGCCCCGTGGCCTTCTACCGCGGCCTGTCGCCGCAGACGCTCGAAGAAGGGATTAGAAGACGTCTTTAGGGGAATTGGTGGCTTTTGAGATGGTTTTGGGGCCCTTTTGAAGGTGGCTGAACGGTCCCCTGAAAAGGGTCGATGTTGACATGGCTTCTCAGGGTCGATGGGGGTGGTCCACGATGTCGGTTTTTCTTGACTCCCAGAAAAAACTTGAGAGAGGAAGAGCCGCTGGAAAGAGCCTATAACATCCCACATCCAACCTTTCCTCGAAAAATCGAGGAGGTTCCAGTACGGGCACCTGCTGCTGGACCTCCTGCCGCTGCTCCAGTTCCTCGCCGCTGCCGAGGCCACGTCCACGCTGGTGCTGCAACGGGACCCAGCGCCCGGGCTCAGGGAGATCGGGGGCCTTCTCTTCACCTGGTAGATGGCTGCCAGTTGTTCGCGGTGTTGGGGTACCCCCATCTCCTTCAGCCCTTCAGCCTGTGTTGAAGTACATGGAAACCTTGGCTTCATCCCTGACATTCCCGTTAAGTGGAAGCAAAAGCCCAAACGCCCAAAAGCAGGGGAATCACAGCCAGACTACTGATGCGCCCAGGAAGGCATCATCGAACGCTTCATGCGATGGTACGACAGACGCCTGATTCAGGATCGAGCTTCAGAGAAGGGGATGAGAGAAGATGGGAGGAGGGATCTAGTCCAATGTGGTCTTCCAGGGACGGCTCCGTGGTGTCCCTCATAAGGAGACCTGACAAAGAGGCTGGTCTTCGTGAACGAAACGCAGGCCGAGAGCTTGGTGTACACTTGATTGGCTTTGGGGCTTTCCCCTTTTCTGTGAGGTAGCCCCCTTTCCGCCGTCATGGCCACAAGGGGGCTTTGTTGGGGTAGCCGTCGCTCGGGGAACTGACCGAATGTGGCTTGGGTCCTGGGTTAGGCTTTGTTGCTCCTGGGGTTTTCCCCTTTTTGTTCAATTTCGAAAGCGAAAACACTCCTTCAAGAAAGAACCGTTCACATAAACAAACGCTCTTCCCTTTTTTGCATCCTTCTTCTTTACTTCTCCGTCTCTGACTCTCTCTCTCTCTCTGGCTCTCTGCGCTGCTCTCTGTTGCCCCTGCTCTCTGCTCAGAAGAAGGGGATATTGTTTTGACAGAGGCCCTCCCCCTCTTTTCTCTCTCGTTTTTTCTTTCCTGCTCTGTTCCGTTGAGGTGGTTTGCACCTTGGGCCGGCTGTCGCTGATCAAGGCGAAGCCCGGCATCCTTCGGCCCGAGCCGCGGCGAGAAAACGACTCAGAGGAGAAGAGGAGAAGAGGAGAAGAGAGAGAGCAGAGAAATGAAGAGAGCAGAGAAGAGGAGACGAGAGGAGGGAGAGGAGAGGAGAGGAGAGAGAACCCCACCCTTTTTGAACCTTTTTCTGCTGCCCGCAACGAGGGTCGTAGAGAGTGGAGAGAAAGGGGCGAGGGGTTCTCCTTCCCTTGGTGCTCCGAGGATAGCATGCGGCTCATGAGCCTTTGGGGGCCTCTGCGGACGCTTTGCGGCGGTTTTTGAGAGAATCTCACTGCTTCTGTTTCTTTTTCTTATCGGGTGG
This sequence comes from Symbiodinium natans, assembly GCA_905221605.1. NCBI lineage: Eukaryota > Dinophyceae > Suessiales > Symbiodiniaceae > Symbiodinium > Symbiodinium natans. The sequence goes on from CAJNDS010002825.1 coordinate 237,370, forward strand.
AACTTGGCGGCACTGTGTAAACGGACTTGCACTCTCAGACATCCTATATTATGTGGGTTGTCCTTCTGAAGCACGATCCACCCGAAGCTGCAGGAGTGAAGCCCTTCTCTTGAATGAAGCCTCCCCCTGCCACCTGCCCCTCCCCGCGAAGGACGCAGATACGCCGGCTCAAAGAGTCTCAGCCCGCGGTGCGCGCCGTCGCCTACCAGCGAGTGAGACCTCGGTGACGTTTATGGGATTTATGGGGATGTTTAGATTGTTTTCGCTTTTGCGCGGCAAATCGAGGCGCGAAGTTGTCCGTTGTCCCACAAGATGTCGGGAGGGTGCTTCATGTCTTCGCTCGTGCAGTGTCTTCGGGCGTCAGAATTGAAGGGCAGGGCAGCCTTCCGAAAAGCCCTTGAAAAAAATGCCGGAGAGAGCGCCTTGAAGTCGGATTCTGGCGGTCCCCTCTGGGGGACGCCCTCTCCTCCAAATTCTTTCTGTCTTGGGCCTTGGGAGAAGCTCCCTCTCCGCTGCAAAAAGGACGGGATCCGTGACGCACGGCCGCGTCATGGGCCGGCAAAGCAACCGAAAACTCCTGGCCATGGCCAAAGCGGCCCTCAAGGCCGCGGGAAAAGATTGAAAATCACAAAGAAGAGCGAGAGAGACTAGTTTTGATTGCTCTCCTCTTCTCCTCTTCTCCTCTTCTCCTCTTCTCCTCTTCTCCTCTTCTCCTCTTCTCCTCTTCTCCTCTTCTCCTCTTCTCCTCTTCTCCTCTTTCTCTCTCGATTGAGACGAAAAGGGACAGGTTGGTGTTCGTGAGGGCTCGCTCTCTCTTTCTTTCTCCCTCTCTCTCTCTCTCTGCTTTTCTTTGCTTCTGAGATACCCAGTTGAGACTCGGAGAGGCTTCTGGGCATCCGCCCCAAGTGGTGGTCTTCACCGGACAGAAAGCCGGAGGGAGGCTGATGACCTTCGAGGAGCAGAGCCTCTTCAGAGCTAGGGCCGTCTTTGATTGAGATTGAGAGTCGGCTCATTCAGAGGCCGCAGCTTCGAAACCACAAAAACATCAAAAACACAAAAATGTGCACAATGAGGTTAGGGTAAACCCTAAAGGAGCTGCAACACCTGAGTTGCTCAGGTATCGCCTCTTCAATGCCGCCTTCCTGGCCTACGGACCCCAGGGCACCGGGCTGGCGAACATTCTCTGGATGCAGATCCTCGGAGAGAGAGAGAGAGAGAGAGAGAGAGAGAGAGAGAGAGAGAGAGAGAGACAGGGAGGGACAGGGAGGGAGGGAGGGAGGGATGGAGAGAGAGAGAGAGAAAGAGAAGCCCCATGCGAGAAAGGGACATCCCGCGAGTTTCCTTTGAAGTCGCGCGCCTTTTCTAGAGGGCACTGTCTAAGGCGGTTTCAGACTGGGGCGGCTCTATCAGCATAAGTGGCTACTTAGCACGTGTTTCCAGATGTTTCAAGGGCTCTTCGACCCATTTAGGCAAGAAGGAGCGATCAGAGCGCCCAGGAATGCCGACTGCCATCGGCGGCCAGCTGTCATTGAGTTCATCTGCTCGCAAGATCTGCAGAGCAGCCCGGGCTGCTTCATCTGGCAGAACTCCCAGAAGGCGCGAGAGTCGGGGACCTTCTTCCAGGGGGGGCAGCCCTGTGAGCCATCGTGAGCCCAGAAGACCGCTTTTTTTTTTTTGGAACTGAAACCCCTGTGCGTGCACGTGCACGAAACGTACTAAAGGACACCTCTCCCTTGCTGGAGCTTTCTCTCGTGCTCTGAGCACCCGCTGAAAACCGCAGTGTGGGAGAGGTACTCAGCATCAAGTCCACCTGGCACGTGGCCGCTGGCGCCTTTTGGGTACGCTACTTCCACGCAGCCTGGGCAGCACTTCCCCTTGAAAGCGCCCCCTTCCCCCCCCCCCCCCCCCCCCCTGTTTTTCTCATTGTGTTTAAAGGGGGTTGAGGCCCTAAACTGGCCTTCCAGAGCCGCTCCCTCACAACGACCCAGCACAGCACAGCGGGAAACCAAGAACCCGGGAAACCCCCCCTGATAGCCCTTCAGCCCTTGAAAAACAAGCCTTTTCAGGCCGGAGACTTGAAGAGATCTCAAATTTACGACCCTAAAACGTCCCAATCCTTAACCGCATAAAGGCCCTGAAAGACCTCAGCCTCAAACGTAAATACAAGAGCGACTTTTTCTGTGTGTGTGTATATATATGGTTCAGCGTCGAGCGTCCTGGGCCCCCCCCCCCCCCCCATGGTATCCCCCCCCCCCCAAGTCTACTCTACGGTCCCTAAACCCTAAACCCTAAACCCTAAACCCCTAAACCCTAAACCCTAAACCCTAAAACCTAAACCCTAACCCTAAACCCTAAACCTTAAGTCTTAAACCTTAAACCCTAAACCCTAAAACCCTGAACCCTAAACCCTAACCCTAAAACCAACCCCCAACCACACCACAGGGGGGGGGGGATCATCTTAGTACCCCATCCGCGGGGAAACCCTAAACCCTAAACCCTAAACCCTAAAACCCTAAACCGTAAACCCTAAACCCTAAACCCTAAAACCCTAAAACCCTAAAACCCTAAACCCTAAACCCTAAACCCTAAAACCCTAAAACCAACCCCCAACCACACCACAGGGGGGGGGGGGGGGGGGGGGGGGGGGGGGGGGGGGGGTACCATTGGGGGGGGGGGGGGGGGGGTAGGGGGGAGGGCGCCGGGGCTGAATCATATATATACATATATATATATATATGTATATAGTATAGAGTGCGGTGCTTTTCAGAACCACACGAGTGAATCAAAGCAAAGAAAGCCAAGCAGAGCTCTCAGGTCTGGCTGCTGCGGGGAGCCATGGGGCAGGTGCCCCTTCTCTCTCTTAGATGCCGAGAACTTTGATGTTGGAATCTTGTTTTTCAGGTTCTATGGAGGGGCCCGAACGAATCTCCTACAACCTATGCAACCGGTTCAGAGGTAGGAGGAAAAGACGGTAAAAAGGGTGCTTTGGGGTCTTGAGGAGGGACTTGTCGGGCTTGGAGGGATCTGTTTTAGCGAGGCGATTGGAGGAGACGGTCACTTCTTCCACCCTCCGGGTTTCCCCGAGTTGTCCCTGTGCCTTGCACCGTGATCTTTCCGCCAACGAAGTCACGGGCGCAAGTAGAAGGCCTCAGAGCGGGGCCGCGCAAGCCATTGCCCGAGCTTCCCAGAGCCATGGCAAAGAAGGGGGCGAAGGGGACGAAGCAAAAGTGGGAGCTGAAGCCCTTCTCGGCAAAGGAGAAGGCGCCTTGGAAAGCTGCAGCTTGGCCCTTGTGCAGAGTTTTTTTGGGAGGTGGAAAGTGGGGGGTTTACGGCATGCGTGTGTGCGTGTGTGAGAGAGAGAGAGAGAAAGTGTGTGTGTGTGTGTGTACATCCTGATTCTAAGCTAAGGGTGTTGGAAGACGATTCAGCTACCGATGCTATAGAGCGGCTTCTTGACCGTTCATGCAGGGGGACGGAGGGGGCGCAAGGGAGCTCCGTCCAATGAAGCTCTCCCCTGCCCCCAGGAAAACGTACCTGCTTGCCCGCACCTGGGGTCCAGGTGGCCAGCTGGGTGAGGCATCATTTCACTGTCATCTTCATCTCAGTTCGTGCTACGTTATTCCTTTGTGTCTGGCGTAGCAAGGGGCCGAAACCATACCCCTGACGGATCATCTCACCTTGTGTTCGTATGCCATTCTACCGATGCAATCGAGCGGTTTCTTGACAGTTGGGTCAGGATGGTGCTGCAGATTGCGGCTTTGAGCTTGGCATACATGTCATCTCGAAACATCAGGACAGTTGGAATATCAGGATACTTAGGACACCATCCTCATCGTCAAGCAGATCTTCGCCAGTAACCATTCTATGGACCTTGTGGCTCCGTGTGCGCGTGGGCGTGGGCGTGGGCGTGTGCGCGTGCATGTGCTTGTGCATGGGCGGGGGCGTGGGCGTGGGCGTGTGTGTGTGTGTGTATATATATATATGGTCACCCCCCCCATTGGACCCATCGCGGGCCTTGATCTTTGCAAAAGTACCGCAAATACCGATAAAACCTATGCTGTCTGGTGATTTTCCGGTGACCGGATTTTTGACTGTATTCCTTAATTCACTCTCTCTCACACACACACACACACGGAGGGTTTTTCTTTCTGTTGGCTTTTGTTTATAATTTAAGATTTAAGCATTTAAACCTAAGCCTGCAAAAAAACCCTTAACCTTTAAACCCTGTAGGGTTGAGGTTTCTCAAGGTTAAGGGTTTAAGATTTAGGCATTTGAACCTATGCCGGCAATTAAACCCTAAGCCCTTAACCTTTGAATTCTATAGGGTTAAGATTTTGACAGGTTTAGGGTTCAGGATGAAGGCATTTAAACCTAAGCCTGCAACTAATTTTAAACCCTTAACCTTTAAACCCTGTAGGGTTAAGGTTTAAAGGCTTAGGGTTTAAGATTTAGCCATTTAAACCTGTAGCCAAGCCCTTAACCTTTAAACCCTGTAGGGTTAAGATTTTAAAGGTTTAGGATTTAAGATTTAAGCATGTAAATCTCAGACTTCAATTAGTTTTAAACCCTTAACCTTTAAACCCTGTTGGGCTAAGGTTTAAAGGTTTCGGGCTTAAGATTTAGGCATTTAAACCGATTCCGGCAATTAACGCTAAGCCTTTAACCTTAAAACCCTATAGGGTTAAGATATTTAATGGTTTAGGGTTTTAGTTTAAGGTTTAGGAATTTAGACCTATGCCGGCAGTTCATATTGAACCCTTAACCTTAAACCCTTCTAGGGACAAGATTTAAAGGCTTAGGATTCTTTACTTAGACATTTAAATCTAAGCTTGCAATTAAACCGAAACCCTTAACCTTTAAACCCTGTAGGGTGAAGGTTTAAAGTTATAGGGTTTAAGATTCAGACATTTAAACCTAAGACGGCAATTCACAACAAACCCTTAACCTTTAAACCCTATAGGGTTTAAGGTTTAAAGGTTTGGGGTTTAAGATTTAGGCATTTAAACCTAAGTATGTAATTAATTTGTCACCCTTAACACCCTTAAACTTTGTAGTGTGAAGGTTTAAAGGTTTAGGGTTTAAGATCTAGACATTTAAACCTAAGCCCATAGAGTTTAAACCTAAAGGGTTTAAGGTTTAGGCATCTATTCCTTAACCCTAAACCCTCTAGGGTCAGGACCCTAAAGCCCTCGGCAATCAAGCCTAAACCCTTGACCTTCAAACCCCATAGGATGAAGGTTTGAAGGTTTGGGGTTTAAGACTTAGGCATTTAAACCTAGAGGGCATTTAAGCCTTAACCCTAAACCCTTCAGGGTCAGAACCTTAGCACCCTATAGGGATCTAGCACCTGCAGGTATACATCGGTTTTTAAACCATTACACCCTGTAAGAAGGTTTAGGGTCTTTTCGGTGTCTATCTCTAAATTTCTCACGGGGTTAACCCTGCAGGGTTTAAAGTTAAAGGTTTAGGGTTGAAGGTTTAGGCAATACCTAACGGATTAGAACCTTATAACCCTATAGTGCTGGGTTTTGGAGGTCTTCTCCTGGTAAAACCACCTTTTTCTCGACAAAGATGGTTATTCGAAGGGTTGTTGTTCAAAACCATCTTTTCTCGGGAAAAGATGGTTTCGAACCAAAAAACCATCTTTTTCTCGAGAAAACCAAAAAAACAAAAAAAAACAATCTTTTCCAAAACTATGGGGCTGGGGCCTCCAAAAGATGGTTTTTTTGGTTTTCTCGAGAAAAAGATGGTTTTTTTGGTTCGAAACCATCTTTTTCTCGAGAAAAAGATGGTTTTTGGAGGTCTTCTCCTGGTAAAACCATCTTTATCTCGAGAAAAGGATGGTTTTTCGAAGGATGGTTGCTCAAAACCATCTTTTTCTCGAGAAAAAGATGGTTTCGAACCAAAAAACCATCTTTTTCTCGAGAAAACCAAAAAAAAACCAAAAAAACCATCTTTTCCAAAACTATGGGCCTGGGGCCTCCAAAAGATGGTTTTTTTGGTTTTTTTGGTTTTTTTGGTTTTTTTTGGTTTTCTCCAGAAAAAGATGGTTTTTTTGGTTCGAAACCATCTTTTTCTCGAGAAAAAGATGGTTTTTGGAGGTCTTCCCCTGGTAAAACCATCTTTTTCTCGAGAAAAAGATGGTTTTTCGAAGGATGGTTGCTCAAAACCATCGTTTTCTCGAGAAAAAGATGGTTTCGAACCAAAAAACCATCTTTTTCTCGAGAAAACCAAAAAAACCATCTTTTGGAGGCCCCAGCCCCATAGTTTTGGAAAAGATGTTTTCTTTGGTTTTTTTTGGTTTTTTTGGTTTTCTCGAGAAAAAGATGGTTTTTTGGTTCGAAACCATCTTTTTCTCGAGAAAAAGATGGTTTTGAGCAACCATCCTTCGAAAAACCACCTTTTTCTCGAGAACAAGATGGTTTTACCAGGAGAAGACCTCCAAAAACCATCTTTTTCTCGAGAAAAAGATGGTTTCGAACCAAAAACACCATCTTTTTCTCGAGAAAACCAAAAAACCCCCATCTTTTGGAGGCCCCAGCCCCATAGTTTTGGAAAAGATGTTTTTTTTGGTTTTTTTGGTTTTTTGGTTTTTGTTAGTTTCTTGTTTTGTTGTTTTTCCCTTGATCTGGCTAGGACTCGGCTGCCACCCGCGGTGGGTCCATTGGGGGGGGGAGCATATATATATATATATGTGTGTGTGTTTCATCTTGTGTTGGTGTTGAGAAGGAGCCCAGGGAAGAAACATGTCCCATGCCTTCCAAGGCAGTGCAAAGTGTTCGAAAGGAGCTGAAGGTTCGAAAGCGAGATCATCCCGCCCTCTTCCTGCTTTTCGGCTCAGAGACTTTCAGGGATGTTCAGCGATGTTCAGGGATGCTCAGAGATGTTCAGATGTTCAGATGGAAAGCCTCAAGAGCCTCCGTTTGCTAGGGACGGGTCAGATCGCGCTCTTCCTCTGGAAGCCTGCCCAAAATTGCGTGCTAGGCTGGGAGCCGTGGGGAAGCATCTCTACGAAGCGGTCCAGGCAAGTGTTGTGTGTGTGTGTGTGTTTGTTTGTTTGTTTCTGGCTGTTTTTTGAAGGGGTGGCTTCTTAGGACTCTTAGGTCCTAGGTGGGAGTTCGGGGGCTAGCTTCTTGAGGGGCACCAGAAATCCCCCAAGAAAAGCCCAGTTGTTAGGCTTGGGCTGTGTTTAGGGCGCGCAGTTGCTGAAGCATCATGATTTGCGCACTCCATAAGACCATAAGATGCAGATTGGCATCTCAGGAGCAGTACAAGAAAGCGGGAAAGAAGAGCTGGAAGCTGAGGAAGCCTCCACCTCAGAGACGTTGGCGCAGTCTCCTGGGCAAGCTTGCCCTTGAATCCCGACTCCTGTGCTCCCTCACTCCACTGCTCGAACCTTCCTTTCAAAACAAGGGCCCAATCTTTGAAACCCTTTAAGTTAGAGTGACTGCAGGGTATATAGGGTTCTCCTCCTCCTCCTCCGTTTTGGGTTGAGGGCATTGGGTTGGGTTGCCTTGTTCCCTGCCGCGAGGTTCAGCAAGAAGGAGAGCGCTCCCTGGATCAGAGCGGTGGAGAGCGCCAAGAAGCTCTTGCACAAAAGCTCCCGGGAGCACCCCGCCCTCTTCCTGCTCTCCGTGGTCGGGACGCCCAAAGGGTCCGGAGAGTCAGCAGAGTCTTCTTAGAAGAGTCAAAAACCCATAAAAGGGAATATAACGAGTCTAAATTTTGTCTTTTCTCTTGTGTGCGGATGCCTCAAGCACATTGCCGCGGCGTTTGTGTTCTCAGGCTTGCAATCTCGCGTGAGCAGTAAACTCTCTCTCTCTCTCTCTCACTTTGCCGCGTCGCTCGTCAGCTCCGCTGTCTTGAGCACTCCAAAGCAGTATCCTTGCCGCCTTTGCCTGTGCACAAGCTGCTGATCGCCCAGGTTGGAAAGGAGATGTATGAAGCAGCTCAGGCAATGTACACAAGAAAGTCGTCAAAAGCAAAGGCGATGAAAGCCATGAGCGCCATGAAAGCCATGAAGGCGATGAAAGCTATGAAAGCGATGAAAGCGATGAAGTGAGTGCTCACTGCATGCCTGTACAGAAAAATGCTGGCTGAATTTTGGCGACGTCACCCGAGGTCAGCCTGAACTTGTTACAGCAAAATCCCATTTCCAAACCCGTTACATAAGAGTTCTCCCCCTTGTTGAACTCTCTCTTTCCTGAGGAGAGCGCCTTTCCCCGCACAGAAACTCTGACTCGAAAGACGTGTTTTTTTATTCTAACGGTTCGTGCTGCCACGGTTGCATGGGCTTGGGTGGGGAATATTGAGAGATGCGGCTCATGCGAGCTTTCGTGTTGCAGCGTTAGGAGTGTTGGGGGCGAGGGGCGAGGGTTTGTGCCCGTAACTGAGCCCTGGTTCGAGGTGCAGAGGCTGCTGTGTTGTGGAGTCGGTCGCCGGATAGTTGGGCGGGACGTGGCAATGTTGACCCGTTTCATGCTGCAGTTGGGGTGTGGAGTGCGTCAATTCGGGGAGGATGTTTCGGAGTCATTTTGAGCTGTTGAGTCACACTTGTCCCCCATCAGAGTTGCCAGAGGCTCAGCCGCCTGAGGCGTAAGGGGAGCTTAGGGCTTAGAGCTTAGGGCTTAGGGGTTTCGCATCTCATTGCTTGGGCAGCTCTGACCTGTAGCCTGCGGGTTCCAAATGGCTGAAAGAGTGACCCGGCGCGACCTCTCCAGAGTTCTGAACAGTTTGAAATCGGGTCAAAAGAGGGCCAACTGTGCGAGGCCCACGGCCAAAATGGACCTATGCTTACTGCGAGCTTGGCCCTAGGAGGGACGAGAGTAGGACATTCCCGTATGCTGCACTGAGGGGGCGGAGGCGTATCGGTGTTCGTAAGGTTAGACCCCGGAGTGACGAGCTTCATGGGTTTTCTCTGCTTCGGCTGCTACTACGGGGCTTTACACCTTTGAAGCGTGACATCTGAATCCTCAAAGCAATTCAGTAGAAGAGTATACCCAATGCCAAGGGCAGCTTCTGTCGAACTCGCAGCACGCCGCAGAAATCAAAATTGCCCGCGTGCACTCTGAGGGAAAGGAAAGTCGCTGCCCAAACTTAGCTTCTCCGAAGGTTCGAACGAACAATCCCAACTTAACCCTGCGAAAACACAATGCCGAACGAGAAAGTGTAGAAGACGTAAAAGCGCTGTGTATCCCAAACAGGTTGCTTGTTTAAGGAGGACACTACTTTTGGGCCAATTTTCCATCTTTTTCGCGATGTCTCATTGCAGGCGCTCACGGGGCCCACTAATTGTTAATTGGTGTTGCCCCACTTGCCCCACTTGTTCTGCAGAAGAATTAATTGATGTTGCCCCACTGGCCTCACTTGTCCCACTTGCTCCACTTGCCCCATTTGCCCCGCTTGCCCTGCTTGCCTCGCATGGCTTTATCGCAAAGGGGGGGCAGGCTCTGACCCACCACAAGCAGCCTCAAAACGGTCAGTCTTTGAGGTTAGGGCAACATGGGGCAAAGTGCAGCAAGCAGCCCCCCCCCCCCCCCTCCTTAGCCGTCCGCTGGCTTGAAGAGGCCCACAAACACAAGCCTTTGAGGCATCTGGCCGGGGCCCCAAAGCTCCCCCATGGGCCGGTCCGACCCCTACTCCTTTCGAACTTCCAACTCCCATCGCGCCATGATTTAGTGGCAAAGCTTGCCAGGAAGAACCTGATGCATCCTTTGCAAGCCCATCATGCAAGAGGTGTGTCAGTAAAGAGAAATCCTTTCAAAAGCAAGAAGAATCCTAGTCCTAAGTTCAACTAAGAATCCTATGAACATTCAACTAAAATTAAGAAGAACGAATAGTAGAGCCTTCGTAAAATTTATGGGAAGACTATGGAAATTCATAGGACTCCTTTTCAAATATTGAGGGAATAGAAAAGAGGCCTCGGGGAAACCAAGGAAACAGAGTACGAATTTCAGATTATTGAAACTAATGAGCCTTTAATACGCACTTTATGACATTGGAGGGGGAACATTGACCAAAAAAAACCGTGGCAAAACAAAGTCGCAAACACTGCTCCGCCCACTTTTTTCTGTAGACCACTGAGCCCACCCCCTTGTCCCCTAACGATAGGAAGAGAGCGAGTGTTCTCTCGCAACACCAGAGAGAGAGAGCGAGAGAGAGAGAGAGAGAGAGAGAGAGAGAGGGGAGGGAGGGAGGGAGGGAGGAGGGAGGGAGGGGGAGGGGGAGGGGAGGGGGAGGGGGGGAGGGGAGGGGGGGGGGGGAGGGGAGGGGGAGGGAGGGGAGGAGGGGAGGAGGGAGGGGAGGGGAGGGGCGGGGCGGGGGAGGGAGAGGGGGGGGTGGAGGAGGAGGGAGGGGGAGGAGGGAGAGGAGGGAGAGGAGGGAGAGGAGGGAGGGAGGAGGGAGAGGAGGGAGAGGAGGAGGAGAGGAGGGAGAGGAGGAGAGGAGGAGAGAGGAGAGGAGGGAGGGAGGAGGGAGGGAGAGGGGGAAGAGGAGGGAGAGGAGGGAGAGGAGGGAGAGGAGGGAGAGGAGGGAGAGGAGGGAGAGGAGGGAGAAGACAGGAGGGACAGGAGGGACAGGAGGGACAGGAGGGAGAGGAGGGACAGGAGGGAGAGGAGGGAGAGGAGGGAGAGGAGGGAGAGGAGGGAGAGGAGGGAGAGGAGGGAGAGGAGGGAGAGGAGGAGGAGGAGGAGGAGGGAGAGGAGGAGGGAGAGGAACGTCTGGCGTGACCCGCACAGCCTATATGCCCGCTTCAGCCTGTAGGGACCTCCCCTACAACAAGAGACCCCTCCAACAGCCCGCAACGCAGGTCGAGATCGATTTCATAGGCTTCAACCAGTCGCTGCACGAAGCGCTGAAGCCCTTGCGCTTGTGAGATGTGTGTGGTTTGTTTCCCAATCCTTGCCCACTGTTCCGAGAAGTGCCAACCAGCTTTAGCCAAGAACTTAGAGTGAGGCCCTCACTATATCCGTATGCCACTCTGTGTCCGATGGTCAAAGACACCGGAGACTCGTGCTGCGCAAAGCCGCAACGCCGCAAAAGCTCCCGCAAAGCCTCCGCATGGGTGTGATGCATCACAGGGGAGAAACAGCGCTGCTCTCGGCTGCATGGGGTGCAACTGTGTCCATCTCCTAATTGTCGTGACAATTAAGCACCGCACCCAAAAAAGAGAGCACACATGTCGAGAAAGGACAGAGAGCAAAGCCGTGACTTCACCAAAACCTATAATGAAGCAAAAGCTCGCTTTGGACAGTTTGAGAGTGTGGACGCGATGGAGAAACATCCGCAGCTTTGGCTTGAGCTGGCCTCGTAGGAACACCCACGAGACCTCACGTAGGGTGTACGACGAGGTCACGTGAAGAGGTCCCATCCATACTCTCCCACCTGTTGGCCTTTTGCCAGGGCTTGTTGGCCACTCCGACATGAGTTTTTGGGCTTGCAGGGGGGGCAGGGTTGAGGTGGAAGAAGAAGCCCATGCCGGAAGCTATTCAGTAGATAATTCTGCAAGCGCTTGCACGCACTTCGGCAAGGGGGGGTGCCTTGTGCATCGTAGAGGAGTCGGGATTCTCCTGATCGGCTTGTTCTGGACGCCTTCCCCGCTTGGGCCTCTTCTGGCTGTTGATACACTGCTCCTGCTGCCATGGATGGCACTGGCACCCTGAATGCCGTGCCTTTCTGTGTCGCCCATCCCCTAGTGTCTGTCAGACGACCGCCCACAGATACTTCCTTGGAGACTTGCACAGGCGCGCATGTGCGTGCACTGAAAGGCTTGCCAAAGCCTCGGGCCACTGTCTCGGAGCCCCCGAGAATGCCAGAGAAGCCCAAGACCAGGAGGGGCCTTGCAGGTTCACAAACCTTGAAGCCACCCCAAATGTCTTCTTGCTCCACGAAACACTTCAGGGAAGGGTTGGGAGGGAGGGAACGAGACCAGATGCTTGGCGGCTCCAGACGCCTTTTCGGCCGGAATTTGGAACAAAGGTGTTCCGTGGTTTGGGGTTTGATGTGTTTGGGAAGGAGGGGTGCTGTGCTTTGGGCAAGTCTTGTGTCCATACTGCCCAAGTCCAGCCCTCACGAAGAGCATGCATAGCCCTTGCCAGGTCTGCGTCGCGTTCACCTGGCGCAGAGGAGAGTGGATCTCACAGCTTCCCCCGAAGCGAAGCCTTAAAACCTTACAGCTGAGGTGCTAGCGATTCGCGCAGATTGTTCGCTCTCTCCTTTCTCCAGGAGGATGGGAGCTTCGGGAACCTCGGGAACCGTGCTGCGGTGTCTTTTGGTTTCACTGGCCTGCCTAAGGCGGCTGCATCCGGCATTTGCTCATTCGCTGGTCCTGCTTTGTGTGTTTTTGAAACACCCTCGAAACTAAGTACTGTGGGCATTAAGCCTGATAGGGTCCTCTGAAGGTTCTGGTGCGCCTGGACAGAAGCGAAGCCCTCTTGAAACCCTTTGAGTGATTTCGAGTGTGTGTCCGTCTGTGTCAGCTGAAAGCACCTCGAAGCCAAGCCACACATCCCTGACATCGAGAGGTGGGCAGCCGGTGCTCACTGCGAGGGCGAGGGTTGCAAGGCGCGTGGAAAAGTAAGTGTGTGTGTGTGTGTGTGTGTTTTTTTTTGGGGGGGGGGGGGGGGAGGGAAGGTAAACAGTAAAGGAAGGTGCCGCATGTTGTGACACAGCAACAGACTCGAGCAGAGCAAGGTGTTGAGGGCTCATCGGAGATCGCAAGTTGCGTCATGAGAGCACCAGTTCCTACTTCGTACTTCTGGTAGCACCTTTGCAGTCTTCATCTGGTTAAACTCCCAGTTTCCTTGTGTTCTGCCATTTCGTTCCACAGTACACACGAGAGTTTCAATCGAATATTGGGTCAAACTCTCTCTCCCTCTCTCTCTCTCGCTCTCAAGCGCCTCTCGCTCAGAGGCTGCCGAAGAGGCCGAGTCCACTGAGCTGCTGCAGCACGCGGCGAAGGACTCCGCGGCGAAGGAGCTGTACTCTCCCTCTCTCCCTCTCTCTCTCCCGTCGCATCTCCTTTTTCAATTGTGGTGCTCGAGAGCTCTCTGCGCTTCTTTGTTTTTGTTGTTTGGAATTTGGGGTCTGGCGAAGTATGTGGGGGGGACGCCCGAAGATGCTCTCACTCTGGGAGACAGGCGGCTCGGAAAAGGTGAGGGCAGGGGAAAACGAACGACACAAAGAGGGGAACCTACTCGTGTGTCGGGCCAGGCTCAGCTGATGCTCGGAGCTGATGCTCTCGAAGGTTTCTCAAGGCCCGTTTTGAAAAGTTTCACAAGAAAACTGAAAGCTCGGCTGAGCCTCAGCCTTCAGCTGCTCTCTCTGCAAAGCCTACACCACCAAAAGAGGCACGCTGCAAACGAGGGGAAGCTCATGGATGCTGCAGTCTTAGAGGACAAAGGCCACACCAGTGAAGAGAAAAATGCTTCCGCTTGTCTCAGTAGCGTCCGGCCACTCACTAGCATGCCGGTGAGGCCGGTGGGGAGCATGAAGCCTAAAGAGAGAGAGAGAGAGCTTCCGGAATCCTTCTAAGGGAGGTGGGAGATTGTTTTCCGAGATCTTTGAGAGCAAAGAGGGTGTGGAGAGCTTCTGCTACTTCTACAAGAAGCCTCTCTCGAGTGAAAGATGGCTCATAAGGGTGAGTGAAGCTTACGCGAAAGTCCTTCGGGCCTCTCGTGGGCTGCGAGGCAGGGAGGATCTGGCCCAAGAGATTCGGTTTCCTGAGAAAAGAGAGGGCTCAGAGGAAGGAGGGGGAAGGCGGAGAGGTCGAGCCAGGAAGAGTCAGGATCAGGAGAGAGAGGTGTTTCGGGGCGGGCGCTGGGGGGGGGGGGGTCCGGGAAGCTCCGAACAGGTTCACAGCTTTTTGGGCATTCTCTTGTGGCCAGGTCTCGCTATCCTACAGAAAATCTGTCCATTCGTTTGGCCAAAAACTCACTCTAGATATAGCTTCAAAAAAAGGCATTTTCCCTTCCCCCAATTACAAGATCTCTAGCGTCAAGAGCTCATCTGGCGCAATCCTTTTCGATGCGCAAGCTGCAAAGAAGGACGGGTGGGGGCGCTACAACTCGCAGCTTGGCTCTATTGGCTTGGGATGACCCCGAGCATCAGCGAAGCCAGGGGTCGCGGAGTTCTGCAACGAGTCCCCTTAGCAGGGCCATGCTCCAATGCTCTCGACTTGGGATGCCTCAGGTTTCTCTTTTTTGTTATTTGGGGGGGGGGGGGGGGGGGTGGGAATTCCACGCGAAGGAACTTCTCCGAAAAAGCGCCCCCCCCCCCCCCCCCCCACTTCTTAACGCACTCAGGTATGGCCATGGTGGTGGAGGACCCTTCGCGGCCACGGTTTAAGACCAGGTCACCTCCATGCGGTGAACTCCTCAGAGGAGACATACTACGAAAATAAGGGACGCCTAATGTATTCTCCAGATAGTAGGATTCCCCTTTCATGTGGAACCGAAATAGGCACCCATAAATTTCGGAACCTCCATGTCTTTACTTCTTGCTGCTTCAGTTGTCTCGTGTGGCTCTGTGTGTGTGTGTGTGTGTGTGTGTGTGTGCGCGCGCGCGCGTGTGTGTTCAATCTTTTTGTTTCCGGGAAGGGAGGGGGGGTGGGGGGGGGGGGGGGGGGGTTTGGTTGGGCTGCTTTCGGGCCGGCTCTCGTACCCAAAGAACCTACAACAGCCCTAAAGCCCCAAAAGCCTTAAGCCTTTACGAACACCCTCCCATCAGGGTAGGTGGAGGATCCTGTGTCAAACAGTCGTTCCTTCGTCCCAAATCTGGATACTTCGGGGCTTCTGTCCTTACGGGGCAAGGATATAAGAAGCCCAACATCTTAGTCATCATCATCGACGACATGGGCTGGAACCAGGCAGGTACCATGGGGGGGACATTTCGGGGCTACAAGTACAAAAAAGATTACACCTTCTCCCAGCCAGGTCGGGTTCCGCGCCCGCCCGGCCAACTTGGATGTGGTCACGCCCAACATCGACTGGCCCCTTGTCTCCGAAACAATTCCGTCGTCAAGAGTTGGGTGCTGTCAAGAGATCCCAGGCTCAGAGCACCACATCTAAATGTGTGCATATATACATATATACATATATATATACATGTCTGCATATGTATGCATGTATATGTATGTATACATACATATAGATATATATATATATATCTATATCTATTTATGCTCTTGTGTTCTCTTCTTCTTGGGGGGCCCAAGGATGGCATCTGAAGGGATCATCATGGACCGGTTCTACGCGAGACTTGGGAGAAGAGGTGCGCTTGTCTTTTTGGTGAAACGTTGACTTCGTATTGCTTTTCACTGCTCTTAGAAGAGAAGACCCTATAAACCCCTAGCGCCGAGGACTCCCTGGTGTGCTCCAAGCCGCGGCGCTCTGCAAACAGGCGCGAGACGTTGCGACATGCGCTGGGCTGACCCCAGGGATTGAACAGCTTTTTGAGAGTGAATGGCCCTTCTGCGTTTGATCCGCGTGACTTCACCTACTTTACCAGTCGTGCTGTGCAAGCTGCACGTGCCGCACGTGACGCCTTGCAAGGGAATTAAGCACACTCACTTACGAGATGTGGCTGTCGCTCTTGCGCTGGGCACAACGTTGCATACTATTCTTGAAAGCCAAGTTAGCGTGACGTTTGGTTCAGCACGGCACAGGAACAAACATCAGTTCGGTATGGGCCGACTCAAGGTATGATCTAGTTGCGCTTATGCACGAAGACTTGCTCGGAAGGCATCTGCAAATGCGAGCCTAGCTGTTGCGAAGATTGCGAGAGTATCATTTGAGCATGCTTGGGTCTGGGTCACATAAAAGCTGTACCCAAGCAAAGCTCACGGCAACGTGATGGCCTCAAGCGACGGCTCTATTCGAGCCCTTGCACACGCAAAAAGAGAGTCCGTTTTGTGAGCGCTGCGGTGTAGGTTAGGCCAGATTTTTTGAAAACAAAAGAGCCCGTTCCAATGAAGGTCGGCTGGACGTCTTGAACCCCTACATTGCCAACAACGCCGGCTGCCCAAGGGCATCCCAGAGGGCGAACTGAAGCCTTATTGGTGATTGCAGTGATTGCTGGGGGCTGATGAGGAGAAGAGGAGTAGTTCAGTATCTCGGACTCCCTCCAATGGTACTCGTAGCGTTTTCTATAGTTTTGTCTGCGTGCGGGGGGCACTTAGGGCTCCTGCTTGTGGGGCGAGAGGCGGAGAAGAGAGGGTTCAGGGCGTGGTCATAACAGGATCTTGCCTTTTTCGAGAGAGCTCAGGCGATTGCTTCAGTTGCAATCAGTTGCATCTGCAGGCGCACAGTGGGCAGGTCAGAATCGTCTGCTGAGTGCCGAGGTCTGGAACTGGGATCCGAGTGCCAGCTACGTTGACAAGGAGCAGCTGAGAGACAGCGAATTGAGGGCACCCGGTAACCTAGACGCGCTAGCAATAAACCCGCAAATGAATGAAGGATCAAAGCATCGACTCCCAAAATCCTGTGAGAGAGGTTTAAGAAGGAAGCTCCAGAACAACCAACTTGCAGTAGACCGCAAAGTAAAACGGGATCCCGGAAGCAGGCCTAACCCCATGCTCTCACCCCTCTTCTCGCTCAGGCGGGCCAGACGAAGACGACACCGATCATCGGAGGCCGCTGGCAGGATCTCAAAATGGCGGCGGGTTAGATTTTTTCAGGGCAGAGTACCCCGCACAACTTTGCAACTTGCGAGGCTTTCTTTGATACTGTTGCAGGAGCTTTCTCACCAATTCCCTAATCAGGCCCGTACAGAAGAAGATGGTGCCCCCCTTTCTTCTTTTTAGGATTCCACAGGGACACCCTGTGAAACATCGGGATTTTCCTCCCCCGAAAGCACTCTGAGAAAGGTGAATTCAGGAAGCTGGGGCAGTTGGGGTTTGGTTTCTCAAGTTGTTTCTCCTGCTCCTATAGGGGTGCAGCCCAACACGCTGACCATCGGCAAGCGCCTGAAGGACACTGACGGGTTCGCAGCGGGAGCTTTCAAAACCAAACGCAGTTGCTGTCCTCCTTTTTTTGCAAGCGCAGCCCTCCCCCTCCCCCCCCAAGTCATCCCATACCAACCGCTATCATCCAAGATTTGACTCGACAGATCCCCCCCCCCCAAGGAGATGGGCTACCGAACCCACCTGAATGGCAAATGGGGCATCGGTGGTGGCGCCTTCCTGAACACGCCCATGGGGATGGGCTACGAGCCGTTCACCTGAAGAGAGCACCTTTTTTCATTTAGACTTGCTGTTTGCCTCCTCGCTTTTGAGAGGCCTCTCCACATTTTGGAGGGAGCGAGAGAGCGAGAGAGGAGTTCTGAAGGGTTGGTTCTGGAATTCTTTCTCTCTCTCGGCTCTTTTTTTACATTTTTGGTGGCTCTCAGGACGTTCATGGGCTGGTTCGGAGACAGCATGGAGAGCTGCGATGGCACCGAGCCTGGCTTTGCTGTTGGAGGAGAAATATGACGAATATGACCTCTCAGTTCGGCAACCAATAAAGAGCCCGAATAGAGGACGCTCCTGTGTGTGTTTTTGAGAAGGGTGTTGTTTCTTCTTGAGTAGGACGAAGGAAAAGGGGTTTACAGAGGGTTTTTGTTCTTAGAGCAACAAAAAAGCTTGTGGCCCCTTCTCATTCCTCCAAACCCCTGGCACTGCCAGGAGCTGGGCCCTTGATGAATGCCCTGCCTGGCTTTTGGCGGCAGGCCCAGGGGCCCTGTGAGGGCCCAGGGTTGCCAAGAAAAAGCGGCCGCTGCAACTCACAGCCAAGGCGGTTTTGGGTTTGCCTGAAGACTTTTAGAGTAGTCAGAGTAGGTTCTCAGTCTTTTTTCATGCAAAATTGCAAAATGGCTCTGCAACAGAGTGCTGTCGGAGCACTGTGCACGACCTCGCTGCTGCGGAAGTTGCAAGGTTCGCAATGGACCAAGCCTTTCCCAACGCAGGACAGCACCGAGAACTTCAACTCTTCCTGGTGCGAGCTCCTACGACACTGGGCAGGGATGCTGGTTTTCTATACAACAAGCCGAGGTTGTAGCTTCGGGCCAACAAATCTCATTGCTCGGGCCAACCCTTTTCACAGTCTAGCGCCTCGTCTCTGTGTCTCTGTAGGTGCGGGCGTCATCTTGCCTTTACCTACTGAGGGGGACCTGACAGAACGACCCAAATTTCATTCACCGAACACTCAACACTGCCGCCCATTAAGCCCTAAAACTGAAGACGCAATGCGAGCAAAAAGTGAGCAATGCGTGAGCTAAACCCTAAGAGACCCAGGCGCAGACTACCTCCTTGGCAAGCTCAGCGAGGAAGAGTTTTTTGTGGGCTGCAAGAGCTTCAAGCAGGAGACTCCGGGGAGTTTCTAAGACTCTGTGGCCCCTTAAGCCTTTAAGGGCTCGAACAGTTGGCTTTGGGATGGCTTTTGAGGCGGTTTTGATGTGAAGGTCCTCGGAGAGGTGTCAAATCAATTGAAGTTGTACTTGTTGGCACAGGAGCTCGATGACGTGGCTGACGAGAAGATTCGGCGGCGATCACGGCAGATCATTCTGGAGCATAACTATGAGGAGGCTCTCCTGTTTTTCGCATCAACGCCTCGCGTCAGTCGCTTTCGCTGGGCTGCAGGACGCGGCCTGCTGCCTAACATGGCCTAATTAACGACATGGAGGGCAAAAGATGGAGAAACTCTCCAGCCTCCAGCTGTGGCAACTTCTTGAGTTTGGCTCCGGCTCCACACACAGCTGAGCACAGCACTGCTGCCAGCGCAGCCTGGGAAGAGCACAAAGAGTAGATCGCAGCTTCAGCTGAATTTTGTAGCTTTTCTCCAAAAACCCTTCCGCTTACACCCAAGGGGGAGGAGCATGGGATACGGCATGAGACGAGGCGCCGGAGCGACCTGCCGTTCAGAGAGAACCAAAACAGCCCGAAAGGGGCAACAACCTGCCGCCCGAAAGGCGCTGATGCCGGGGGCGAAGCGGGATTGGGGCTCAAGAGAACGCGCATTCGCCCAGTTCCACAATCGTTGAGCAGCGAAGGGCCCCCTGGAGATCAGCTGTGGTAGTTGACCATCCGGTTTAGAAGTTCGGAGTTTGGTTTGTCCGGGTTTGTTGGATTTGGAGTGCTTTCCTTGGCAGCCTTAGCAGTCACATGTGCTCAGGCAGAACACGTTGCACAAAGAGACCTCTACCCCAAACTCGAACCCGAGATCGCATCGATGGTTCGACAAAATGATTCACCAAAACCAGCGAGACTCGCTAGGCCTCTAGGCCTCTAGGCCGCCTCTAGGCCGCCTCTAGGCCGCGAGGCCTCTAGGCCTCTGGGCCTCTGGGCCTCTGGGCCTCTAGGCCTCTAGGCCTCTAGGCCTCTAGGCCTGGATCTCGGCTAGATCCTCTTCACGCTGAGCATGGCGATTGCGCAGACCACGGGCCGTTGGTGGGTGCTTGTCTGGACGTTGCTTGCGTTCTATCCCAGATGGCCGGAAACACTGTTCGCTGGCGTGCCGGCAAGAGGCTACAGCCGGAAGGTCAGCGTTTCTAGGTCCAGCTTTGCAGATGACTGGCACCTCTCTGTGCGGGACTTCTTGGGCATTTCGGATGTTCTGCGGGAGCCGAAGGCCATTCGCCAAGAACAGAAGGCCGTTCGACAAGAACAAGAAAAGATGCGCAAAGATGTCACAATTGTCAAACAAGAACAAGAAAAGATGCGCAAAGTGTTGCAAAGTTGCAAGTTGGAAGGGGGGCTTTAACAAAAGGCATCCAGCAGGCAGCACAGATTGCGCTGGCATTGAGGCTTTGCGGCAGAAGCCGGCCACCGCGTTTGTTGCATACTTCGAGGATCCGCTGTAGCCGCTGCCCCTGCAACAAGCATCACTTGGACACAGTGGGAACCGGGAACTCAACAACTGAGGGGAGGGGCGGTAGGGGGCGCTCACTATCCAGAAAGCTGAAGGGTCCCTCCGAGGATCTTTTGCACCCTTTTTTGGTTGCGCAGGTTTTTCTCCAAAAGCTTGTCGAACAACCGCCAGCATACATCCCTCCGAAGGAGTGGCGAGCTAGGCTTTTTATTTTAAGACCCGCCTTAGTGTCCTTAGAGGGTTTGATGTCTTCGCTAAGGACGAGATGGGCTTGTTGGTGAACAAGTCATCCACTCATCCGCTCGGGTGTGGGAGCAATTCGGGTCCAATGCATGACCGCCAGCACATGAAGCGTCAGCTGCATCGCCTGCTATCATGACCAAGACAAGCTCTGCGCTGCCCAATGCAGTAAACAGCTTCTTCAATGTCAGGTCGTGTGTTCCCGTTGTGGGGGGGGGGGGGGGTTCCTCCAAGGGTTGCGAAGGAGACCAAATCCTGGTCTGCTTGTTCTAGATAGAAGGCTAAATCTTTTTAAGCCATCAACGCGGTCTCTACAATCATGTACTAGTAGGGGGTTGGGGGGCCCTGTGAGAGGCGCCGCTCTTCTTGGTCCACGCTTTGCAGCTCATGCACCTGCCACCTTTGCTGTTTTGCAGTTTTTCTTTGCAGGTTACTTTGTGAAGTTTGGCTAGTATTGGCTAGCGTTTTTTCGCACGTGTCCAGATGTTTCCAGTGGTCTTATAGCCTCATCAGCTTCGCAGTTTAACGCGCCAAACATCTGTTGCAGGCATAATGAGAAGGCAGAACAAAAACCCACAAGATCCCGGCCTCGACGGTCTCTCTCCCCACAGAACCATAAGTAACGCTTATAAATAGAGACCTTGAAGGACAGGTTGTATGGGCATTTTTTTGAGTCAGCAAGATATAAATGAACTCTAGTGAGGTTCTGGAGAGAGGTGTGCTTTAAGAATTTTCCTTCGTTTTTTCTCCGGGAGGAAAAAAGTCCCCTTCCGCGAGCTGCCGAGGCCCATCCAATATCCCCGGCGCTTCGCACGGACGACTGTGCCGCTTGGGTTTGGGCTCTGGAAGAAGAAGAAGAGGATTTGAGAAATCTTGAGAGCTCGGAGGAAATCGGTCTCAGGAGTCTGGGTTTTTCTGACTTTCAGGTGTCTTACAGAGTCTTTCAGGGGCTCAGGGTAGACAAGCATTGAGAAAATCTGTGCAGAGAGCAAAAGGGAGCCGATGTGAGTGGAAGAGAAGAAAGTGAGAGGAAGGAGAGGAAGGAGACGACTCTCAGAAGGGGAATATATCCTATATATCCTATTCATGTCTCGAATTGTCTTTGAGCCCCCTCTCTAAGAGTTATACACATCTTCAGGCTGGCACATATCTCCTGTGTTTTGCAAATCCTCCGTCTGATGGCTTCTTTCAGTTGCAAGGCAGAACCTCACGCACCCGACCAACGAGGACCTGCGCTCTGCGACCTACGGCGCTCTGGGATGCCCAGCTCAATCGATTTGCAAGGAAAAAACACCGAGAGAGTTGTTTAAGGGGGTGCGTAGACATTGGGATTTTCAGAGTTCTTGAACATCATGTCTCGAAGTGTCTCTCTCTCTCTCTCTCTCTCTCTCTCTCTGTTCCATGCCAAGCAAAGAGTTTGCCTGCATGCATTAAGAATACGTGGACTGGGTGATCGGGGACCTCACCTGGGCGTTGACGGAGCTCAAGCAGTACCAGAACACCATCGTCTTCCTCACCTCCGACAACGGCGGCGCCATCTACGCAGGCTGAAGAGGTTCAATTGAATCTTGAGAATGTTCTGCACAGAACAAGTCTTCAGAGAGAGCTGTTTGTTTTTTTTACGGCTCCCAGCAGAAGCCGTGCTACATGAAGTTGAGAGCTGAGAGCCCTCCCCTCTTCTTAAAAGCTGAGGGAGTGTCCCGATAGTGCCAGCATAAGAGAACACACACGTCTGACCCTCTGTCCGCATGTCTCCGCATGTCTCTCGAGAGAGGCACCGCCAACAACAACTACCCCTTGCGGGGCGGGAAGTTCAACAACTTCGAGGTGCCCTCCACTTTCTCCACTCCAGCCCTTTCCGGTTTCCCCGCTTTCCCTTCTCTCCTCTTTTACTCTCAGCTGCCCCCTCCTCCCTCCCCCCTTCTCCTTTGTACTCTCAGTTCTTTCTCTCTCTCTCTCTCTCTCTCTCTCTCTCTAGCTCTCTCTTTAGCCCTCTCTCTTTAGCCCGCTCTCTTTAGTTAGCCCGCTCTCTTTAGCCCTCTCTCTTTCGCGAGCGAGGGCGGCCAGCGCGTGAACGCCCTCTTCTCAGGGGGCTGGGTCACGGAGACCCTGCAGAAGGCGCAAGGGAAGAAGACGAAAGAAAGCTGAGAAGACTCTCAAAGGGGGCTTTTGAAGAGTAAAGCGCTCCCCAACATTGTGGAGTCTTGCGGGTCTGGGTCTTCTTCCATGATTCAGAGGGCCTTAAGTTCCGGGTTCACACATTCAAGGCGGCGTTGAGAAGGTGCAGAACTCCCTCGAGGGAGATTTTTTGGAGAGTTTTGGAGAGTGTGGGGGCCACCCTCGAGAACTGCCGAGAACTGCTCGCCAGTACCACGTGCAGCCCTTCACAAGCAACACCGTCATGTCCATCAACGACCTGTCCGAGACCTGGCGCGCAGAATGCTCTGAGAATGCAGAAGGCGTGCAGAAGGCGTTGGCTCAAGGCGTTGGCTCAAGGCGCCTCCAAGGTGCCCCCTGTCTCCTTTTGATACCGAGGCTCCCGAAAACATAATTCCCCCGTCCCCCCCCCCCCTCGCATTCTTCCTCCGACCCTCGAAGCCCAGCTCAGGAGACCTTACTGGAGATGATCACGGGAAGGCAGCACGAGACGGCACGGGCAGTTTTTTGAGACCTCTGCGCACAGCCTCAACTCTCACGCCTCTGCCTTCAACTCTTCATAAAGGGGCCTCTCTCTTCAGTTTTTCACTTTATGAGCTCTGCAGAGGCCATATCCGGACGGCGGAATGCGGAATGAGCCTGGAGCCTTGGCAGCCTTGGGATGTGATCTCGCCATGTGCCCTCAACAGCGCGCGTGCGACAAAGCCCGCCGCCAACCCCACACGCCGAGGACCGCTTACGGGCGTACCCATGTGGAGGGCCATCTTCGAGAAGACTCAGGCGCGCGCGTACACACGTCGTCAGCCTTTTCAATGTTGGGGGATCTCAGACTAGAATGAAGGCCTGGAAAGGGGCTCTCCTGTAGCGGGTCACCGGGTCACAGGGCGAGAAGCCAATTGCTTTACAAGCACGAGAAGCTTCGAGTCGAGACATGGACATGGCATCAGAAGAAACACATGTTCCCAAATGCTCCTAGCCTCTAGCCTCGTCGAGCGTGATCGTGCATAGCTTCCATGCAGTTTCCCGATTTTGGAGCCTTGTTGGAGAAATGCACGGCGCCCACGAAGAACTGCAGGTCCCGCGCAAGATCACCTACTCGGAAGTCATGGAGTTGCGTGACTGGGCGTTTCTGGACCTTTCCGGAGCCTGCCAGGGCCATAAACGGCCATAAACTCTAACCCCCTAAAAAACCCGAAACCTTCTATTTCAAGAGGCAAAACTGGGAGCTTCCCCACCTCTCAGGCGTTGGCGCAAACATCGTGGACCTCAAGAAGATCTGGTTCACCGAAACCCCGAGATGTTTGTTCAGGGTCGAGTGTTTATTCTATGGTTTTTGTTCACTATAGGGTTCTCGTTGGCGGGTCTAGATTTCGGGTGCCCCGCCTAAACGCTCGCGCCGCCTCGGCAACCGTCCCCCCCAAGTTGGGGCTTCGCTGGGGCAAATGAAGGGGCCGTTCGAGTTGAAGACACCGAGGCCGTCCCAAGGTGCCCTTGAAAGCAGGCAGCAAGATCCCAAGAAATGAGAAGACGAGAGCTGAGAAGAACATCGATGCAAAAGTCTGGGCTTTCGAGGCCCTAATTAGGGATGAGCAGAAGGACTTCGGAAGGACTTCGGGGAAGGACGTCGAGAAAAAAAATGGAGAGACTGTTTCCCAGACGCCTCACGGCCGGGGGCGAACACCAGAGGTCTTACATCTCAGCTTGTGCAGGAGTTTGACAGCGGCTTCGCTCTCCGTCAGAAAAGATTGAAAAGCTCAGGAGAACAGTACCCTCATCTCCGATGGCAACTGGACGCCCAACTTCCCGAACAACTCCCAGTTTATCCCCGACTTCGCCTACAAGTACGTGCGCCCCTGCAGCCGCTTGTCGAAGCTTTGAAGCTTTCCACCAGATCCGACAACAAGTCTCAGAGACGAAGCTTTCTATTTCTTTGGGCCTCCCGTCGAATCAGAGTCGAATCCCGAAAGGCTTCCCTACAAGAATGTTGTGGCTTTAAAAGGGCACTGAGACATGTGAGTACAATCTGTCCTTTTCATCGTGCAGGTCAGCCTTACTGCTACTTTGATTTGCACCTGGACCCCTTCGAGCAAAAGAACCTCCCTTTGGACCCCTTGCAGGAGGAGGCAGGATGCTCCAAGAGCCGCGAGAGATGAAGTTGCCAGGTGTCAAAAAAAGAACCGCATAGGTTCTCTTAAGGGTTCTCTTCTCTCTTTTTTCTCATATAAGCTTGTGCAAAAAGTTGCCTCTCAGTGGCCCCTTCGCACTCTGGGATGCTCCCCCCCCCCCCGTTTTTTGGAGAAGTAGAGGCCAGGAGCTTCCTACCCAAATTGAGAAAGCACATCTGGCTTATCATGTGGCAGTGGCCTCGTCCATCCCCTCAAACCCCCAGAACTCTCTTGGCATCGAGGATGCTCTAGAGATCCTGATACGTCCAATGAGTCCAATGTATTCTTTCCCTTTTCTTAAGCCTCTGGGCTTCATAGCGGGTCTTTGTGTGGGAGGTCGTTTTGGACTTTGGACAATCGGTTTGCTGGAGCCCTAAAGCTAAGAAGGGTGTTTTTTGCGCAGGGCGCAGCACCGTCATTTCTTGTGGAGGCTCTTCGACAGGAAGTGCGTGAGGACTGGGACCTCTTCGTCATTGACACCTCACGCGCGATGCTTAACAGTGCTGAACAGTGCTAATGTCAAATGTCCATTGAAGGCAACATGCCACTTCTTCCAGGTTACATAAAGCTACTGTTCTCTCCATTTTCCAGAGTGTGTGTTGTGCTTGTGTTGCCATGTGACGATTCCGGCGTTTACCGTTGCATCTGCCATCCGCATTGCCGCGCTTTTTTGCAGGTGTGCGGCAGATCGACAGGAACATTCCAACCCCCAAAAAGGTCTCACTGTGGAGCCTCTGCGGCAAATGGCATGTACAGGATCCTTTATTTTCAGGGCACTCCAAGCTAGCGCGGGTTTCCCTGGCCCATGTGTTGGCAGGGCAGATCATAGGAAGAGGTGGATGCTCTCTGCTTGGCACCACAAGCAACAAGCGCACAATTGATCACGCTGCGCGTGAGCGTTGCAACTAGGACGGCAGTTCTCACTTCTGGTGTGCATTTCCGAGCCCGTGACGCTGAAAGGCGCAAGCCAAGAGCCAAGGACACACATGGGTGCTTCGGGCCCTTTCCTCAATGCTGCTGCGGTGCCTGTGATCCCACCCTTTGCCGAGTGCTGGTGCCACCTGGCCCTGCTTTGAGATTTGAGAGTCAGAAGCCCCTTGTTTTTCTTGAGGGTTCCCCCCCAAACAAAAGGGATCATCAGAATACAAGAGGGCACTTCACTGAGAGAGAGAGAGCTCGATGGCACCTTTTCTCAGAGCTACCTTCTCGGGGCAACCCAAAGTGCGTCCAGCTGTCCCGTACTGTAGCCTCATTTTCGGAATCAGAGGGGCCCAGGGGCCCTTCCTTTTTCTTCTTTGGGGGCACTTGGAGCCTGGGGACATTTCAGAGTTTAACAGGTTTAACACGTACAAAGGCCGCTGGATCGATGATGGCTTGGAGCCGGAGAGCGTGACGCACGCCCCTCGGCGCCAGCCATGTAAGGGGGGGCCCTTAGTGGGGGGGGGGGGGGAAAGGGAGGGGGGGGGCATGAGCGAGCGAGTTGTGGAGATGGAGAATGACATGGGAATCGTCCTCTTTCAGGTCATCTTCAACCTCTACCTTGGTCCCAGGCCCGAAGGGCCATCCAGCGTGAGCTTGAGCGCAGTTTACACACAAGGTTTTTGTTTTGCTGCTAGGCCTTGCCAGAGGCTTCGGCTTCGGGTAAGTTGTGTTGGCTCATTGTTTCCCTCTTGGCCTGTGGGCTTTTTCGGACCTGGAGCACGCCCCATTCATAAGCTGTGCAAACTCCATGAACCCCATAGGGCACTCCGGGTTATGTTTTTTCGAGGTCGCGGTCTAATAACCTGCATCCCAATGCTTGGCGTGGAATATTCAAAGGCCACAAACCCCTCCCCCTTGAAACCCTGAAGTCTGAACCCTAAAAGCCTTTAAAAGTAGCCTAACGCCCGAGGCATTAGAATACATTAAAAGCTTGATCGGGGCGATGAACCCGAATGGAGACACGTGTCACGTAAACGGTGAACAAAGAGGACGCGGCGCACGACACGAGATCCGAAGGCAAGTGTTTTATCTATCTCTCTTTGTCTCTCGCTATCTCTCTCTCTCTCTCTCTCTCTCTGTTTCTGGTATCTCTCGTTCTCTCTCTCGGTCTTATCGCTGTCTCGCTCTGTCTCTGTCTCTTCTCTCTCTCTCTCTCTCTCTCTCTCTGTCTCTCTTCTCTCTCATATCTCGCTCTCTCCTTTCCGGCCCCGAACAGCTGCATCAAGGAGCGTGTAGTTTAGTATAGTTCCTGTGGCTGTTCGCGGCGCCGGGAGGAGGAAGGTCATAGAAAGGTTGTTGTTCAGCGCGGCCGAAGGAACAAGTAGTAAAAGCAAGTTTCAAGAAGCTCGTCGGCCGGCGGGTCCTTGCGGCAGGACTCTTCAAATAGTTGCGGCGGCGGCACTCATCTAAGCTTCAAAAGTGCTGACTGTTTCGCGGATGAGGCACCCCACGTGCCTCACCCTCGTGACTGTCAGGATTTTTCTGAGGGCCTCAGCACCAAGCCAAGCTTCAAAAAGCGACTGCAGTTACGAGGAGGCGCCTTCCACGTGCCTCCTCCCGACTACAATTGTGAAGCAAAAGCGCAGCCCCCAAAAACTCATATCCTTCCCTGACCGTCACAGCACTTTTTTATGCTCTTCACATGCTTTTTGAGCATCGAAAGGCACGAGAGAAAGAGACGATAGTTGCCCCCCCAAAAAGGCTTCTCTTTTCCGCAAAACTGCAGCTCGATGCGATTTGCGGGCGCCAGCCCGCATTGCACTTTCTTCGCTTCTCTTCGAACACAGAAAACAGCAGAGCAATATATATATATATATATGCATACATACATACATACATATAGCATTGTATGCAACAACCGGCAAATCAGTAATGCTTGCGGGTGCCGCATCCTCTTTCGCAGAGAAAGCGTGCGAGCAACTGGGAGACTGCCACGGGAAGGTGCGTCGACGATGCGGCTGCCCAGCTCGCGCCGGGTGCACTCCGATGTACCTGTGCTCATCAGCTTGCGCTCCTTCCACCCATGCCTTGGGGCTTAGGTTGAGGACACTAACGCCCTGGGAACCCTCTCATTTTGTAGCATGCGGTATGTCAAGGTATCAATGTCGACCAGGGGGTCCTTCTCAAAAAACGGGGCTCTTTTTTCCGCAAGCCGCGACTGTCATCCTCTCTTCTCAGCGCACTACGATGGACTTCGGACTGGGGAAAGAGATCGGGGGACTGGACTCGGTCACTAGGTCACTAGGTCACTAGGTCACTAGGTCACTAGGTATTAGCCCATTGGAGGACTCGAAGAGGGGAGTCGATGAGATTTGGGAGTCTCCTTGAAGGGGCAGGGGGGAGGGGACACCGAGAACCGCCCAGGTCGACCGCCCCTGCGCCTCACGCAGGCGCCAGAAGAAGAGCAAGGGAGGGAGTTGAGGGGGCTGAAAAGAGGGAAAAAGTGGTAGAGGCTCTGATTTGTTTTAGTTTTCGTTTTTTTCGCTCTCTCTCTCTCTCTCTCTCTTTTTCTGCGTCTGTCTCTGCAGAGGCCCCCATCCCGTGGAACTTGTCGGAGGCGCTGTGGGCCGAGATCGGCTTCGAGACCGAGGAGAGAGAAATATCCCCCGCCCAGGCAAACTCAAAGAGTCAATTAGAATCAATTAGAGTCAATTAGAGTCAATTAGAGTCAAAGAGTCAAAGAGTCAAAGAGTCAAAGAGTCAAAGACAAAGAGAGCAAAGCTTCTTCGCTTTCTCAACAAGATAAACAAGCTTTCAAAGGACTCTGAGGGCAGAAGTTCAGGGCTGAGCGACTAGTTTCTTTCATGTGCTCTAAGGAGTTCAGAGGGCGGCGCGTTCAGGGCTTTCGATTCTTGGGGGAGCCTCTGTGCCTCCTTTTTTGGTCTCGGGAGGACTTCGACCGGATCCGGAAAGCTGAGTGGCTCGTGGGGCCATTCTCGCTTCCCGTGCCCCTGCTGCTCTTGGAATGGAACTTGCCGGTGATCGCAGGCGGAAACGCGGAAAACGGAACCCGGAACGGAACCGCTTCCCGGATTTTGGAGGGATGTGTTCCACACTGTTCTCAGAGTTGTTCAACATTGTTCAAAAGCCAACGGCCTTCACCTGTCAGGTGTCTTTTAGTCTCGGGTGATCTTGGATGCCAGGCCGCGAGTGCCTTGCTCTGCGCAAAGCGAGAGTCGCCTGGGAGGCTTGCGGGCGATGAACGACCGCATCGGTTTCGCCAACTGGGCCAACATCGGAAAGTACCCCTTCAATCTGGCCTATACTGATCACTGCCACTTGGGGCGATTTGGGGTTCTCAATTGGTGACTCTCAAAACCTCAAGACCTCCCCAGGACCCCAGAGAAAGGGGGGACATGGGCATGGCGGCGCAATTATGCATTTGAGCACTCTTTCAGCACTCTTTGAGCACTCAGGTCCTGAGTTTGACATCTTCACCGCGCCGACGCCCGTCACCCAGGCCAGGGGCATTTAGGCCCTGCTCTCTCGTTGCTTCCTTTGTTTTTTCTCATCTTTCTCTCTCTCTCGCTGTCTCGCTGTCTCTTTCCTTTAGTTTGTTTCTTCTCTCATATCTCTCATATCTGAGAGACCTAGTTGTGGGGAGGTCCTCTTGAATGCGAGGGCTCCGAGGGCTCCCCCAAAAGACACGAGAGAGAGAGAAGAGAGAACACGGGGAGATGTGAGACGTGGGGGAGATGTGGGGGAGATGTGGGGAAGGGGAGGAAGGGGGTAGAGAAGGGTAGAGAACTGCGGAGAGAATCGAGAGAATCGGGGGTGGTTCAGAACACTCTTGAGTTCTCCAGATGCTGAGACCGGCTCTCCCCGAGTTTTGCTCTCCGTGTTCTGCGGGCGTCCCTTTCTCCTTTCTCCTGTCCTCTCTACATTTTTCGCTGCGTTTCAATTCACGGGCCTTTGAGAGGTGACGGACTGGCTCCTGTCTGCCGGGATCTTCAACAATCCCACGGGGGGAGCTGGCAACGGCACGGAGAGGACTCCTACAGCTTTTTGTAAGTAAGTATTCTATTCTTTGCGGCAAGCCACAAGACAACTGGCAACACGTCGCTCGAGAAAAGGCTGAGAGTACGAACTCCAGGAGATTGCACCCGCGTCGAGTTGCGCGATTCGCTTCTCAAGAAAAGCTGAGAGACGTGTGGTTTCCCAACACATCTTGACACAGCCATAAAGGACAATGCTTAATATAGTAATATAGACTATAGAAGGGTGAGAACTCCATCCATCGGTTCTCTCGCTTATGTGTATATACACACATGTATGTATATATATATATATACATATATATATATATCTATATCTATATCTATATATCTATATCCTACTTATTTATGAGCGGCCCCTTTTCTCAGTCAGTGAGAGCACGAGTTGAATGATCACTACGTGCTACGCATATGCCTTCCGATCGCCAGCACGACTTGTCCCCGAAGAGCGCTCTCAGCCCGGTGTCCTCGCTCAGCAGCCATCTACACCCGTCAGTGGTTTATCAGTGGCCGCGCTCAGCACCCCCATCACGGCCCCCCCCAAACGTGAGTCTCCCTCTCTCTCTCTCGACCGGAGGAACGTGACGGCATGCTTTCCCATCAACGCCACCTCGCCACCTGGCAAAAGTCGGCATGCTCTGCATTCCAATTCCTAACATAGGACTCCCTGCTAGGGCTGCGTTTTCAAGAGTGTTGGGAGAGTTCGCAGGTCTCTTGAGAGAGCAGAATTTGCAGCTCACCGCGCCACCCCTGTGCCTCTCTTTGTTTTTGTTGGTCTTTCTCTCCTTCTTCTCTCCTTCTCTCCTTAAAAAGTGAAGAAGAGAGGTCTGTTTGTCCAACCTTGGATAACAATCCGCCAACCGTGGATGGCTACAACGTCCCGGTCTACGGCACCCTCGAATGCTTGCAGCGTCCTGGCGCATCAGAGAATGGCTTTAAAAAAAGGGTGCCAAGTTGGAGGTCTTCTGACATCTCATAACCCTGGCACAAGAGCCTCATTAGCTGAGCTAAGGTACTGCGTGCTGTGGAACCCTGACCAGTGAAGCATGAAGTGGCCCAAATTGGATGAATTCGGCTTTTGAATCTGAATCCGAATCGCCCGCAAGTGGCGATGCTGCCCGTTCCCCCCCCCCCCCC